>JAPPVO010000003.1:7102832-7410744 GCA_030407325.1 Camellia japonica
TGCTATAATTGGTCCCAAGTTGTGATAGAATTAGCAAGTAAGGAGTTCAACCAGTGTTTGGCTTTGTCCTTTAATGAAAATGGGAATAATCGCAACATTAAGGCCTCATTTGTGAAATTCTGGATCCTCATTGTAGAGCAAATTTCTAGAAATTCATGCAAATGTTTATAAGGATCATCATGAGCTAGTCCATTGAATGATGGGAGCATTTGTATGGTGCTGGACTTAATCTCATAATGAGCAACAGTGGTGTCAGGTAACTGGATGCATGATGGTGATGTATATGTAGTGGGTGTGAAGTAATCCTTAAGGGTCCGGTTGGGCCCATTTAGGCCATTCGGGTTTGCCATCTCTATTGGTTCGAAGTATGGATAAGGGTATTCAAGCCTAGGAACACGGGAAGAGGCTCTAAGTTTCCTAAGAGTCCTTTCTAGTTCAAGGTCCAAACTCCATAGTTCAGGGCAACAAGAACGGCGCCCGTGCTTACGCTACTCACACACACACACACACTAAGTTTCGACTCTGTGCACTAAGTTATGAAAGCAAAATACCAAAGAGAGATATACTCACAGCGATTGAACGAAAATGCTTTACTCGTCTTGTGGGTGCTTGACGTGTAGACGTTATCCCCAATTTCCATTTGAGCTCTCTAGTTTTAGCACTTTGGTGCTTTGCTTGCGAGTATTTGTTTCTTCTTTTTTTTAACACTTTAGTGTTACAGTTTGTTTTTAAAGCTCGGTTGCGCTCCGCTTGCACTTCGATGATAGTTTCACTTTCAAACACTTTGCACACTTAGCTACACTAAAAAAAATTATAAAATCCTAAACTAAAGATTAAAATAAAAATGTAACTTTAAATTAATTAATTTTGCCAGAAGTTCCCAGCAACGGCGCCAAAAATTGATGGGTCGTTTTACACCAAATATAAACACTAAACTATACCAAATTCTTTTAGAATAATGGCAAGTCCATATATCGATCTACAGGGACAATTGTGAAATTAAACTAATTTAATTGCTAAATTCCTAAATTAATTTTGATTAAAAAGATTGAGGGATATTATGACTAAACAAGAATTAAATGAAATTCAGAATTAAATTGACTATTCAACATAGGGTTTGAGATATTGATTTTTGGGAAAAATCCTAAGGCAAAGAATTCACCACTAACCACATAAATGAGATTTAACATCGAACATCGATTGCAATCCGATTTGAAATACCCAATATTTCACAACTACAAGTTTGAAATATTGATCAAAAGGGTTGTTGCATTCAACATACATGCACGAATCATCCAGAGTAGCACGAGTCGTTTGCTTTAAACTATGGTAGCAACACAGCTCGTCTCTCGTAGCATGACTCGTCTCGTACTTTGAACGCAAACACGAAGAAAATTAATGTATGGAAAGCATTAAACAATACTACTACAAATATAGATAAAGATCACACTTTTTTTGTGTGATGTATATTTTTTAATTACACCTTTTAAGTTTTATTAAAGTGTGATCTTTGGGAGTGTGATTAAAAGGGGTCATTTTTAATCACACTTTTTAAGTGTCATTAAAAAATGATTCATCAAATCTTGTAAGTGTGATTAAAAACATTTAGATCACATCTTTTAAGTGTGATTAATAACATTTAGATCACATCTTTTAAGTGTGATTAATAACTAATGAAACATGTGATAAGAAAAAGAATTCGACATATTTAAAGAATAATCAATATTATTTTTGTACGCACATTTGAAGAATGTAATAAACACTATGTACTATATTTTGAATCACAACCATATATTGAATGGAATAACGTCATATATTTCATAAATGAAAGTTAAATGTTCAAAAGTATATACAAAGCAATTAATAAAAAGTTTTTAACTGTGACTACATATATTAAAAAATGAAAAAAAAAAAAAAAAAAAAAAAAAAACTTGAAAAAACTAAGTTCTTGAATTTTTTGACCATATTTTGCATATCTCTAGGAAATTTCTGATCTAAAAAATAAAAACACAAATTATTTCATAAACCACTAGAATCAAAAAAATACATTATGAAAATGGAACAAATCTAAAGAATCGTATAACATAGCTCAAGGAAAGAGGAGTCAAAAAGAAAAATATATATAACCACTTCATTTTTAGGAATTAATCATTGCTAATGCTACTAATTCTAAGTCCTAACATAATGGAGAGTACATCTAGAATTTCAAAGAGCAGCTGCTCAATCACTTCGATAATACAAGTCAAATAATTGAAAATGCAACTTAATATGTTTAAATTCTATCATGATTAAAATGTATATGTTATAATTACAATGGCAATTCATGATCAAATATTTGCAATATAAAACATATGCATGAAATGACGCTCACTTTTCATATAGACCCTTAATTTGTCCTTCTAGATCTTCATTGAGAACCAGACTTTTCCTTCTATTAGATACCCCTTCAAACGCATGTTCATTTATGAATTAAAACCAAGGAGTTCATTTATGAATTAAAATATTTAAGAGACATTGAAGTCTACCTATTTGGGTTCTAAGGAACAGCACATCCCACCAGGACTTTGATTTTATAAATTCACATAAATGAGATATTCCAGAACAATATGGAAAACATTATATGATGAGACAGTTTCCATAGGAGAAACAATCATATTTCATCTTCATATGCAATGAGATCAACAAATATTTGGCTATGGTTGGGGTATTTTGTGAATATTGGAGAATATGGCAGTATTGATAATGAGGTGTCCGTATTCCATTCATTTGTAGCAACTAACAGAGTAAAAAAAAAAAAAAAAAAAAATCAAAGACATCAGCAGGATGAATAACAATACTTAATTTCAAAGACAAAAAATCATATTAGGTTTTGTCCTTCTCAAATTATTTTGAGAAGTCAGAGGATTTGACTAATGAGGGGAGTTAAAATGTTAGGGAAAATCTATAATTCCCCATAAGTAAATCAATCAATGAGAATAAAAACTAATGCGGAAAAATTAAATCAAAGGCAACACAAAAAATTTTACGTGGTTCCCTCAATGTGAGGTACGTCTACGGGATCGAAATCCGATTCCACTATCAACCAAAGAGTTTCCAAACGATTACAAACGAGACACGAAAGGTCTCACAAGACCACCCTTAGGTGAATTCCAAATAATTACAAATAAACAAGAGGAAAGACCTCACCAAATAGATGAACCAAAGTCTTCAAAAAAATAGAGTTGTAAAAGACCCAAAATAATACTCCAAATCAACCCACACAAAGCAGCCGAATATTCACACGAACAATAGTCGAAAAACAAGAACTGATTCCACCAAAATTTCACCTAAGCACTATCTCACCAATCAATTGATCAAAAAGTGTTGCTCCTTCCCAAGCAAAAAAACGGCTGCTCCTCTTTTTCTTGGGAGAAACAATATCAATGATATATTGTGAATCTAGGGTTTTTTTTTTTATCAAAATCTTAGTTGTTTCCAAATTGAATTGGGTCTCCACAAATATAATATATAAAAATATATTATACCTAAACCAAGCCAAATTAAAATTCTTTAACAAACCAATTGGGTCCCACACTCCAATAAGGATGTATACCCAACAATTCTCCCCCTACCGACTTAGGTGGAGATATCAACCATTCTCCCCCTCCGAAATATTATCATCTGTGTGAACCTTTTCGAGTTGTAACAGTTTCGAATCTAACACATCATGAATCCAATGGTATCTCACATCAATGTGTTTCGATCTCGAATGAAAAGTAGAATTTTTACTCAAGTGAATAGCACTTTGACTATCACAATAAAGCACATACTTTTCTTGCTTCAAACCCAACTCTTGCAAAAATTTCTTCAACCATAACTCTTCTTTACAAGCTTCCGTAATGGCAATAAATTCAGCTTCGGTAGTTGAGAGAGCAACACATTTTTGTAATTTAGATTGCCATGCCACAGCTCCCCCTGCAAAAGTCATCAAATACTCCGAAGTAGATTTCCTAGAATCAACATCACCGGCCATGTCAGAATCCGTGAACCCATCAAGCATCGGCTTACTATCCCCAAAACACAAACACACCTTCGAAGTCCCTCGAAGATACCTTAGAATCCATTTTACTGCTACCCAATGTTCTTTACCCGAATTAGAGAGAAAACGACTCACCACACCAACGGCGTGAGCAATATCCGGTCTTGTACAAACCATGGCGTACATCAAAGAACCAACTGCTGAAGCATAAGGAACTTTCAGCATCTCTTCCTTGTCTTTCTCACTTGTAGGACATTGATTCGAACTAAACTTGAAGTGACCCGCAAGTGGACAACCAACCGGCTTTGCTTTATTCATGTTGAACCTCTCAAGAACTTTCTCAATGTAGCTTTCTTGAGACAACCAAATCAGCCCCTCTTCGCAATCACGAACAATTTTCATACCAAGTATTTGCTTTGCCGGCCCCAAATCTTTCATAGCAAAAGACTTGCTCAACTCCAATTTCAACCTGTTAATCATAGTGTAATCTTGACCCACAATTAACATGTCATCAACATAAAGCAAAAGAATAATAAATTTGCCATCCGGAAAATTTTTCACAAACACACAATGGTCCGAAGTGGTTTTAGAAAAACCATTATTCATCATGAAAGAGCCAAATTTTTTGTACCATTGTCGTGGGGCTTGCTTGAGACCATACAAACTTTTCTTCAATTTGCAAACAAATTTCTCTTTTCCTTTTTCCACAAAACCTTCCGGTTGCTCCATGTAAATTTCTTCTTCAAGATCACCATGAAGAAATGCGGTCTTCACATCAAGTTGCTCAACTTCAAGGTTCATACTTGCAGCCATGCCAAGTACAACCCGAATAGAAGACATCTTTACAACTGGTGAAAAAATCTCATCAAAGTCAATACCTTTCTTTTACCTAAAGCCTTTCACAACAAGACGTGCTTTGTACTTCAGATTCTTGCTATCATTCTTCAATTTGAAAACCCACTTATTTTTCAGAATTTTCCTCCCCTTAGGCAACTTCACTAAATCATAAGTCTGGTTTTCAACTAAGGAATTCATCTCCTCTTCCATGGCTGTAGACACTCCATTTTGACTGACCCTAAGACTTGGGCGCTTTCTTTTGATTACCCGATGATGACAATTAGAATGTGTTTCTCGCAAAATTCTCAGTAAAAGAGATGGAATTTGAACTTTAATCCCAACCTTCACCATTATGGCCAAATTATTTTAAAATACTGAATATTTCATTAATTTAATATTTTTGTAATTTTTCATAATTTTATGTGTTTGTTCATATTTTTGGTGTATTTTATATAAAAGAAAATAATAAAACAAATTATATATGTGTTTAAAATTATTATATTATATGTTTAGTATTTTATATAAAATTATATTAGTATATTATATGTTTAGTATTTTGGTATAATTATATATTATATATATTATTATAATTATATTATATTATAAAATAAAAATAATAAACAAAAACAATTTGATGTCGGCATGCCGACATTCAAATCAACCAAGCGTACATATATATTATTATTACATATATATTATTATTATTATATTATATTATTATATTATATTATTATTATTATTATTATATGTCTATATAAGGCAATGTTTCTAGCAAGGGGGGAGGGGGATTGGGGAAGAGTTTGGAGGAAATTCTGGAGAGGCATTCTGGAGAATGGGAAGAGAGGATTCTGGAGAAAGAGTCTGAGGGGGGAAGAAAAAAAGAGAAAAAAAAAAAAGAGAGGGAGATATTTTTATTTCCATTTCATCAATACACCATTTAAAAAACAACCACTAAAGTTGTAATTCCAAATTTTGGACTGAGAATTGAGAATACATTCCACAGACTTGAGAGTAATCAAAAGAAAGTTTGTGACTCAGAAAATTCATCATTTCCCCAAAAGGTGAGTTTTCGCAAATTTTCATTTAATTTAAAAATGTGATATAATTTGTTTAATTAATTAGTTTAGTTCAATTAATTAATTAGTTTTCGTTGAATAGTTAGTTCATTAGAATTTTATAATGAATTAATTAGTATAATTAAATAGCTAATTAGTTTAGTTAATTAGAATTTAATTAATTAATCGGTGTTAATTAATTAGTGTAGTGTTTTCCCAAATTTTTATTTAATTTAAAAATGTGATATAATTTGTTTAAATATTTCATTTACTTCTTTTTATAACTGTTTTTTTATCGCTTTAATGGGATGGCTGCACCACCCACATATCTGCTATAATTTAAATATTGTATATAAACTGTTGTAATTTATTACATTAAATAGTACCTCTGGCGGTGAATAGTACCTCCGGCTATTTAATTTTACTTGCTTTTTGTAGCTTAATTTTAGCACTATTATATGCTATTTAGAGGGCTGTTTAATTTATTTCATGATTTGTGTTTTAAATATCAAGTTTGTTTGTACTAACCAATTAATCAATTTCGCATAATCATCTCTGCAACCTCCCTCCATTCTTTGCTTATTTCGATTAAAAAGTTGTGAAAAATTAAGATTGTGGTTCAAATATAAGAAAGGAACTCTTCTATACTTAATGGCTTAATCTCTTTAGAGGTTCCTTACCAAAAGTATAAAACGCTCTATGCTTAATAGTTTAATCTCTTTGGAGATTCACTACCAAAGGCATAAAACGTTTTATACTCAGGAGGTTCATTACCGAAAGTATAAAACGCTCTATGCTTAATAGTATAATCTCTTTGGAGATTCACTACCAAAGGCATAAAACGTTTTATACTTAGGAGGTTCATTACCAAAGGTATAAAACGCTCTATACTTAATAGTTTAATCTCTTTGGAGATTCACTACCAACGGCATAAAACGTTTTATGCTTAAGAGATTCATTACCAACAGTATACAACGTTCTATGCTTACTGATTTAATCTCTTAGGGGATTTACCACCAAAAGCATAAAACGTTCTATACTTAACGGTTTAAATTCTTTGGAGGTTCACTACCCCAAATGTATACATGTTCTTATACTAAAGCACAATCTTTTATTTTTCATTTCTCTTTATTCATCAGTGTGTTTACTTTTAAGGGACTAATTGACCCTTGGAAATCACCAAGGAAAATGTCATTATCACTTATTATCAAGTTTGGATTTCAAGTCATTATCACTCAAGTTTGGGGTTTTCTAAGTCATTATCACTCTTTTGAGTTTGACTAGTCCTTATTGCACATCTTGAGTTTGACTTGGAATCCCTTATCGCTTATAAATAAGTTTGACTCTTCCATTGTAATTTCCCCCGAAGAAAATTTTCTCGGGTTAAGTTGATGCTTGTTCTCTTTATTGCATTTTGGACTTAGTGGACGTAAATATCACTTTTGCACAAACAGGAGAAAATATAAAGAAATGGACAGGTAATAAAAAAGGCTAATAAAATTGGTTAAAATTGGATTACAATCGACATAAAGAACCAATATGATTAATTGAATTCGGTCGGACGTTATACCGAATTTATTGTGTCAAGGCTTGCCTTACATCAATTATTGTAATAAATTAGACAGCCCCTTTCATTTATTATTCATTTGGTTTTGTAATAATTATTTATTCGGACATTTGGACATTCAGACCCTCCTGCGCGAGGGCAAACAAATTTGTAATAATGTGTATGTCTTCCAACCCCACGTCTTTCTCCCTTTTATTTACCAGCTTATGATGGTTAGATTAGGGACATCATGTTTAATTTAGCATACTCATGTTTGCATCCACTTATATTGCATGCACTGAGGCTCGGTTCATCATTTGAATTCACATTATCGTTTCAATACTTCTCTGAATACATGCTTACACCGCATGCGAGCAAATCATATGCCATATTAGTAGCTGAGCCTAGTAAATTGCATATCACATGTGTTGCATTGTCACATTGTATAGTTAGGAATCATGCATATTTTCTAACTTTGTTTTGTAGCTTGTTCGCGGGACGTCGGTAAATATGTGAGTTGTTATGCCTTAGCATCCCGCTTGTACATAATTTTCTTATTATGTTTAGCATCCTACCATGAGGCTAATTGCTTACATGATAAACTGTTTGAATGCCTGTGGATGAAGGCTTGTTGCTTGAATTGGAATGATTTAACGAATGTACGTTTTAAGCCCACTTTGTAGTGGCAAATTCACAAACTTTAAGCCCACTTTGTTAAGTGGCAAATTAAGCCCACCTGAGGTGGCAAATTCAAATCCTTTTCGAGAAACAAACATGAAATTGAATTGTTCCAATTTGAGCAAACTAGTCTATACCTTGTATGCTTCACATAATAAATTTTAGGATTTATTAAATAATCAGAACAAGAACATATACTGTACATAAAAACCACATCATGATTAGTAGAGGCCGATCTTTGATCGGGTGAGTGGGGTGTTCAATTATTGACCTTCCCCTCTCATACCTAAGTTCCCGAACCAAGACACTTTGGTAACGACGGACTAATGGCCTTTGGCACGAGTCATGGGTTTCCTAAATTTCCCAAAATAAATATTTAGGTGGCGACTCTGATATCTGGCAAAGCAGTCAATTTTTGGCATTTGATTCAAACATCGATTTTCCAAAAGAATTTGCCGGATTTGGACTCTTTTTGTGTTTCCACTGTTTCACATTGCACTTGTGAAATCAGAATCAGAACCAACACACAAGTAGAGTCCGAACTGTAAGGGCTATTTCATTCTTCCGAAAGGGAGCGCGAAAAGCCGAGCTACAATGGCCTTTTTCCAATCACCTTTCTTTGCATGCTCAATTGCTTCTTGGTAGCTTTCAGGCTCCCCTTGATCGGAAATCAACACAAATTCATTGGGAGGATACTTTCTTAAAGGTTGTCGATCCCTTGTAGATTTCCTCAACTCAAGTTGTGGTGGTGGTTCTTGAGTTAGATGCTCTTTCTCAATTTCTATCTCAACTTCATTAGGATTAGCATCATCCTCTACATCTTCAATAGGTGGCTGCACATCTCCCCCATTTTCATCATCTATCGAAGATGAAGGAGATGGATCCATGTCAATGAGATCACTAGTTTTTGGCTCCGGTTGATCACCTTTGCCAAAGTCTTCAATTGTTTGGTCTTCAAGAAACACAACATCACGGCTTTGAATGATTTTCTTGTCGACCAGATCCCATAATCTATACCCGAATTCATCACGCCCATAGCCAAGAAAAATACATTGTCTTGACTTACTATCAAGCTTGGACCTCTCATCTTTTGGAATGTGAACAAAAGCTCGGCAACCAAACACTCTCAAGTGCTCATAAGACACATCTTTGCCAGTCCAAACTCTTTCAGGAATATCACCATTCAAAGGATAGCAAGGAGATAAATTGATCATGTCAACCGCTGTCTTCATTGCCTCACCCCAATAGGATCTTGGCAATTTAGCTTGTGAAAGCAAACACCTTGTTCTTTCTACAATAGTGCGGTTCATCCTCTCGGCAACGCCATTTTGTTGAGGAGTCTTCTTAACTTTCTTTTGGTGCCGAATACCTTGGCTGCGACAATACTCATCAAATGGCCCAATGTATTCACCACCATTGTCTGATTGGATGCACTTCAATTTCTGCTCTGTTTCTCTTTCAACCATGGCCTGAAAATGCTTAAATACTTATAGAACTTGATCTTTAGTTTTTAGTAAAAAAGCTCAAACTTTCCTTGAATAATCATCAATGAAAGTAACAAAATAAAGTGCACCACTATGTGCTCTAACTTTCAAAGGACCACAAACATCCGAATGAATCAACTCCAAAACATTTTCTTTTCTAGAAGTAACATTTTTCTGAAAAGAAACTCTATATTGTTTACCCGCCAAACAATAACAATGAACACAAGTTTTAAGATGTGTACCTTTCAAACCAGGTAGAAACTCCTTTTTGAACAAAACTTGTAGCCCCTTTTCACTCATATGCCCAAGCCGCTTGTGCCACAATTCGGTAGAAGTATCATCTTCAAGTGCATTGACAACACCTTTACAAATTTTTCCTTGCATCGAGTAAAGTGTATGAGTCTTCTTGCACTTAGCCACCACCAAAGAACCCTTTGTGAGCTTCCATATTCCATCACCAAATTTGTTGTTGAACCCTTCATCATCTAGCTTCCCAGTAGAGATCAAATTGAGGTGAATGTCGAGAACATGCCTCACATCTTTAAGCAACAACTTGCAGCCCAAATTTGTTTCCAAGCAAACATCACCCATGCCAATAATCTTGGACAAACCTTCATTACCCATTTGAACAGAACCATAATCTCCTTCGGTGTAGGTAGTGAAGAAATCAACTCGAGAAGTCACATGAAAAGAAGCACCGGAATCAATCACCCAATTGCTCTCTTGGCCCACAAAATTGATACAATCATCTTCACAAACGACCATGAGATCATCGGTAGTAACTGCCGTTGTGTCTTCTTGCTTCTTATCCACACTTTTGTCACGCCTTTTCTCCTTGTTCTTGAGCTTTCGGCATTCTCGCTTCATGTGCCCTTTCTCATGACAATAATAACACTTAATGTCTTTCTTTGAAAAAGAACCATCTTTTGATTTGTCACTATCACCTTCAATGGGTCCATACAAATCTTTACAAAATAATAGGTCCTCCATTTTAGTTTTCCAAGTTACCCAATTGCTTCCATTGAAGCTAGACATACGACCCACATTCCCCTCCATTGATTTACACAAATAAATAAACCCAAATAAACCCTAAACTCTGATACCAGTTGTTAGGGAAAATCTATAATTCCCCATAAGTAAATCAATCAATGGCAATAAAAACTAATGCGGAAAAATTAAATCAAAGGCAACACAAAAATTTTTACGTGGTTCCCTCAATGTGAGGTACGTCCACGAGATCGAAATCCGATTCCACTATCAACCAAAGAGTTTCCAAACGATTACAAACGAGACACGAAAGGTCTCACAAAACCACCCTTAGGTGAATTCCAAATAATCACAAATAAACAAGAGGAAAGACCTCACCAAATAGATGAACCAAAGTCTTCAAAAAATAGAGTTGTAGAAGACCCAAAATAATACTCCAAATCAACCCACACAAAGCAGCCGAATATTCACACGAACAATAGCCGAAAAACAAGAACTGATTCCACCAAAATTTCACCTAAGCACTATCTCACCAATCAATTGATCAAAAAGTGTTGCTTCTTCCCAAGCAAAAAAACGGTTGCTCCTCTTTTTCTTGGGAGAAACAATATCAATGATATATTGTGAATCTAGGATTTTTTATCAAAACCTTAGTTGTTTCCAAATTGAATTGGGTCTCCACAAATATAATATATAAAAATATATTATACCTAAACCAAGCCAAATTAAAATTCTTTAACAAACCAATTGGGTCCCACACTCCAATAAGGAGGTATACCCAACATAAAATCCTACGAATCCCCCCTCCCTCCCCAGAAACCCAAGAATTTGAAGTTTTGAACTCAGATGACTAAATAAGTATAATGAAAAGATGTTTCCATCATTGCTGAGCATGAATTTTATTCAATTATGAGTGCAGACCTCTTTATGATGATTCAATGCTGACATGGAGAGAGAGAGAGAGAGAGAGAGAGAGAGAGAGAGAGAGAGAGAGAGAGGGAGAGAGAGATCCAAAGTAAATTCATTTTCTTTGTGATCATTACAAGCTAGTAGTGGTAATATTATTATGTGTATCTATCAATCTACAATTGCACAAACAAAAACTCAAAACCAAACAAAACAAAACAAAAAAATGAAGAAAAAGCACTACATGCATACCCTAAAGAGCAAAAGCAAAAAATGTCACAGAACAAATAGCAACACATGAGCCATACTTCTCACCTGCAACTTAAGCTTAAGGTCGCGCACAATCTGAAAGAGGCACTTGTAGCCACTCCAATTATATTGTTGCAGAGCATGTCTCTCTACTATTCCCCACTAGCAGTCAACCATAATCTGAAAGAGGCACTCATGTTTTATTTTTCTTTCATTTCGTTTTATTTTTCTTTCACAAATTTAAGATCCAAATACAATCTTAGTGATTTCTTGATCAATCGAACAAGTGAAAAATAAATTACCTCTTTCTTTGTGTGATTAAGAAGAACATTGGGAGAGCACAAAGTGTTAGGGAAAATCGATGATTCCCCACAAGTAAATCAATCAATGGGAATAAAAACTAATGCGGAAAAATTAAATCAGAAGTAACACAAGAATTTTTACGTGGTTTCCTCAATGTGAGGTACGTCCACGGGATCGAAATCCGATTCCACTATCAACCAAATAATAAGTTCCAAACGATTACAAACGAGACACTAATGGTCTCACAAAACCACCCTTAGGTGAATTCCAAATAATCACAAATAAACAAGAGGAAAGACCTCACCAAATAGATGAACCAAAACCTTCTGAAACAGAGTTGTAGAAGACCCAAAATAACGAACCAAACACCAACCGAAGATGCCCCAAAACCGAGCTTCAAAAACCGAAATTGAACCAATATATAAATCTTGGCACTGTTACCGAAGTAGTGTGATAGTATGGCCGCCGCACACACCTCTCAACTGGGGCAAAACAAAACAATATATATATATATATATATTGTTAATTTTAGGGTTTGTTTTATCAAAACCCTAGTTGTAACCAAATTGGATTGGGCCTCCACAAATTAAATATAATATATAAAAATATATTATAATTAATACCAAACCAAATTAAACTCTTTTTTCAAAACCAATTGGGTCCCACACTCCAATAAGGAGGTATACCAAACAATTCTCCCCCTACCGACTTAGGTGGAGATATCAACCATACCCGCCAAAGTTTGACACTTTAAATGTTTGTCCCTCGACAAAGTCTTTGTCAACATATCCGAGATATTATCATCTGTGTGAACCTTTTCGAGTTGTAACAATTTCGAGTCTAACACATCACGAATCCAATGGTATCTCACATCAATGTGTTTCGATCTCGAATGAAAGGTAGAATTTTTACTCAAGTGAATAGCACTTTGACTATCACAATAAAGCACATACTTTTCTTGCTTCAAACCCAACTCTTGCAAAAATTTCTTCAACCATAACTCTTCTTTGCAAGCTTCTGTAATGGCAATAAATTCAGCTTCGGTAGTTGAGAGAGCAACACATTTTTGTAATTTAGATTTGCCATGCCACAGCTCCCCCTGCAAAAGTCATCAAATACCCCGAAGTAGATTTCCTAGAATCAACATCACCAGCCATGTCAGAATCTGTGAACCCATCAAGCATCGGCTTACCATCCCCAAAACACAAACACACCTTCGAAGTCCCTCGAAGATATCGTAGAATCCATTTTACCGCTGCCCAATGTACTTTACCCGGATTAGAGAGAAACCGACTCACCACACCAACGGCGTGAGCAATATCCGGTCTTGTACAAACCATGGCGTACATCAAAGAACCAACTGCTGAAGCATAAGGAACTTTCAACATCTCTTCTTTG
This sequence comes from Camellia japonica, assembly GCA_030407325.1. NCBI lineage: Eukaryota > Viridiplantae > Streptophyta > Magnoliopsida > Ericales > Theaceae > Camellia > Camellia japonica. The sequence continues at coordinate 7,116,294 of JAPPVO010000003.1, forward strand.
TCTTTCTCACTTGTAGGACATTGATTCGAACTAAGTTTGAAGTGACCCGCAAGTGGACAACCAACCGGCTTTGCTTTATCCATGTTGAATCTCTCAAGAACTTTCTCAATGTAGCTCTCTTGAGACAACCAAATCAGCCCCTTTTTGCGATCACGAACAATTTTCATACCAAGTATTTGCTTTGCCGGTCCCAAATCTTTCATAGCAAAAGACTTGCTCAACTCCAATTTCAACCTGTTTATCATGGTAGAATCTTGACCCACAATTAACATGTCATCAACATAAAGCAAAAGAATAATAAATTTGCCATCCGGGAAATTTTTCACAAACACACAATGGTCCGAAGTGGTTTTAGAAAAACCATTATTCATCATGAAAGAGCCAAATTTTTTGTACCATTGCCGTGGAGCTTGCTTGAGGCCATACAAACTTTTCTTCAATTTGCAAACAAATTTCTCTTTCCCTTTCTCTACAAAACCTTCCGGTTGCTCCATGTAAATTTCTTCTTCAAGATCACCATGAAGAAATGCGGTCTTCACATCAAGTTGCTCAACTTCAAGGTTCATACTTGCAGCCATGCCAAGTACAACCCGAATAGAAGACATCTTTACAACCGGTGAGAAAATCTCGTCAAAGTCAATACCTTTCTTTTGCCCAAAGCCTTTCACAACAAGACGTGCTTTGTACCTCAGATTCTTCTTATCATTCTTCAATTTGAAAACCCACTTATTTTTCAGAATTTTCCTCCCCTTAGGCAACTTCACTAAGTCATAAGTCTGGTTTTCAAGCAAGGAATTCATCTCCTCTTCCATGGCCTTTTTCCAATCATCTTTCTTTGCATGCTCAATTGCTTCTTGGTAGCTCTCCGGCTCCCCTTGATCGGAAATCAACACAAATTCATTGGGAGGATACTTTCTTGAAGGTTGTCGGTCCCTTGTAGATTTCCTCAACTCAAATTGTGGTGGCAGTTCTTGAGTTGGATGCTCTTCCTCAATTTCTGGCTCAACTTCATTAGGATTAGCATCATCTTCTACATCTTCAATAGGTGGCTACACATCTCCCCCATTTTCATCATCAACTGAAGATGAAGGAGATGGATCTATGTCAATGAGATCACTAGTTTTTGGCTCCGGTTGATCACCTTTGCCAAAGTCTTCAATTGTTTGGTCTTCAAGAAACAAAACATCACGGCTTCGAATGACTTTCTTGTCGACCGGATCCCACAATCTATATCCAAACTCATCACGCCTATAGCCAAGAAAAATACATTGTCTTGACTTACTATCAAGCTTGGACCTCTCATCCTTTGGAATGTGAACAAAAGCTCGGCAACCAAACACTCCCAAGTGCTCATAAGACACATCTTTGCCAGTCCAAACTCTTTCAGGAACATCACCATTCAAAGGATAGCAAGGAGATAAATTGATCACGTCAACCGCTGTACTCATTGCCTCACCCCAAAAGGATCTTGTCAATTTAGCTTGTGAAAGCAAACACCTTGTTCTTTCCACAATGGTGCGGTTCATCCTCTCGGCAACGCCATTTTGTTGAGGAGTCTTCTTAACTATCTTTTGGTGCCGAATACCTTGGCTGCGACAATACTCATCAAATGGCCCAATGTATTCACCACCATTGTCTGTTCGGATCCACTTCAATTTCTACCCTGTTTCTCTTTCAACCATGGCCTGAAAATGCTTAAATACTTCTAGAACTTGATCTTTAGTTTTTAGTAGAAAAGCCCAAACTTTGCTTGAATAATCATCAATGAAAGTAACAAAATAAAGTGCACCACCATGTGTTCTAACTTTTAAAGGACCACAAACATCCGAATGAATCAACTCCAAAACCTTTTCTTTTCTAGAAGCAACATTTTTATGAAAAGAAACTCTATGTTGTTTACCCGCCAAACAATGAACACAAGTTTTAAGATGTGTACCTTTCAAACCGGGTAGAAGCTCTTTCTTGAACAAAACTTGCAGCCCCTTTTCACTCATATGGCCAAGCCGCTTGTGCCACAATTCGGTAGAAGTATCATCTTCAAGTGCATTGACAACACCTTTACAAATTTTTCCTTGCATCGAATAAAGTGTATGAGTCTTCTTGCACTTAGCCACCACCAAAGAACCCTTTGTGAGCTTCCATATTCCATCACCAAATCTGTTGTTGAAGCCTTCATCATCTAGCTTCCCAGTAGAGATCAAATTGAGGCGAATGTCGGGAACATGCCTCACATCTTTAAGCAACAACTTGCAGCCCAAATTTGTTTCCAAGCAAACATCACCCATGCCGATAATCTTGGACAAACCTTCATTACCCATTCGAACATAACCATAATCTCCTTTGGTGTAGGTAGTGAAGAAATCAACTCGAGAAGTCACATGAAAAGAAGCACCGGAATCAATCACCCAATTGCTTTCTTGGCCCACAAAATTGATACAATCATCTTCACAAACGACCATGAGATCATTGGTAGTAACTGCCGTTGTGTCTTCTTGTTTCTTATCCACACTTTTGTCACGCCTTTTCTCCTTGTTCTTGAGCTTTCGGCATTCCCGCTTCATGTGCCCTTTCTCATGGCAATAATAACACTCAATGTCTTTCTTTGAAAAAGAACCATCTCTTGACTTGTCACGGCTTTGATCACGACCATGAGGAGTCTTACTCCTCTCCCTTGTTTTGCTTTGGCCTCTCACAACAAATGCTTCCGAATGAGAGGAACCGGCTGATTTTCTTCTAGTTTCTTCATTCAACAAACTACTGGTGACTTCGCCCATTGTGACAACTCCATCGGGCGCCGAATTACTAACTGTCACAACCAAAGTCTCCCAACTTTCAAGTAAGGAACTAAGTAGCATCAAAGCCTGCAACTCATCATCAAAAATAATTTTCATAGAAGCAAGTTGGTTAACAATACTCTTTATTTCATTCAGATGTTCCGGAATAGGGCTGCCCTCTTTATATTTTAAATTAACCAACTTACGAAACAGAAAGGCTTTATTTGTGGCTGATTTTCTATCATAAAGACTCTCTAATTTTTTCCATAAATCATGTGCCGAAGTTTCAGTGGCAACATGATGAAACACACTGTCATCAATCCATTGACGGATAACACCAATAGCTTTTCGATTTAACCTCTTCCACTCATCATCTTTCATATCAGCAGGTTTGCCACTATCACCCTCAATGGGTCCATACAAGTCTTTACAAAATAATAGGTCCTCCATTTTAGTTTTCCAAGTTACCCAATTGCTTCCATTGAAGCTAGACATACAACCCACATTCCCCTCCATTGATTTACACACAAATAATAACCCAATAACCCGTAAGCTCTGATACCAGTTATTAGGGAAAATCGATGATTCCCCACAAGTAAATCAATCAATGGGAATAAAAACTAATGCGGAAAAATTAAATCAGAAGTAACACAAGAATTTTTACGTGGTTTCCTCAATGTGAGGTACGTCCACGGGATCGAAATCCGATTCCACTATCAACCAAATAATAAGTTCCAAACGATTACAAACGAGACACTAATGGTCTCACAAAACCACCCTTAGGTGAATTCCAAATAATCACAAATAAACAAGAGGAAAGACCTCACCAAATAGATGAACCAAAACCTTCTGAAACAGAGTTGTAGAAGACCCAAAATAATGAACCAAACACCAACCGAAGATGCCGCAAAACCGAGCTTCAAAAACCGAAATTGAACCAATATATAAATCTTGGCACTGTTACCGAAGTAGTGTGATAGTATGGCCGCCGCACACACCTCTCAACTGGGGCAAAACAAAACAATATATATATTGTTAATTTTAGGGTTTGTTTTATCAAAACCCTAGTTGTAACCAAATTGGATTGGGCCTCCACAAATTAAATATAATATATAAAAATATATTATAATTAATACCAAACCAAATTAAACTCTTTTTTCAAAACCAATTGGGTCCCACACTCCAATAAGGAGGTATACCCAACACAAAGGCCCACCATACAGAGAACTCTTATTGGAAGTCTTGATGTTGTCAGCCACGGTGCCCTGCAAAGAACCTGAACCACAATAAGAGAAATGATTACTGTATAATTCATATGAAACAATCCTTTAATATTTCTAATGATTCTCTCTCTCTCTCTCTGTCACGCCCTCAAAATTAAACCCATTAAATACAAAACAAGGCATGCATTGTTAAAAGAAAAACATTATATTATTTAAATCATCAGAGTATTGCGAAATAAAACATCAAAATAAATGCCCTACGAGCTTACATCTTGCCAAGCCAACACTTGGACACAATTTCATGAGTTCTAACTCAAAACAAATAAAGCCCTGGGCTTGAATGTTTACATAATTCAAATAAAACAACTAAAACAATAAAACAAGTCTTCAAGTCCAAATCCTCACAAGCTAAGTCCTTGGAGGTAGTGAACCACCTGAACCTGAAAATGAAGTTCCCATATAGGGTGAGCCACAGCCCAGTAGAAAATACTAAACCAAGCATAGGAATTAACTAAAGCATTAGCATTCGATACATGGTTAACACAAGATAATCAATTTCCAATTTCGTGACACGAATGTCTATATTGTCTATGACATATTGCTATGACACCTTTCACTTTCCAATATTTATTCACCTTCCAATTATATCATTATGGCTCAGAACCTGGCCAACTATAATAGTGATCCAGATGTCACAAAAATAAATGAGACTAAAGATCAACCACAACACTTCCATACTTCCAACTGATACACATTATAATGATGTATCATATCAACAACAAATAGCAATATTGCTATTATCAATAAGCACACATATGAGTGATGCTACTGGAGTCCATCCCCTATCTCCTCCCAACAAATCCGGTTTAGAGGTACATCCCCTATCTTCCCCTAAACCGTGGAGTTCATCCCCTATCTTCTCCAAACACATGCATATGCAATGAAACACACAATTGCCATATACAACACATAATCAATACAAGTATGTTCTGTATTAATTCAACAGTCAACATAAGTGACTTAATTCCAGTTATACCTAAGCCACATGCAAGGTCTACAACAATCACGACTATCCTCCACCGATAGCCCAAAACAGTTATTTCTAAACAAGAAATAAATACAACAATGAATGTAAAATAACATTCTCATAGGTAAGTATTTAAACTACCCAACTATATCATTAATCTCATAATTTCCCCAACTTCATGAACTAAACCCAATTCCACATTTTTCCCTTAAATTAATTATACAAATTAATCTAAGCCAAAACCCTAAGGTTTCTCCCAAAATTACCAAACTACCCCCACATACCAAAATACCAACACTTAGGATTAAAGCGTATAAATGGAGTAGGAAATCCCTACCTCGAAGCAAGAACCCAAAAAGAAGAAGACGGAGATGATAGCCCAAACTCCAAAGTGCTCCAAATCAACAACCGTTCAGATTAAATGAAGCCCTCACTCTCCTCTATCTTATTTGTAAAGCAACTAGGGTTAAAACACACCCTAACTAGATCAAACCTAGGAGAGAAGGTGAGTTGGGAGAGAAAAAACTCGTAATTAGGGTTTCTGGATCAAAAAGTTATAAAAAAAATGATTTAAAACTGTTGCTACGTATTTAAACTGGACAGGCTCGCTCGAGCGAAGACATGGTCGCTCGAGCGACCAGACACAAAAATCCACGCTCGAGCGAAGAAAAGCTCGCTCGAGCCAAAAACTCGATGCTTCAAGTCTGCAACCCAGAAGCTCGCTCGAGCGACGAAATTCTCGCTCGAGCGACGAACTCGAAAACATACACGTCGCTCGCTCGAGCGAAGAAATGCTCGCTCGAGCCAAGAAACACATCTCTCAGGTCCTAAGCCCAGACGCAAACTCTCGCTCGAGCGACCAAACCCTGGCTCGAGCGAAGAAAACAAAAACAACTGCTCGCTCGAGCAACCAACTCCTCGCTCGAGCGAAGGTCCAAAATTCTGGACAGCAACACTTGGTTTCCAACCCAACCAACCTATAACAAACCTGCCCAACTCAACCCATAACTCAAATCAAAGAATTAAAGAACAACAACAACAATACACAATGCCTGGATCCACGGAACTTAAGTCCGGATACACAATCTAAAGGAAAAGACCGGGTCGCTATAACCTTCCCCCTTAAAAGAATTTCGTCCCCGAAATTAAGCATAAGTTTGTAAAAACAGTTTTTCTCAATTCCTAATGATATTATAAAACAATAAACAACAACTTGACCCAATACTGGTCACTTCATCTCTTATCAAGAGGCATCTCACAATATGTATAAATCAACATATATTTAACTTGCATCAATATTATGCATTATTCCTTTTAATGTTAACAATTTCCATATCATTATTCAAGTTCATGATATAAACAGCACATTCAATATATAAATGTTATACTCCACTTCCATAAAAAGGCAAGTTCAAATGTTAACATTAAACCCAAACATTCTCAATGTTTTCCAACTTAAGATATATATAAATTCTCAAGTTCCACAATATTATATAATCTAAATACAAGATTACAAATCAATAAACATATCCGGATATTTCTCGCGGACTTCCAACTCACGTTCCCAAGTGGCTTCCTCCACTCCGTGATGTTTCCACAAAACCTTTACCAAAGGATGGTCTTGCCTCGCAAAACTTGATCCTGCCTATCCAAAATCCGAACCGGTCTCTCCTCATACGAGACATCTTCATCAACCACTAAATCAGTCCAATCCAACACTGTGATGGATCCGGCTCATACTTCCGAAGCATACTCACATGAAACACGTCATGTACTCCGGACAACTGCGGTGGCAAAGCTAAACGATAAGCAGCCTCGCCAATCCTCTCAAGGATCTCAAAAGGACCTATGAACCGAGGGGACAACTTCCCGCTCTTCCCAAACCTCATCAAGCCTCGTTTGGTGATATCTTCAGAAAGACATGATCACCCACCTCGAATACCAAAGGTCTCCTCCTACGGTCGGCATAAGATTTCTGACGACTCTGTGCTGTAACAAGCCTCTTACGGATAAGCTCAACTTTCTCCGTCGTTTCCCTCACCAACTCCGGACCCAACAGAGCTGCATCACCCACCTCGGCCCAACAAACTGGAGACCTACACGGTCGGCCATACAAAGCCTCAAACGGTGCCATACCGATACTAGACTGAAAACTGTTGTTGTAGGCAAACTCCACCAAAGGCAAGTGCCTCTCCCACGACCCACTGAAATCAAGAACACAACCCCGAAGCATATCCTCAAGGATCTGAATAGTACGCTCAGACTGCCCGTCAGTCTGAGGATGATAAGCCGTACTAAAGGTCAACTTAGTGCCTAAAGCACTCTGCAAACTCTGCCACAACCTGGCAGTAAAACGAGGATCTCTATCTGAGACGATCATCACTGGGACCCCCGTGCAACCTCACTATGTCCCGGATATATAAGTCGGCAAGGTGATCTACCGAATCTCTAACACGCATAGGAATGAAGTGCGCCGACTTCGTCAACCGGTCTACAACCACCCAAATAGCATCACTACCCCCCCCGCTGAGTCCTCGGAAGACCCACAACGAAGTCCATAGTGACATGCTCCCACTTCCACTCGGCAATAGGCAAGGGTTGCAACAAACCCGCTGGCCTCTGATGCTCAGCCTTCACTTGCTGACAAGTAAGGCACCTAGATACGAAAGCTGCCACATCTCTCTTCATACCCCGCCACCAAAACTGGCGGCCCAAATCCCGATACATCTTAGTACCTCCCGGATGCACCGCAAGGCGTGAATGATGAAACTCTCGGAGTACCTCCTCTCGGCAAGACTCCGGCACAAACAGACGGTCTTGTATCTCACACTCAAGTCGGGATACACCGTCAAACCCTTCTCAACCTTCCCATTGGAAATCTTTTCTCGGAGAGATTCTACCTCAAGATCACCCCTCTGAGCCTCTAACACTCGAGTCACAAGTGTAGGCTGTGCAACAAAAGAAAATAAGGCCGCAGCCTCAACGGATTCGCTCAGATGCAAATCAAACTCCCCAACTGCACCCAACATCTCCCACTCCCGGATGGCTATACTAGCTAAGTCACCAACAGATTTCCTACTAAGGGCATCGGCCACAACATTGGCCTTCCCGGATGATAGTGCAACTCGAAGAAGTCATAATCCTCAATGAACTCCATCCACCTCCTCTGCCTCAAATTCAAGTCTTTCTGTGTAAATAATATTCAGACTCTTATGATCCGAGAATACCTCGAACCTCTCACCATAAAGATAATGCCTCCAAATCTTCAAGGCAAATATCACAGCTGCTAATTCTAGATCATGCGTAGGGTAATTCTTCTCTCGTGAATTTTCAACTGACGTGAGCCATAGGCAACCACTTTCCCCTCTTGCATCAACACACAACCCAGACCCTCTCGTGAGGCATCACAATAGACTGCATAACCCAACCCTCTCTCCGGAATAATCAAGACTGGAGCGGTGGTCAGTCTAACCTTCCAACTCCTGAAACGACTTTTCACAAGTCTCACTCCATACAAATTTGACTCCCTTCCGAGTTAATCTAGTCAACGGTGAAGCTAACCTGGAGAAATCTTTCACAAACCGACGGTAATACCCAGCTAATCCCAGAAAACTGCGGATCTCAAACACACTCTTAGGCTGTGCCCAATCTTGCACTGCCTCAGTCTTGGATGTATCAACAGACACCCCTTCCCCCGAAACTACATGGCCTAAGAACTTCACCTCTTCTAGCCAGAACTCACACTTCCCGCCCGAACTTAGCATACAGCTTATGGGCTCTAAGTAACTCAAGCACCACTCTCAAGTGTTCCTCGTGCTCCTCCCTCGAAGGTGAATAAATCAGGATGTCGTCCACGAAAACGACACAAAACGATCCAAGAATTCCCGGAAGATCCGTTCATCAAATCCATAAACACTGCCGGTGTGCATTGGTGAGCCCAAACGGCATCACACCAGAAACTCATAGTGACCATACCGCGTACGGAATGCCGTCTTCGGAATATCCTCCTCTCTGACCCTCAACTGGTGGTAACCCGAATCTCAAATCTATCTTAGAGAAACAACGAGAACCCTTCAACTGGTCAAACAAATCATCAATACGGGCATAGGATACTTATTCTTAACCGTAGCCCGATTCAATTTCCTGTAATCAATACACAATCTCAAAGCACCACCCTTCTTCTTAGCAAAGAGGGCCGGTGCTCCCCACGGCGAAACACTAGGACGGATATAGCCTTTATCTAACAACTCCTGGAGTTGAACCTTCAACTCAACTAACTCGGCTGGGGCAAAACGGTAAGGTGCCATAGAAATCGGCGCCGTGCCGGGCACTAAATCAATAGAGAACTCAATCTCTCGCTGAGGTGGCAAACTAACAAGATCCTCGGGAAAAACGTCCGAATACTCACAAACCACCCTCGCAACACAACCTGGGTCTCATCACCTCACTAATCGAAAGACTAGCAGTAACCACTAAGCTCACTCCGCCCCCGCGGATCACACTCCGGTGGCAAAACACTACCAACCCATCTCCCAGAAAACGAAAACACTCCCCGTTCACGATACAACAAGTGACCCTCTGACGTTAGCAATCAATAACTGCCCGGTATGACGACAACCAGTCCATACCCAAAATAACATCAAAGCCCTTCATGGGCATAACTACAAAAGAGAAAGGGATTCTATGATCATCGACCTCTATATCACAACCCCTAACACCTTATTTCAAAATCAATTCACCCCCAAGAGGTGACACTACACAAATAGGAGATGCTAACTGAGCTAACTCCAACTCCAAAACAGATGCAAATGCAGCAGACACAAAGGAATGAGATGCACCCGTATCGATCAAAACACTAGCAACTGAATTACAAAACAAGAAGGTACCTCTCACGACAGATAGAGCCGGTACAAGATCCTGCGCTGTAACAGCATACACGCGCCCAGATAGCCTCTGATCAACCTGCTCACCCCTAGACTGCTGCACAGACTGGGACGAAGAAGCCCCCTGATTGGCCCTCGAGGCCTGAACTGACTGAGCAGGCAGCTGACTTTGAGTCTGCCTCGAACCAGATGCACCAGATGTGCCACTCAACTGTGGGCAGAACCTCTTCATATGCCCCGGCTGACCGCACTGAAAACAAGAGAGCGGCTGGCCTCTACCCTGACTCTGGCTCTAAGATCGAGCCGAAGAAGATGCTGCTCTCTGAACTCCTCCCCTCTGAGGACAAACTGGAGACTTGTGACCCAGCTGGCCACACTTGAAACAGGTAATGTCTCCCTGACTGCCTTTCCCCGAACTAGCACTCGGCACAGGAAAAGTAGACCTAGAAAAACTACTCTGAGGCTGCTGAGGAGTGAAACCTCTCTGCCTCCTGCCATCACTCTGGCCATCCTGACTCCTCTTGGAGCCTTTCTGCCTTTCCCCCTCTTCCTGCATCATAGTCTCGGTATGGGCTGCTGCATCAACCAATCGCCCAAAATCTCTAATCATAGATCCGACAACTCTCAGCATGAGGCCACGCCTCAACTTCTTCTCAAACTCAATGCAACGGCGTTCCTCAGTCGCCACCAACTCAGGTGCAAACCTGGACAAACTAGTGAATGCAGCCTCAAACTCGGCCACTGATAAACTGTTTTGCTCAAGATGGCGGAACTGGTCTCTCAACTTCTCCTGAACAGCTGGAGACAGGTACTTCTCCTGAAAAGCATCAACGAAAGCCTTCCAAGTACCTCCAATACGACCCTTGGTGAACTTCCACCACTGACCCGCATCCCTTTTCAGCTGGAAAGATGCCAAGGTCACCTTCAGTACCTCGTCTTCGATGCCTAGCATCTCAAACGTTTTCGTTGTCTGTTCGAGCCATTCATCTGCCTTAAGCGGCTCGCTAGGATCACCTAAAAATTCGTCCGGGTGAGACCGGAAGAATTCCCACCTCAGAAAAGAAGGTCCTGTATCTGCAGCAACAACAGCCTGGGCTGGATTCGCAGCCCTCAGAATGTCAACTGACGCCTGAAATGCCCCTGCTATCCCTTGGGCCAAAGCGCCCATAAACTGCTGTCCTACTGGCTCGGCCACATTGGCCTGGCCAACACCCTCCTGAACTGCCGGAATTTCCTCCGGTATGGGCACTTCCTGCCTGGCCTGCCTACCGCGCCTACCACGACCTCGTCCTCGTCCTGACATCCTAATAAAGGAAATAAAGACGTTAGCACTCTAAATAATGTGCCAAAATTATAACACTCACGTCCTAATACATTGGACAACAATAAATCACACCACATAAGCACATAATCACATAAGCACCTACGAATTTCATTCCTGGATAATGATAGTCCCGAGGTGCCACTAAAGTTCCGGTTGGAAACAACATTGATCAAGTGCTTTTCCAACAAGACTTTCAGAGACTCAAGGATCCAATCAACATCCTAGGAACTACATTCCATACCCACATAATCACATAAACATGTTATCATATAAGCATGTAATCATTACACTAAGTCTCTATCAAATGAGACGAACCCATTGTGATACTAATCACTTCCCACGTACCCAAGGTATTCGAACCCGGTACGCTCTGATACCAAGTTGTGACGCCCTCAAAAATAAACCCATAATACATAATATTAACATGCGAAATTATAAGGAAATAAAGTATCTTATTCCATTCATCAGAGTACCATGAATAAAAACATCATAATAAATGCCCTATGGGCTTACATCTTGCCAAGCCAACACTTGGACACAATTCCATGAGTTCTAACTCAAAAACAAATAAAGCCCTAGGCTTGAAAGTTTACAAGTTGTTCAAATAAAACAAATAAAATAAAGCAAGTCTTCGAGTCCAAACCCTCACAAGCTAAGTCCTTGGAGGTAGTGAACCACCTGAACCTGAAAATGAAGTTCCCATATAGGGTGAGCCACAGCCCAGTAGAAAAATACTAAACCAAGCATAAGAATTAACTAAAGCATTAGCATTCGATACATGGTTAACACAAGATAATCAATTTCCAATTTCATGACACGAATGTCTACATTGTCTATGACATATTGTCTATGACACCTTTCACTTTCCAATATTTATTCAACTTCCCAATTATATCATTATGGCTCAGAACCTGGCCAACTATAATAGTGATCCAGATGTCACAAAAATAAATGAGACTAAAGCTCAAACCACAACACTTCCATACTTCCAACTGATACACATTATAATGATGTATCATATCAACAACAAATAGCAATATTGCTATTATCAATAAGCATACATATGAGTGATGCTACTGGAGTCCATCCCCTATCTCCTCCCAACAAATCCGGTTTAGAGGTACATCCTCTATCTTCCCCTAAACCGTGGAGTTCATCCCCTATCTTCTCCAAACAACATGCATATGCAATGAAACACACAATTGCCATATACAACACATAATCAATACAAGTAATGTTCTGTATTAATTCAGCAGTCAACATAAGTGACTTAATTCCAGTTATACCTAAGCCACATGCAAGGTCTACAACAATCACGACTATCCTCCACCGATAGCCCAAAACAGTTATTTCTAAACAAGAAATAAATACAACAATTGAATGTAAAATCAACATTCTCATAGGTAAGTGTTTAAACTACCCAACTATATCATTAATCTCATAATTTTCCCAACTTCATGAATTAAAACCAATTCCACATTTTTTCCCTTAAATTAATTATACAAATTAATCTAAGCCAAAACCCTAAGGTTTCTCCAAAAATTACCAAACTACCCCCACATACCAAAATACCAACACTTAGGATTAAAGCGTATAAATGGAGTAGGAAATCCCTACCTCGAAGCAAGAACCCAAAAAGAAGAAGACGGAGATGATAGCCCAAACTCCAAAGTGCTCCAAATCAACAACCGTTCAGATTAAATGAAAGCCCTCACTCTCCTCTATCTTATTTGTAAAGTAACTAGGGTAAAAACACACCCTAACTAGAGCAAACCTAGGAGTGAAGGTGAGTTGGGAGAGAGAAAACTCGTAACTAGGGTTTCTGGATCAAAAAGTTGTAAAAAAAAATGATTTAAAACTGTTGCTGCGTATTTAAACTGGACAGGCTCGCTCGAGCGAAGACATGGTCGCTCGAGCGACCAGACACAAAAATCCACGCTCGGGCGAAGAAAAGCTCGCTCGAGCCAAAAACTCGATGCTTCAGGTCTGCAACCCAGAAGCTCGCTCGAGCGACGAAATGCTCGCTCGAGCGACGAACTCAAAAACATACACGTCGCTCGCTCGAGCGAAGAAATGCTCGCTCGAGCCAAGAAACACATCTCTCAGGTCCTAAGCCCAGACGCAGACTCTCGCTCGAGCGACCAAACCTTGGCTCGAGCGAAGAACAAAAACAACAGCTCGCTCGAGCGACCAACTCTTCGCTCGAGCGAAGGTCCAAAATTCTGGACAGCAACACTTGGTTTCCAACCCAACCAACCTATAACAAACCTGCCCAACTCAACCCATAACTCAAAATCAAAGAATTAAAGAACAACAACAACAATACACAATGCCTGGATCCACGGAACTTAAGTCCGGATACAACAATCTAAAGGAAAAGACCGGGGTCGCTATAAAAGTAAATTGAATGAAAATGGAAGTTGAATAGAAAAGGAAATTGAATAAAATTTGAAGTTAAATAACAATAAAAATGGAAGTTGCATAAAATTAAAAATGGAAGTTTATTCAAGAAACCAATATACCTTAACGATTTGTTTGGAAATTAAATAAAAAAGGAAGTTGAATAGAAAAGGAAATTGAATAAAAATGGAAATTATTGCATAAAATTAACAATGGAAGTCCATTCAATAAACCACTATACCATAACGATATATTTGGAAATTAAACAAAAAAGGAAGCTGAATAGAAAAGGAAATTGAATGAAAATTTAAGTTGAATAAAAATAAAAACGGAAGTTGCATAAAATTAATAATGGAAGTCCATTCAAGAAACCACTATACCTTAACGACCTATTTGGAAATTAAATAAAAACGGAAGCTGAATAGATAAGAAAATTGAATAAAAATGGAAGTTGAATAAAAAAAAAAATCAAAGTGGCACAAAATTAACAATGGAAGTCCATTCAAGAAACCACTATACCTTAAAGATCTATTTGGAAATTAAAATAAAAAAGAAGTTGAATAGAAAAGGTAATTGAATAAAAATGGAAGTCGAATAAAAATAAAAATGGAAGTTGCATAAAATTAACAATGGAAGTTTATTTAAGAAACCACTATACCTTAACGACTTATTTGGAAATTAAAGTAAAAAGGAAGTTGAATAGAAAAGGAAATTGAATCAAAATGGAAGTTAAATAAAAATAAAAATGAAATTTCATCAAAAATTGAAAATGGAAGTTAATTCAAGAAACCACCATACCTTAACGATCTATTTCGAAATTAAATAAAAAGGAAGTTGAATAGAAAAGGAAATTGAATAAAAATGGAAGTTGAATAAAAATAAAAATGGAAGTTGCATAAAATTTAAAATGGAAGTTCATTCAAGAAACCACTATACCTTAACGATCTATTTGGAAATTAAATAAAAAAGAAGTTGAATAGAAAAGGAAATTGAATAAAAATGGAAGTAGAATAAAAATAAAGATAAAAGTTGCATAAAATTAACAAGGAAAGTTCATTCAAGAAACCAGTATACCTTAACGGTTTATTTGGAATTTAAATAAAAAATGAAGTTGAATAGAAAATGAAATTGAATAAAAATGGAAGTTAAAAAAAATAAAAATGGAAGTTGCATAAAATTAACAATAGAAGTTCATTCAAGAAACCACTATACCTTAACGATTTATTTGTAAATTAAATAAAGAAGGAAGTTGAATAGAAAAGGAAATTGAATCAAAATGGAAGTTAAATAAAAAAAATGAAATTTCATCGAAAATTGAAAATGGAAGTTAATTCAAGAAACCATTATACCTTAACGACCTATTTGGAAAGTAAATAAAAAAGGAAGTTGAATAGAAAAGGAAATTGAATAAAAATGGAAGTTGAATAGAAAAGGAAATTGAATAAAAACGAAAGTTGAATAAAAATTAAAATGGGAGTTGCATAAAATTAACAATGGAAGTCAATTCAAGAAACCACTATACCTTAACGATCTATGGGGAAATTAAAGAAAAAAGAAAATTGAATAGAAAGGGAAATTGAATAAAATTTGAAGTTGAATAAAAGTAAAAATGGAAGTTGCATAAAATTAAAAATGGAAGTTAATTCAAGAAACCACTACACCTTAACGACTTATTTGAAATTAAATAAAAAAGGAAGTTAAATAGAAAAGGAAATTGAATAAAAATGGAAGTTGAATAGAAAAGGAAATTGAATAAAATTTGAAGTTGAATAACAATAAAAAAGGAAGTTGCATAAAATTAAAAATGGAAGTTTATTCAAGAAACCAATATACCTTAACGATTTATTTGGAAATTAAATAAAAAAGGAAGTTGAATAGAAAAGGAAATTGAAGAAAAATGGAAATTATTGCATAAAATTAATAATGGAAGTCCATTCAATAAACCACTATACCATAACGATATATTTGGAAAATAAGTAAAAAAGGAAGGTTAATAGAAAAGGAGATTGAATGAAAATTTAAGTTGAATAAAAATAAAAACGAAAGTTGAATAAAATTAAAAATGGAAGTTCATTCAAGAAACCACTATCCCTAAACGATCTATTAGGAAATTAAATAAAAAAGGAAGTTGAATAGAAAAAGAAATTGAATAAAAATGGAAGTTGAATAAAAATCAAAATGGAAGTTGCATAAAATTAACAATGGAAGTTCATTCAAGAAACCACTATACCTTAACGATTTATTTGGAAATTAAATAAAAAAAAGAAGTTGAATAGAAAAGGAAATTGCATAAAAATGGAAGTTGAATAAAAATAAAAATGGAAATTGCATAAAATTAACAATGGAAGTTCATTCAAGAAACCATTATACCTTAACGACCTATTTCGAAATTAAATAAAAAAGGAAGTTGAATAGAAAATGAAATTGAATAACATTGGACGTTGAATAAAAATAAAAATGGAAGTTGCATAAAATTGAAAATGGAAGTTAATTGAAGAAACCACTATACCTTAACGATTTATGTGGAAATTAAATAAAAAAGGAAGTTGAATAGAAAAGGAAATTGAATCAAAATGGAAGTTAAATAAAAATAAAAATGAAATTTCATCAAAAATTGAAAATTGAAATTAATTCAAGAAACCAGTATACCATAACGACCTATTTGGAAATTAAATAAAAAAAGAAGTTGAATAGAAAAGGAGATTGATTAAAAATGGAAGTTGAATAAAAATAAAAACGGAAGTTGCATAAAATTAACAATGGAAGTCCATTCAGTAAACCACTATATGTTAACGATCTATTTGGAAATTAAATGAAAAAAGAAGTTGAATAGAAAAGGAAATTGAATAAAAACAAAAGTTGAATAGAAATAAAAATGGAATTTGCATAAAATTAACAATGGAAGTTTATTCAAGAAACCACTATACCTTAAGAATTTATTTGGAAATTAAATAAAAAAGGAGGTTGAATAGAAAAGAAAATTGAATAAAAATGGAAGTTGAATAAAAATAAAAATGGAAGTTGCATAAAATTAACAATGGAAGTCCAATCAAGAAACCACTATACAACAAGTGACCTTCTGGCGGTAGCAGTCAATAACTGCCCGGTATGACGATAACCAGTCCATACCCAAAATAACATCAAAGCCCTTCATGGGCATAACTACAAACAGAAACGGAAGCCTATGATCGTCGACTTCTATATCACAACCTCTACATCCGTGTTTCAAAATCAACTCATCCCCAATGGGTGACACAACACAAATAGGAGATGCTAATAGTGCTAACTCCAACTCCAACACAGATGCAAATGCAGCAGATACAAAAGAATGAGATGCACCCGTGTCAATCAACACTCTAGCAACCGAGTTGCAAAATAGAAAGGTACCTCTCACTACTGATGGAGCCGGTACTAAGTCCTGCGCGGTAACAGCATACACGCGCCCTGTAGGCCCCTGGTCCACCTGTTTACCCCTAGGAGCATATGACTGTTGTACTGACTGGGATGACGAAGCTCCCGGATTGGCCCTCGAGGCCTGCACAGACTGAGCTGGCTGAAATCCCTGCGTCTGTCTAGAACCAGACGCTCTTGAAGTGGCACTCAACTGTGGACAGAACCTCTTCAGGTGCCCAGGCTGTCCACACTGATAGCAAGACAAGGGCTGCCCCCTGCCCAAACTCTGACTCTGTGGTCTAGCTGAAGAAGAAGCAGCTCTCTGACCTCCACCCCTCTGCGGGCAAACCGAAGCCTTGTGACCCGGCTGGCCACACTTATAACAAGTGAACTCCCCCTGACTGCCTCTCCTCGAGCCTGGACTCGGCACTGGAAAGGTCGATCTGGAAATCCCACCCTGAGACTGCTGAGGGTTATAACCCCTCTGTCTCCTGCCATCACTCTGGCCATCTTGGCCCCTCTTGGAGCCTCTATGTTTCTCCTCTTCTTCCTCATGCATCATAAGCTCCATATGAGCTGCAGCATCCACCAAATGTCTATACTACCGGATGTAAGACCCACCAACCCTCAGCTTGAGGCCACGCCTCAACTTCCGCTCAAACTCATAGCAACGGCGCTCCTCTGTCGCCACTAGTTCAGGTGCAAACCTAGACAAGCTAGTAAATGTAGCCTCAAACTCGGCCACAGACAAACCCTCCTGTTTAAGCCGGCTAAACTGATCTCTCAGCTTCTCCCTAGTAACTGCAGATAAGAATCTCTCCTGGAAAGCATTTACAAACGCCTCCCATGTACCACCCACACGGACCTTCTCGTATTTCCACCATTGACCCGCATCTCCCTTCAGCTGGAAGGATGCCAAGGTCACTTTCAGTGCTCCGTCCTCAATGCCAAGCATTTCGAACGTCTTACTCATTTTTTCCAACCACTCATCTGCCTTGAGTGGCTCCTTAGGATGTCCAATGAACTCGTCCGGGTTAGACCGGAAAAACTCCCTCTTCAAGAAAGAAGGCCCTGCCTCAACTGCCTGATTTCCAGCTCTGAGAATACCCAAAGCTCCTGCTATCTCTCGGGCCAAGGCACTCATAGCCTGCTGACCCGCTGGCTCGGCCACATTGGCCTGGCCAACTCCCTCCTGCACCGCCGGAATCTCATCCGGTAAGGGTACTTCCTGCCTCGCAGGTCTACCTCGCCTAGCACCTCTTCCTCGTCCTGACATCCTAATAAAGGTAACACAGAACGTTAGCACATTAATAAATGTGCCGAAACTAAACACCCACGTCCTAATGCATGGACAACAGTAATTCACTCCACGTAAGCACATAAACACATAAGCACTTACGAATTTCATTTCCGGATAATGATAGTCCCGAGGCGTTGCTAGAGTTCCGGTTAGAAACAGCATTGATCAAGTGCTTTTTCAACAAGACTCCCAGAAACCCAAGGATCCAATCAACATCCTAGAAATTTAATCCCATACCCACATAATCACATAAGCATGTTATCAATTTAAACATATAGCATATAATCCTACACCTAAGCCTCTATCAAGCGAGACAAACCCATTGTGATACTAATCACTTCCCACGTACCCAAAGTATTCGAACCCGGTACGCTTTGATACCAAGTTGTAACGCCCTCAAAATAATAACATTAAACCCACAATATAGACATGCATTGATATATAAAAGATCCACACTCTTCTATTCATCAGAGTTTCATTACAAAAAGTATTACATGTTAACAACAAAAGCAAATGCCCTAAGGGCTTACAGCTTTCCAAGTTAACACTTGGTTACAAAAAGGAGAGTGCTAACTCATTTACACATTAAGCCCTTGGCTTGAATTTACATGTAATACATCAGAAAGAAAGACAACAAAAAGAGATCTGCCCGCCTCTAGCCTCCCAAGCTATGTCCTTGGAGGTGGCATGCTACCTGTACCTGAAAATGATATTCCCATATAGGGTGAGCCACATCCCAGTAGAAACACACTAAACCAGCTATGAACAATGACTAAAAGATTAGCAGTTGATAGATGGTCAACACTGATACTTCCACTTACAACACTTTACAGTTTCATTTTCCATTTCCTTTCAATTCTCAATATATAACCATGGCTCAGAACCTGGCCAATCAATTCATATGAGATTATAACTCATATTAAACTTTTTCCCATTTCATGTTAGACAAGCGTACTAGCTATATCAATCACATCAACAGATATGCATAAGAGCACTATCACACTTCCAAAGACAAGCATATGAGCTGTGTCAGCGCATCACTAGATAAGCATATGAGCTCTATCTATGGAGTCCATCCCCTATCTCCTCCCAAACAAGATCCGGTTTAGAGGTCCATCCCCTATCATCCCCTAAACCGTGGAGTACATCCCCTATCTCCTCCAACACAACACAATGCATATAAACAATTATTATACACATCATCAATCAATACATAAAGTTAATGTACTCTTTCAACCATCATATCCAATGACACATTCAGTGACTAGTTTTAGTTTGCCTAATCATCATGCATTGTCTACAACAATCAAGACTATCCTCCACCGATAGCCCAAAGCAGTTATTTCTAAGCGGAAAATAAATGCACAAATGGATATTAAATCAACATTTCAATTCGGTGAGTGATAAGTAATTCAACTACACCCTTTCATCCCATACACTTCCAATCTCAACGTTTCCACGCCAATTCCTCATTCCTCACAATTAATTATACCAATTAATTAATCAATGTAATTAGGACATTTTCCATAATTAACATTACAACCCTTAAGGTTCCATTTTCATCAATGTGTTAACATAAATTCCATTTCTCTATACCAAACATGCCTCTAGGTTCACTATAAATAAAACCCCAACTTTTGTAAAATTACACGAAGACGCAAGGTTTTCTCAAAATTACATAACAACTCCCAACATATCAAAATGCTAAAATTTAAAGACAAAATCCATAAAGAGGAGTAGGATATCCCTACCTCAAAGTTTGAGCTCAAGAGGAGATGAAGACTCAACAACCAACGTGCTCTAAATCCAAAGATTTTCAGATTAAATCGAAACCCTCAACACCCTCTATCTTTTTAACGAAGGACTTAGGGTAGGAAATCACCCTAGGTAGATCAAATCTTAGAGAGAGTGTAAGTTTAGAGAGAGAGTGTCTCAGATTTTAGGGTTTGAAAATGAAAAGTGGATGAAAAAGTGATTTTGAAATCGCTGTTGCCCGCTGATATAAACAGGCTCGCTCGAGCGAAGACCTGGTCGCTCGAACGACCAGACACAGAAAACCCTCGCTCGAGCCAAGAAAGTCTCGCTCGAGCCGAAAAGCTAAGTGCACGCTCGAGCGACGGAATGCTCGCTCGAGCGAAGAACAACCAGACCGCTCGAGCGAAGGAAATCTCGCTCGAGCCAAAAATTACAGTGTTCAGGTCCCGTCCCAAACGCAATCGTTCGCTCGAGCGAAGAAACCCTGGCTCGAGCGAAGGATCTAGAACACAGAGTTCGCTCGAGCGAAGGAAAGCTCGCTCGAGCCAAAAACTACTACTCTCAGGTCCAGATGAGACGCAGACGCACGCTCGAGCGAAGAATACCTGGCTCGAGCCACCAGACACAAAACTCAGCTCTCGCTCGATCGACCAAACCCTGGATCGAGCGAAGGACCAAAGACAGACTCTCGCTCGAGCGAAGACCCAAAATTCTGGGCAGCAACACTTGGTTCCCAAACACAACCAACCTGTAACAGACCTGCCCAACACATCCCATAACTTATCTACAAGGTAGGAAAGGATGTAAACAAGATAATAATCAACCACTAACATTCACGGATACATGTCTGGATCACTGTACAACAAGGGGTAAACCCGGGATCGCTATAAAACCACTATACCTTAACGATCTATTTGGAAATTACATAAAAAAGGAAGTTGAATAGAAAAGGAAATTGAATAAAAATGGAAGTTGAATAAAAAAAAATGGAAGTCGCGTAAAATTAACAATGGAAGTTCAATCAAGAAACCACGATAACATAACGATCTATTTGGAAATTAAATAAAAAAGGAAGTTGAATAAAAAGGATATTGAATAAAAATGGAAGTTAAATGAAAATAAAAATGGAAGTTGCATAAAATTAACTATCGAAGTTCATTCAAGAAACCACTATACCTTAACGATTTATTTGGAAATTAAATAAAAAAGGATGTTGAATAGAAAAGGAAATTGAATCAAAATGGAAGTTAAATAACAATAAAAATGAAATTTCATCAAAATTTGAAAGTGGAAGTTAATTCATGAAAAAACTATACCTTAACTACCTATTTAGAAATTAAATAAAAAAAGGAAGTGGAATAGAAAAGGAAATTGAATAAAAATGGAAGTTCAATAAAAATAAAAATGGAAGTTGCATAAAATTAAAAATGGAAGTTCATTCAAGAAACCACTATACCTTAACGATCTATTTGGAAATTAAATAAAAAAGAAAGTTGAATAGAAAAGGAAATTGAATAAAAGTGGAAGTTGAATAAAAAAAATGGAAGTCGCATAAAATTAACAATGGAAGTTCATTCAAGAAACCACGATACCATAACGATCTATTTGGAAATTAAATAAAAAAGGAAGTTGAATAAAAAGGATATTGAATAAAAATGGAAGTTAAATAAAAATAAAAATGGAAGTTGCATAAAATTAACTATCGAAGTTCATTCAAGAAACCACTATACTTTAACGATTTATTTGGAAATTAAATAAAAAAGGATGTTGAATAGAAAAGGAAATTGAATCAAAATGGAAGTTAAATAACAATAAAAATGAAATTTCATAAAAAATTGAAAGTGGAAGCTAATTCAGGAAACCACTATACCTTAACTACCTATTTAGAAATTAAATAAAAAAGGAAGTGGAACAGAAAAGGAAATTGAATAAAAATGGAAGTTGAGTAAAAATAAAAATGGAAGTTGCATAAAATTAACAATGGCAGTTTATTCAAGAAACCACTATACCTTAACGATTTATTTGGAAATTAAATAAAAAAGGAAGTTGAATAGAAAAGGAAATTGAATAACAATGGAAGTTAATTAAAATAAAAATGGAAGTTGCATAAAATTAACAATGGAAGTTCATTCAAGAAACCACTATACCTTAACGATTTATTTGGAAAGTAAAGAAAAAAAGGAAGTTGAATAGAACAGGAAATTAAATAAAAATGGAAGTCGAAGAAAAATAAAAATTGAAATTAAATAAAAAAGAAAGTTGAATTGAAAAAGAAATTGAATCAAAATGGAAGTTAAATAAAAATAAAAATGAAATTTCATCAAAAATTGAAAATGGAAGTTAATTCAGGAAACCACTATACCTTAACTACCTATTTGGAAATTAAATAAAAAATGAAGTTGAATAGAAAAGGAAATTGAGTTAAAATGGAAGTTGAATAAAAATGATAATGGAAGTTACATAAAATTAACAATGGAAGTTCATTCAAGAAACCACTATACCTTTAACGATCTGTTTGGAAGTTGAATAGAAAAGGAAATTGAATAAAAATGGAAATTGAATAAAAATAAAAATGGAAGTTGCATAAAATTAGCAACGGAAGTTCATTCAAGAAACCACTATACCTTAACGATCTATTTGGTAATCAAATAAAAAAGGAAGTTGAATAGAAAAGCAAATTGAAAAAAAATGGAAGTTCAATAAAAATAAAAATGGAAGTTGCATAAAATTAACAATGGAAGTTCATTCAAGAAACCATTATACCTTAACGATCTATTTGGAAATTAAATAAAAAAGGAAGTTGAATAGAAAAGGAAATTGAATAAAAATGGAAGTCGAAGAAAAATAAAAATGAAAGTTGCATAAAATTAACAATGGAAGTTAATTCAGGAAACCACTATACCTTAACTACCTACTTAGAAATTAAATAAAAAAGGAAGTTGAATAGAAAAGGAAATTGAATAAAAATGGAAGTTTAAAAAAAATAAAAATGGAAGTTGCATACAATTAACAATGGAAGTTCATTCAAGAAACCACTATACCTTAACAATTTATTTGGAAATTAAATAAAAAAGGAAGTTGAGTAGAAAAGGAAATTGGATAAAAATGGAAGTTGAATTAAAATAAAAAAGGAAGTTGCATAAAATTAACAATGGAAGTTCATTCAAGAAACCACTATACCTTAACGATTTATTTGGAAAGTAAAGAAAAAAGGAAGTTGAATAGAACAGGAAATTGAATAAAAATGGAAGTCGAAGAAATATAAAAATTGAAATTAAATAAAAAAGAAAGTTGAATTGAAAAAGAAATTGAATCAAAATGGAAGTTAAATAAAAATAAAAATGAAATTTCATCAAAAGTTGAAAAATGAAGTTAATTCAGGAAACCACTATACCTTAACTACCTATTTAGAAATTAAATAAAAAAGGAAGTTGCATAGAAAATCAAATAGAATAAAAATGGAAGTTGAATAAAAATAAAAATGGAAGTTGCATAAAATTAACAATGGAAGTTCATTCAAAAAACCACTATACCTTAACGATCTATTTGGAAATTAAATAAAAAAAGAAGTTGAATAGAAAAGGAAATTGAATAAAAACAGAAGTTGAATAAAAATAAAAATGAAAGTTACATAAAAATTAACAATGGTAGTTCAATCAAGAAACCACTATACCTTAACGATTTATTTTGAAATTACATAAAAAAGGAAGTTGAATAGAAAAGGAAATTGAATCAAAATGAAGTTAAATAAAAATAAAAGTGAAATTTCCTCAAAAATTGAAATGGAAGTTAATTCAAGAAACCACTATACCTTAACGACCTATTTAGAAATTAATTAAAAAATGAAGTTGAATAGAAAAGGAAATTGAGTAAAAATGGAAGTTGAATAAAAATGAAAAAGGAAGTTGCATAAAATTAACAATGGAAGTCCATTCGAGAAACCACAATACCCTTAACGATCTATTTGGAAATTAAATAAAAAAGGAAGTTGAATAGAAAAGGACATTAAATAAAAATAAAAATGGAAGTTGCATAAAATTAACAATGGAAGTTCATTCAAGAAACCACTATACCTTAACGATCTATTTGGAAATCAAATAAAAAAGGAAGTTGAATAGAAAAGCAAATTAAATAAAAATGGAAGGTGAATAAAAATAAAAATGGAAGTTGCATAAATTTAAATTGGAAGTTCATTCAACAAACGATTATACCTTAATGATTTAAGAAACCATTATACCTTAACGATTTATTTTGAAATTAAAGAAAAAAGGAAGTGGAATAGAATAGGAAATTGAATAAAAATGGAAGTCGAACAAAAATAAAAATGAAAGTTGCATAAAATTAACAATGGAAGTTCATTCAAGAAACCATTATACCTTAACGATTTATTTTGAAATTAAAGAAAAAAGGAAGTTGAA
The DNA here is from genome assembly GCA_030407325.1 of Camellia japonica. Taxonomy (NCBI): domain Eukaryota; kingdom Viridiplantae; phylum Streptophyta; class Magnoliopsida; order Ericales; family Theaceae; genus Camellia; species Camellia japonica. Next base: position 7,140,791 of record JAPPVO010000003.1, read on the forward strand.
TAGAACAGGAAATTGAAAAAAAATGGAAGTCGAAGAAAAATAAAAATGGAAGTTGCATAAAAGTAACAATGGAAGTACATTCAAGAAACAACTATACCTTAACGATTTATTTGGAAATTCAATAAAAAATGAAGTTAAATAAAAATAAAAAGGAAATTTCATAAAAAATTAAAAATGGAAGTTAATTAATGAAACCACTATTCCTTAACGACCTATTTGGAAATTAAATAAAAAAGAAAGTTGAATAAAAATAAAAACGGAAGTTGAATAAAATTAACAATGGAAGTCCATTCAAGAAACCACTATACCTTAACGATCTATTTGGAAATTAAATAAAAAAGGAAGTTGAACAGAAAAGGAAATTGAATAAAAATGGAAGTTGAATAAAAATAAAAATCGTAGTTGCATAAAATTAACAATGGAAGTTCATTCAAGAAAACAGTATACCTTAACGATTTATTTAGAAATTAAAATATTAAGGAAGTTGAATAGAAAAGGAAATTGAATAAAAATGGAAGTGAAATAAAAATAAAAATGGAAGTGACATAAAATTAACAAAGGAAGTTCATTCAAGAAACCACTATACCTTAACGACTTATTTGGAAGTTAAATAAAAAAGGAAGTTGAATAGAAAAGTAAATTGAATCAAAATGGAAGTTAAATAAAAATAAAAATGAAATTTCATCAAAAATTGAAAAAGGAAGTTCATTCAGGAAACCACTATACCTTAACGACCTATTTGGAAATTAAATAAAAAAAGAAGTTGAATAGAAAATAAAAGTGAAAGTTGCATAAAATTAACAATTGAAGTCCATCCAATAAACCACTATACCATAACGATCTATTTGGAAATTAAATAAAAAAGGAAGTTGAATAGAAAAGGAAATTGAATGAAGATTTAAGTTGAATAAAAATAAAAATAGAAGTTGCATAAAATTAAAAATGGAAGTTCATTCAAGAAACCACTATACCTTAACGATCTATTAGGAAATTTAATAAAAAAAGGAAGGTGAATAGAAAAGGAAATTGAATAAAAATGGAAGTTGAATAAAAAAAAAATGGAAGTTGCATAAAATTAAAAATGAAAGTTTATTCAAGAAACCACTATACCTTAACGATCTATTTGGAAATTAAATAAAAAAGGAAGTTGAATAGAAAAGGAAATTGAATAAAAATGGAAGTTTAATAAAAATAAAAATGGACGTCGCATAAAATTACAATGGAAGTTCATTCAAGAAAACACTATACCTTAACGATTTATTTGGAAATTAAATAAAAAAGGATGTTGAATAGAAAAAGAAATTGAATCAAAATGGAAGTTAAATAAAAATAAAAATGAAATTTCATCAAAAATTGAAAATGGAAGTTAATTCAGGAAACCACTATTTCTTAACTACCTATTTAGAAATTAAAATAAAAAGGAAGTTGAATAGAAAAGGAAATTGAGTAAAAATGAAAGTCGAATAAAAATAATAATGGAAGTTGCATAAAATTAACAATCGAAGTTCATTCAAGAAACCACTATACCTTAACGATTTATTTGGAAATTAAATAAAAAGAGAAGTTGAATGAAAAGGAAATTGAATCAAAATGGAAGTAAAATAAAAATAAAAATGAAATTTCATTAAAAATTGAAAATGGAAGTTAATTCAAGAAACCACTATACCATAACGACCTATTTGGAAATTAAATAAAAAAAGAAGTTGAATAGAAAATAAAAGTAAAAGTTCCATAAAATTAACAATTGAAGTCCATTCAAGAAACCACTATACCATAATGATCTATTTGGAAATTAAATAAAAAAGGAAGTTGAATAGAAAAGGAAATTGAATGAAGATTTAAGTTGAATAAAAATAAAAATGGAAGTTGCATAAAATTAAGAGTGGATGTTCATTCATGAAACCACTATACCTTAACGATCTATTTGGAAATTAAATAAAAAAGGAAGTTGAATAGAAATGGAAATTGAATAAAAATGGACGTTGAATAAAAAAAATGGAAGTTGCATGAAATTAACAATGGAAGTTCATTCAAAATGGAAGTTCATTGAATAAAAATGGAAGTTCAATAAACATAAAAATGGAAGTTGCATAAAACTAACAATGGAAGTTCATTAAAAAAACCACTACACCTTAACGATTTATTTGGAAATTAAATAAAAAAGGATGTTGAACAGAAAAAGAAATTGAATCAAAATGGAAGTTAAATAAAAATAAAAATGAAATTTCATCAAAAATTGAAAATGGAAGTTAATTCAGGAAATAACTATGCCTTAACTACCTATTTAGAAATTAAATAAAAAAGGAAGTTGAATAGAAAAGGAAATTGAATAAAAATGGAAGTCGAATAAAAATAAAAATGGAAGTTGCATAAAATTAACAATGGAAGTCCATTCAAGAAATCACTATACCTTAACGATCTATTTGGAAATTAAATAAAAAAAGTAAGTTGAATAGAAAAGGAATTTGAATAAAAATGGAAGTCAAATAAAAATAAAAATGGAAGTTTCATAAAATTAACAATGGAAGTTTATTCAAGAAACCACTATACCTTAACGATTTATTTGGAAATTAAAGAAAAAAGGAAGTTGAATAGAACAGGAAATTGAATAAAAATGGAAGTCGACGAAAAATAAAAATTGAAATTAAATAAAAAAGAAAGTTGAATTGAAAAAGAAATTGAATCAAAATGGAAGTTAAATAAAAATAAAAATGAAATTTCCTCAAAAATTGAAAATGGAAGTTAATTCAGGAAACCACTACACCTTAACTGCCTATTTAGAAATTAAATAAAAAAGGAAGTTGAATAGAAAATGAAATAGAATAAAAATGGAAGTTGAATAAAAATAAAAATGGAAGTTGCATAAAATTAACAATGGAAGTTCATTCAAAAAACCACTATACCTTAACGATCTACTTGGAAATTAAAAAAAAAAAAGAAGTTGAATAGAAAACAAATTGAATAAAAATGGAAGTTGAATAAAAATAAAAATGAAAGTTGCATAAAAATTAACAATGGTAGTTCTTTTAAGAAACCACTATACCTTAACGATTTATTTGGAAATTCAATAAAAAGGAAGTTGAATAGAAAAGGAAATTGAATCAAAATGGAAGTTAAAAAAAAATAAAAATGAAATTTCATCAAAAATTGAAAATGGAAGTTAATTCAAGAAACTACTATACCTTAACGACTTATTTGGAAATTAAATAAAAATGGAAGTTAAATAAAAATAAAAATGTAAGTTTCATAAAATTAACAGTGGAAGTCCATTCAAGAAACCAGTATACGTTTAACGATCTATTTGGGAATTAAATAAAAAAGGAAGTTGGATCGAAAAGGAAATTGAATAAAAATAGAAGTTGAATAAAAATAAAAACGGAAGTTGCATCAAATTAACAATGGAAGTCCATTCAACAAACCACTATACCTTAACGATCTATTTAGAAATTAGATAAAAAAAGAAGTTGAATAGAAAAGGAAATTGAATAAAAATGAATGTTGCATAAAAATTAACAATGGAAGTTCATTCAAGAAACCACTATACCTTAACGATTTATTTGGAAATTAAATAAAAAAGGAAGCTGAATAAAAAAGGAAATTGAATCAAAATGGAAGTTGAATGAAAATGAAAACGGAAGTTGCATAAAATTAACCGTGGAAGTCCATTCAAGAAACCACTATACCTTTAATGATCTATTTGGAAATTAAATAAAAAAGGAAGTTGAATAGAAAAGGAAATTGAATAAAAATAAAAATGGAAGTTGCATAAAATTAACAATGGATGTTCATTCAAGAAACCACTATACCTTAACGATCTATTTGGAAATCAAATAAAAAAGGAAGTTGAATAGAAAAGCCAATTGAATAAAAATAGAAGTTGAATAAAAATAAAAATGGAAGTTGCATAAAATTAACAATGGAAGTCAATTCAAGAAACCACTATTCCTTAACGATCTATGGGGAAATTAAATAAAAAAGAAAATTGAGTAAAAAGGGAAATTGAGTAAAATTTGAAGTTGAGCAAAAGTAAAAATGGAAGTTAATTCAAGAAACCACTACACCTTAACGGGTTATTTCAAATTAAATAAAAAAAAGGAAGTTGAATAGAAAAGGAAATTGAATAAAAATGGAAGTTGAATAGAAAAGGAAATTGAATAAAATTTGAAGTTGAATAAAAATAAAAATGGAAGTTGCAACAAATTAAAAATGGGAGTTTATTCAAGAAACCAATATACCTTAACGATTTATTTGGAAATTAAATAAAAAAGGAAGTTAAATAGAAAAGGAAATTAAATAAAAATGGAAATTGAATAAAAATAAAAATGAAAGTTGCATAAAATTAACAATGGATGTTCATTCAAGAAACCACTAAACCTTAACGATCTATTTCGAAATTAAATAAAAAAGGAAGTTGAATAGAAAATGAAATTGAATAAAAATGGAAGTTCAATAAAAATAAAAATGGAAGTTGCATAAAATTAAAAATGGAAGTTCATTCAAGAAACCACAATACCTTAACGATCTATTTGGAAACCAAACAAAAAAGGATGTTGAATAGAAAAGCAAATTGAATATAAATGGAAGTTGACTAAAAATAAAAATGGAAGTTGCATAAAATTAAAAATGGAAGTTCATTCAAGAAACAACTATACCATAACGATTTATTTGGAAATTAAATAAAAAAGAAAGTTGAATAGAAAAGGAAATTGAATGAAAATTCAAGTTGAATAAAAATAAAAAGGGAAGTTGCATAAAATTAAAAATGGAAGTTCATTCAAGAAACCACTATACCTTAACGACCTATTTGGAAATTAAATAAAAAAGTAAGTTGAATAGAAAAGGAAATTGAATAAAAATGGAAGTTGAATAAAAATAAAACTGGAAGTTGCATAAAATTAACAATGGAAGTTCATTCAAGAAACCACTATACCTTAACGATCTATCTGGAAATTAAATAAAAAAGGAAGTTGAATAGAAAAGGAAAATTGAATAAAATTGAAAGTCAAATAAAAATAAAAATGGAAGTGGCGTAAAATTAACAATGAAAGTTCATTCAAGAAACCAATATACCTTAATGATTTCTTTGGTAATTAAACAAAAAAGGAAGTTGAATGGAAAAAGAAATTGAAGCAAAATGGAAGTTGAATAAAAATAAAAATGGAAGTTGCATAAAATTAACAATGGAAGTTCATTCAAGAAAGCACTATACCTTAAAGATTTATTTGAAAATTCAATAAAAAAGGAAGTTGAATAGAAAAGGAAATTGAACAAAAATGAAAGTTGAATAAAAATAAAAATGGAAGTTGCATCAAATTAACAATGGAAGTCCATTCAAGAAACCACTATACCTTAACGATCGATTTGGAAATTAAATAAAAAAGGAAGTTGAATAGAAAAGGAAATTGAATAAAAATGGAAGTTGAATAAAAATAAAGTGGAAGTTGCATAAATTTAACAATGGAAGTTTATTCAAAAAACCACGATACCTTAACGATCTATTTGGAAATTAAATAAAAAACGAAATTGAATAGAAAACGAAATTGAATAAAATTGGAAGTTTAATAAAAATAAAAATGGAAGTTGCATAAAATTAACAATGGAAGTTCATTCAAGAAACCACTATGCCTTAACGATCTATTTGGAAATTAAATAAAAAAGGAAGTTGAATAGAAAAGGAAATTCAATAAAATAGGAAGTTGAATAAAATTAAAAACGGAAGTAGCATTATAGCGACCCCGGTCTTTTCCCTTTTGATTATTGTATCCGGACTTATGTTCCGTAGATTCCATTGTTGTATTATTGTTGTTGTTGTTCTTTAATTCTTTGATTTTGAGTTATGGGTTGAGTTGGGCAGGTTTGTTACAGGTTGGTTGGGTTGGAAACCAAGTGTTGCTGTCCAGAATTTTGGACCTTCGCTCGAGCGAGGAGTTGGTCGCTCGAGCGAGCTGTTGTTTTTGGTTCTTCGCTCGAGCCAGGGTTTGGTCGCTCGAGCGAGAGTCTGTGTCTGGGCTTAGGACCTGAGAGATGTGTTTCTTGGCTTGAGCGAGCTTTTCTTCGCTCGAGCGAGCGAGGTGTATGTTTTCGAGTTCTTCGCTCGAGCGAGAATTTCGTCGCTCGAGCGAGCTTCTGGGTTGCAGACCTGAAGCATCGAGTTTTTGGCTCGAGCGAGATTTTCTTCGCTCGAGCGTGGATTTTTGTGTCTGGTCACTCGAGCGACCATGTCTTCACTCGAGCGAGCCTGTTCATTTTAAATAGGCAGCAGCGGGTTTTTTAATCAGTTTTCTATCTCTTTTTGTTTCCAAACCCTAGGTCCGACCCTTCTCTCTCCTTACACACCTTCTCTCCTAGGTTTGATCTAGTTAGGGTGTGTTTTTACCCTAGTTGCTTTACAAATAAGATAGAGGAGAGTGAGGGCTTTCATTTAATCTGAGCAATTGTTGGTTTAGAGCATTTAATAGTTTTGGGCATCATCTTCATCTTCTCCTTTTTGAGTTATTTCTTCGAGGTAGGGATTTCCTACTCCATTTATACGCTTTAATCCTAAGTGGTGGTATTTTGGTATGTGGGGGTAGTTTGGTAATTTTGGGAGAAACCTTAGGGTTTTGTCATAGATTAATTTATATAATTAATTTAAAGGAAGATTGTGATATTGGGGTAAATTCATGAGATTGGGGAATTTAGTGGTTTATTTTTGTATTTGGTAGTTTAAATACTTACCTTAGAGAATATTGAAATTACATTTATTGTAATAGTTATTTCTTGCTTAGAAATAATTGTTTTGGGCTATCGGTGGAGGATAGTCTTTGATTGTTGTAGACCTTGCATGCGGCTTAGGTATAACTGAAATTAAGTCATTTATCTTGACTGTTGAATTAATACAGAACACTCATGTATTGATTATGTGTTGTATATGGCAATTGTGTGTTTCATTGCATATGCATTTGGTTTGGAGGAGATAGGGGATGAACTCCACGGTTTAGGGGAAGATAGGGGATGGACCTCTAAACCGGAATTGTTGGGAGGAGATAGGGGATGGACTCCATTAGCATCACTTTTATGTGTGCTTATTGATAATAGAAATATTTCTATTTATTGTTGATATGATACATCACCAAAATGTGTATCAGTTGGGAAGTATGGAAGTGAATTTGATTGTGATTGATATAATACCAACATGTGTATTCGTTATGTTAGGTTTAACTTGAATTGTTATTCCTGTTGAATTTGAAGTATTGTTAATAAAAGATGAAACCCCAGTTGAGTTATTTGGCCAGGTTCTGAGCCATAAATGGAAGGTAAATTATGCCATAGACATTGTGTCATAGGCAATGTAGACATTCGTGTCATGAATTTGTAAATTGATTATCCGGTGTTAACCATGTATCAGATGCTACTGCTTTAGTTAATTCATATGCTTGGTTTAGTATCTCTCTACTGGGTTGTGGCTCACCCTATATGGGAACTTCATTTTCAGGTTCAGGTGGTTCATTACCTCCAAGGACTTAGCTTGTGAGGATTTGGACTCGAAGACTTGTTTTTTTATTTATTTGTTTTTATTTGATACATGTAAACATTCAAGCCTAGGGCTTTATTTGTATTGAGTTAGACTCTTATTTCTTTGTGTCCAAGTGTTGGCTTGGCAAGATGTAAGCCCGTAGGGCATTTATTTTGATGTTACATGTAATGCTTTTATTTAGTAATACTCTGATGGATAATAGAATGTTTCGTTTTCTATTATTAATGCATGTTAATCTTACATATGATGGGTTTATTTTGAGGGCGTTACAACTTGGTATCAGAGCGTACCGGATTTGAATACTTTGGGTACGTGGGTTGTGATTAGTATCACATTGGGTTCGTCTCGTTTGATAGAGACTTAGTGTAATTTTACATGCTTATATGATAACATGTTTATGTGACTATGTGGGTATGGAATGTAGTTTCTAGATATTGATTGGATCCTTGAGTTTATAGTAGTCTTGTTGGAAAGGCACTTGATCAATGCTGCTTCCAACCGGAACTATAGTAACCCATTGGAACTGTCATTATCCGGGAATGAAATTCATAAGTGCTTCTGTGATTATGTGCTTACGTGGAATGAATTACTGGTGTCCAATGCATTAGGACGTGAGTGTTTAGCTTCGGCACATTTATTAATGATCTATTTGAAAATTAAATAAAAAAGGAAGTTGAATAGAAAAGAAAATTGAATAAAAATGGAAGTTGAATAAAAAAAAAATGGAAGTCGCATAAAATTAACAATGGAAGTTCATTCAAGAAACCACGATACCATAACGATCTATTTGGAAATTAAATAAAAAAGGAAGTTGAATAAAAAGGATATTGAATAAAAATGGAAGTTGCATAAAATTAACTATCGAAGTTCATTCAAGAAACCACTATACCTTAACGATTTATTTGGAAATTAAATAAAAAAGGATGTTGAATAGAAAAGGAAATTGAATCAAAATGGAAGTTAAAAAACAATAAAAATGAAATTTCATCAAAAATTGAAAGTGGAAGTTAATTCAGGAAACAACTATACCTTAACTACCTATTTAGAAATTAAACAAAAAAGGAAGTGGAATAGAAAAGGAAATTGAATAAAAATGGAAGCTGAATAAAAATAAAAATGGAAGTTGCATAAAATTAACGATGGAAGTTCATTCAAAAAACAACTATACCTTAACGATCTATTTGGAAATTAAATAAAAAAAAGAAGTTCAATAGAAAATGAAATTGAATAAAAATGGAAGTTGAATAAAAATAAAAATGAAAGTTGCATAAAAATTAACAATGGAAGTTCATTCAAGAAACCACTATATCTTAAAGATTTATCAGGAAATTAAATAAAAAAGGAAGTTGAATAGATATGGAAATTGAATCAAAATGGAAGTTAAATAAAAATAAAAATGAAATTTCATCAAAAATTGAAAATGGAAGTTAATTCAAGAAACCACTATAACTTAACTACCTACTTGGAAATTAAATAAAAAATGAAGTTGAATAGAAAAGGAAATTGAGTAAAAATGGAAGTTGCATAAAATTAACAATGGAAGTCCATTCAAGAAACCACTATACCTTTAACGATTTATTTGGAAATTAAATAAAAAAGAAAGTTGAATAGAAAAGGAAATTGAATAAAAATGGTAATTGAATAAAAATAAAAATGAAAATGGAAGTTGCATAAAATTAACAACGGAAGTTCATTCAAGAAACCACTATACCTTAACGATCTATTTGGAAATCAAATAAAAAAGGAAGTTGAATAGAAAAGTAAATTGAATAAAAATGGAAGTTGAATAAAAATAAAAATGAAAGTTGTATAAAATTTAAAATGGAAGTTAATTCAAGAAACCACTATACCTTAACGATCTATTTGGAAATTAAATAAAAAAAGGAAGTTGAATAGAAATGGAAATTGAATAAAAATGGAAGTCGAAAAAAAATAAAAATGGAACTTGCATAAAATTAACAATGGAAGTTAATTCAGGAAACCACTTTACCTTAACTAACTATTTAGAAATTAAATAAAAAAGGAAGTTGAATAGAAAAGGAAACTGAATAAAAATGGAAGTTGCATAAAATTAACAATTGACGTTCATTCAAGAAACCACTATACCTTAACGATTTATTTGGAAATTAAATAGAAAAGGAAATTGAATAAAAATGGAAGTTGAATTAAAAGAAAAATGGAAGTTGCATAAAATTAACAATGGAAGTTCATTAAAGAAACCACTATACCTTAACGACCTATTTGGAAATTAAATAAAAAAAGAAGTTGAATAGAAAATAAAAGTGAAAGTTGCTTAAAATTAACAATTGAAGTCAATTCAGGAAACCACTATACCTGAACGATTTATTTGGAAATTAAATAAAAAAGGAGGCTGAATGGAAAAAGAAATAAAATCAAAATGGAAGTTAAATAAAAATAAAAATAAAATTTCATCAAAAATTGAAAATGAAAGTAAATTCAAGAAACCACTATATCTTAACGATCTGTGAGGAAATTAAATAAAAAAGGAAGTTGAATAGAAAAGGAAATTGAAGAAAAATGGAAGTTGAATAACAATAAAAATGGAATTTGCATAAAATTAACAATGGAAGTTCATTCAAGAAACCACTATACCTTAACGATTTATTTGGAAATTAAATAAAATAGGAAATTGAATAGAAAATGAAATTGAAAGAAAATTTAAGTTGAATAAAAATAAAAAGGAAGTTGCATAAAATTAAAAATGGAAGTTCATTAAAGAAACCACTTTTCCATAATGATTTATTTGGAAATTAAATAAAAAAGGAAGTTGAATAGAAAAGAAAATTGAATAAAAATGGAAGTTGAATAAAAATAAAAATGGAAGTTGCATAAAATTAACAATGGAAGTCCATTCAAGAAACCACTATACCTTAATGATTTATTTGGAAAGAAAATAAAAAAGGAAGTTCAATAGAAAAACAAATTGAATGAAAATTTGAAGTTGAATAAAAATAAAAATAGAAGTTGAATAAAATTTAAAATGGAAGTTCATTCAAGTAACCACTATACCTTGACGATCTATTTGGAAATTAAATAAAAAAGGAAGTTGAATAGAAATGGAAATTCAATAAAAATGGAAGTTGAATGAAAATAAAAATGGAAGTTGCATAAACTTAACAATGGAAGTTCATTCAAGAAACCACTATACCTTAACGATCTATTTAGAAATTAAATAAAAAAGGAAGTTGAATAGAAAAAGAAATTGAATGAAAATGGAAGTTGAATAAAAATAAAAATGAAAGTTGCATAAAATTAACAATGGGCGTTCATTCAAGGGACCACTATACCTTAACGATCTATTTGGAAATTAGATAAAAAGGAAGTTGAATAGAAAAGGAAATTTAAGAAAAATGGAAGTTGAATAACAATAAAAATGGAAGTTGCATAAAATTAAAAATGGAAGTTCATTCAAGAAACCACTATACCTTAACGATGTATTTGGAAATTAAATAAAACAGGAGATTGAATAGAAAAGGAAATTGAAAGAAAAATTTAAGTTCAATAACAATAAAAAAGAAGTTGCATAAAATTAAAAATGGAAGTTCATTAAAGAAACCACTTTACCTGAACAGTTTATTTGGAAATTAAATAAAAAAGGAAGTTGAATAAAAAAGAAAATTGAATAAAAATGGAAGTTGAATAGAAATAAAAATGGAAGTTGCATAAAATTAACAATGGAAGTCCATTCAAGAAACCACTATACCTTAATGATTTATTTGGAAAGAAAATAAAAAAGGAAGTTCAATAGAAAAACAAATTGAATGAAAATTTGAAGTTGAATAAAAATAAAAATGGAAGTTGAATAAAATTTAAAACGGAAGTTCATTCAAGTAACCACTATACCTTGACGATCTATTTGGAAATTAAATAAAAAAGGAAGTTGAATAGAAATGGAAATTCAATAAAAATGGAAGTTGAATGAAAATAAAAATGGAAGTTGCATGAACTTACGAATGGAAGTTCAATCAAGAAACCACTATACCTTAACGATCTATTTAGAAATTAAATTAAAAAGGAAGTTGAATAGAAAAAGAAATCGAATGAAAATGCAAGTTGAATAAAAATAAAAATGAAAGTTGCATAAAATTAACAATGGAAGTTCATTCAAGAAACCACTATACCTTAACGATTTATTTGGAGATTAAATAAAAAAGGAAGTTGAATAGAAAAGGAAATTGAATAAAAATGGAAGTTGAATCAAAACAAAAATGGAAGTAGCATAAAATTAACAATGGAAATCCATTCAAGAAACCACTATATCTTAACGATCTATTCGAAGATTAAATAAAAAAGGAAGTTGAATAGAAAAAGGAAATTGAATGAAAATTTTAGCTGAATAAAAATAAAAATGGAAGTTGCATAAAATTAAAAATGGAAGTTCATTCAAGAAACCACTATACCTTAACAATCTATTTCGAAATTAAATAGAAAAGGAAGTTGGATAGAAGAGGAAATTGAATAAAAATGGAAGTCGAATAAAAATAAAAATCGAAGTTGCATAAAATTAACAATGGAAGTTCGTTCAAGAAACCACTATACCTTAGCGATCTATTTGGAAATTAAATAAAAAAGGAAGTTGAATAGAAAAGGAAATTGAATAAAAATGGAAGTTCAATAAAAATAAAAATGGAAGTCTCATAAAATTAACAATGGAAGTTCATTCAAGGAACCACTATACCTTAACGATATATTTGGAAATTAAATAAACAAGGAAGTTGAATAGAAAAGGAAATTGACTAAAAATGGAAGTTGAATAAAAATGAAAATGGAAGTTGAATAAAAATGAAAATGGAAGTTGCACAAAATTCACAATGGAAGTTCATTCAAGAAAACCACGAAACCTGAACGATTTATTTTGAAATTAAATAAAAAATGAGGCTGAATAGAAAAAGAAATAAACTCAAAATGGAAGTTAAATAAAAATAAAAATAAAAATAAAATTTCATCAAAAATTGAAAATGGAAGTTAATTCAAGAAACCAGTATACCTTAACGATCTATTAGGAAATTAAATAAAAAACGAAGTTGAATAGAAAAGGAAATTGAAGAAAAATGGAAGTTGAATAAAAATAAAAATGGAAGTTGCATAAAATTAACAATGAAAGTTCATTCAAAAAACCACTATACCTTAACGATCTATTTGGAAATTAAATAAAAAAAGAAGTTGAATAGAAAAGGAAATGGAATAAAAATGGAAGTTGAATAAAAATAAAAATGAAAGTTGCATAAAAATGAACAATGGAAGTTCATTGAAGAAACCACCATACCTTAACGATTTATTTGGAAATTAAATAAAAAAGAAAATTAAATAGAAAAGGAAATTGAAAGAAAATTTAAGTTGAATAAAAATAAAAAGGAAGTTGCATAAAATTAAAAATGGAAGTTCATTCAAGAAACCACTTTACCTTAACGATTTATTTGGAAATTAAATAAAAAAAGGAAGTTGAATAGAAAAGAAAATTGAATAAAAATGGAAGTTGAATAAAAATAAAATGGAAGTAGCATAAAATTAACACTAGAAGTCCATTCGAGAAACCACTATATCTTAATGATCTGTTTGGAAAGAAAATAAAAAAGGAAGTTCAATAGAAAAACAAATTGAATGAAAATTTGAAGTTGAATAAAAATAAAAATGGAAGTTAAATAAAATTTAAAATGGAAGTTCATTCAAGTAACCACTATACCTTCACGATCTATTTGGAAATTAAATAAAAAAGGAAGTTGAATAGAAATGGAAATTCAATAAAAATGGAAGTTGAATGAAAATAAAAATGGAAGTTGCAGAAACTTAAGAATGGAAGTTCAATCAAGAAACCACTATACCTTAACGATCAATTTAGAAATTAAATAAAAAAGGAAGTTGAATTTAAAAAGAAATCGAATGAAAATGGAAGTTGAATAAAAATAAAAATGAAAGTTGCATAAAATTAACAATGGAAGTTCATTCAAGAAACCACTATACCTTAATGATTTATTTGGACATTAAATAAAAAAGGAAGTTGAATAGAAAAGGAAATTGAATAAAAATGGAAGTTGAATCAAAATAAAAATGGAAGTAGCATAAAATTAACAATGGAAATCCATTCAAGAAACCACTATATCTTAACGATCTATTCGGAGATTAAATAAAAAAGGAAGTTGAATAGAAAAGGAAATTGAATGAAAATTTTAGCTGAATAAAAATAAAAATGGAAGTTGCATAAAATTAAAAATGGAAGTTCATTCAAGAAACCACTATACCTTAACGATCTATTTCGAAATTAAATAGAAAAGGAAGTTGAATAGAAGAGGAAATTGAATAAAAATGGAAGTCGTATAAAAATAAAAATCGAAGTTGCATAAAATTAACAATGGAAGTTCGTTCAAGAAACCACTATACCTTAGCAATCTATTTGGAAATTAAATAAAAAAGGAAGTTGAATAGAAAAGGAAATTGAATAAAGATGGAAGTTCAATAAAAATAAAAATGGAAGTCGCATAAAATTAAAAATGGAAGTTCATTCAAGGAACCACTATACCTTAACGATATATTTGGAAATTAGATAAACAAGGAAGTTGAATAGAAAAGGAAACTGACTAAAAATGGAAGTTGAATAAAAATAAAAATGGAAGTTGCACAAAATTAACAATGGAAGTTCATTCAAGAAACCACTCAACATGAACAATTTATTTGGAAATTAAATAATAAATGAGGCTGAATCGAAAAAGAAATAAACTGAAAATGGAAGTTAAATAAAAATAAAAATAAAATTTCACCAAAAATTGAAAATGGATGTTAATTCAAAAAACCACTATACCTTAACGATCTATTAGGAAATTAAATAAAAAACGAAGTTGAACAGAAAAGGAAATTGAAGAAAAATGGAAGTTGAATAAAAATAAAAATGGAAGTTGCATAAAATTAACAATGAAAGTTCATTCAAAAAACCACTATACCTTAACGATCTATTTGGAAATTAAATAAAAAAAAGAAGTTGAATAGAAAAGGAAATGGAATAAAAATGGAAGTTGAATAAAAATAAAAATGAAAGTTGCATAAAAATCAACAATGGAAGTTCATTGAAGAAACTACTATACCTTAACGATTTATTTGGAAATTAAATAAAAAAGGAAGTCGAATAGAAAAGGAAATTGAATGAAAATTTAAGTTGAATAAAAATAAAAAGGGAAGTTGCATAATATTAAAAATGGAAGTTCATTCAAGAAACCACTATACCTTAACGATCTATTTGGAAATTAAATAAAAAAGTAAGTTGAATAGAAAAGGAAATTGAATAAAAATGGAAGTTGAATAATAATAAAAATGGAAGTTCCATAAAATTAACAATGGAAGTTCATTCAAGAAACCACTATACCTTAACGATCTATTTGGAAATTAAATAAAAAAGAAAGTTGAATACAAAAGGAAATTGAATCAAAATGGAAGTTGAAAAAAAATAAAAATGGAAATCGTATAAAATTAACAATGGAAGTTCATTCAAGAAACCACTTTACGTTAACGATTTATTTGGAAATTAAATAAAAAAGGAAGTTGAATAGAAAAGGAAATTGAATAAAAATGGAAATTGAATAAAAATAAAAATGGAAGTTGAATAAAATTAACAATGGATGTCAATTCAAAAAACCACTATACCTTAATGATCTATTTGGAAATAAAATAAAAAAGGGAGTTGAATAGAAAAACAAATTGAATGAAAATTTGAAGTTGAATAAAATTAAAAATGGAAGTTCGTTCAAGACACCACTACACCTTGACAATCTATTTGGAAATTAAATAAAAAAGGAAGTTGAATAGAAATGGAAATTAAATAAAAATGGAAGTTGAATAAAAATAAAAATAGAAATTGCATAAACTTAACAATGGAATTTCATTCATAGAACCACTATACCTTAACGATCAATTTGGAAATTAAATAAAAAAGGAAATTGAATAGAAAAGGAAATTGAATAAAAATGGAAGTTCAATAAAAATAAAAATGGAAGTTGCATAAAATTAACAATGGAAGTTTATTCAAGAAACCACTAAACTTGAACAATTTATTTGGAAATTAAATAAAAAAGGAGGCTGAATAGAAAAAGAAATAAAATCAAAATGGAAGTTAAATAAAAATAAAAATAAAATTTCAGCAAAAATTGAAAATGGAAGTTAATTCAAGAAACCACTATACCTTAACGATCTATTAGGAAATTAAATAAAAAAAGAAGTTGAATAGAAAAAGAAATTGAAGAAAAATGGAAGTTGCATAAAATTAACAATGGAAGTTCATTCAATAAACCACTATACCTTAACGATTTATTTAGAAATTAAATAAAATAGGAAATTGAATAAAAAAGGAAATTGAAAGAAAATTTAAGTTGAATAAAAATAAAAAGGAAGTCGCATAAAATTAAAAATGGAAGTTCATTAAAGAAACCACTTTACCTTAACGATTTATTTGGAGATTAAATAAAAAAGGAAGTTGAATAGAAAAGAAAATTGAATAAAAATAAAAATGGAAGTTGCATAAAATTAACAATGGAAGTCCATTGAAGAAACCACTATACCTTAATGATTTATTTGGAAAGAAAATAAAAAAGGAAGTTCAATAGAAAAACAAATTGAATGAAAATTTGAAGTTGAATAAAAATAAAAATGGAAGTTCATTCAAGTAACCACTATACCTTGACGATCTATTTGGAAATTAAATAAAAAAGGAAGTTGAATAGAAATGGAAATTCAATAAAAATGGAAGTTGAATGAAAATAAAAATGGAAGTTGCATAAACTTAACAATGGAAGTTCATTCAAGAAACAACTATACCTTAACGATCTATTTAAAATTAAATAAAAAAGGAAGTTGAATAGAAAAAGAAATTGAATGAAAATGGAAGTTGAATAAAAATAAAAATGAAAGTTGCATAAAATTAACAATGGGCGTTCATTCAAGGGACCACTATACCTTAACGATCTATTTGGAAATTAGATAAAAAGGAAGTTGAATAGAAAAGGAAATTGAAGAAAAATGGATGTTGAATAACAATAAAAATGGAAGTTGCATAAAATTAACAATGGAAGTTCATTCAAGAAACCACGATACCTTAACGATTTATTTCGAAATTAAATAAAAAAGGAAATTGAATAGAAAAGGAAATTGAAAGAAAATTTAAGTTGAATAAAAATAAAAAGGAAGTTGCATAAAATTAAAAATGGAAGTTCATTCAAGAAACCACTTTACCTTAACGATTTATTTGGAAATTAAATAAAAAAGGAAGTTGAATAGAAAAGAAAATTGAATGAAAATGGAAGTTGAATAAAATAAAAATGGAAGTAGCATAAAATTAACAATTGAAGTCCATTCGGGAAACCACTATACCTTAATGATCTATTTGGAAAGCAAATAAAAAAGGAAGTTCAATAGAAAAACAAATTCAATGAAAATTTGAAGTTGAATAAAAATAAAAATGAAAGTTGCATAAAATTAACAATGGAAGTTCATTCAAGAAACCACTATACCTTAACGATTTATTTGGAAATTAAATAAAAAAGGAAATTGAATAGAAAAGGAAATTGAATAAAAATGGAAGTTGAATCAAAATAAAAATGGAAGTGGCATAAAATTAACAATGGAAATCCATTCAAGAAAAATCACTATATCTTAACGATCTATTTGGAGATTAAATAAAAAAGGAAGTTGAATAGAAAAGAAAATTGAATGAAAATTTTAGCTGAATAAAAATAAAAATGGAAGTTGCATAAAATTAAAAATGGAAGTTCATTCAAGAAACCACTATACCCTAGCGATCTATTTGGAAATTAAATTAAAAAGGAAGTTGAATAGAAAAGCAAATTGAATAAAGATGGAAGTTCAATAAAAATAAAAATGGAAGACGCATAAAATTAACATTGGAAGTTCATTCAAGGAACCACTATACCTTAACGATATATTTGGAAATTAGATAAAAAAGGAAGTTGAATAGAAAAGGAAATTGAATGAAAATGGAAGTTGAATAAAAATAAAAATGGAAGTTGCACAAAATTAACAATGGAAGTTCATTCAAGAAACCACTAAACCTCAACGACTTATTTGGAAATTAAATAAAAAAGGAGGCTGAATAGAAAAAGAAATAAAATCAAAGTGGAAGTTCAATAAAAATAAAAATAAAATTTCATCAAAAATTGAAAATGGAAATTAATTCAAGAAACCACTATACCTTAACGATCTATTAGGAAATTAAATAAAAAACGAAGTTGAATAGAAAAGGAAATTGTAGAAAAATGGAAGTTGAATAAAAATAAAAATGAAAGTTGCATAAAATTAACAATGAAAGTTCATTCAAAAAACCACTATACCTTAACGATCTATTTGGAAATTAAATGAAAAAAGAAGTTGAATAGAAAAGGAAATGGAATAAAAATGGAAGTTGAATGAAAATAAAAATGAAAGTTGCATAAAAATGAACAATGGAAGTTCATTGAAGCAACCACTATACCTTAACGATTTATTTGGAAATTAAATAAAAAAGGAAGTGGAATAGAGAAGGAAATTGAATGAAAATTTAAGTTGAATAAAAATAAAAAGGGAAGTTGCATAAAATTCAAAATGGACGTTTATTCAAGAAACCACTTTACGTTAACGATTTATGTGGAAATTAAATAAAAAAGGAAGTTGAATAGAACAGGAAATTGAATAAAAATGGAAGTTGAATAAAATTAAAAATGGAAGTTGCATAAAATTAACAATGGATGTCCATTCAAGAAACCACTATACCATAATGATCTATTTGGAAATAAAATAAAAAAGGAAGTTGAATAGAAAAACAAATTGAATGAAAATTTGAAGTTGAATAAACTTAAAAATGGAAGTTGTATAAAATTAAAAATGGAAGTTCAATTAAGACACCACTACACCTTGACAATCTATTTGAAATTAAATAAAAAACGAAGTTGAATAGAAATGGAAATTAAATAAAAATGGAAGTTGAATAAACATAAAAATTGAATGAAAATTGAATAAAAATGGAAGTTGCATAAAATTAACAATGGAAGTTCATTCAAGAAACCACTATACCTTAACGATTTATTTGGAAATTAAATAAAAAATGAAGTTGAATCAATACAAAAATGGAAGTGGCATAAAATTAACAATGGAAATCCATTCAAGAAACCACTATATCTTAACGATCTATTTAGAGATTAAATAAAAAAGGAAGTTGAATAGAAAAGGAAATTAAATAAAAATGGAAGTTGAATAACAATAAAAATGGAAGTTGCATAAAATTAACAATGGAAGTTCATTCAAGAAACCACTATACCTTAACGATCTATTTGGAAATTAAATAAAAAAGAAAGTTGAATACAAAAGGAAATTGAATAAAAATGGAAGTTGAATAAAAATAAAAATGGAAATCGCATAAAATTAACAATGGAAGTTCATTCAAGAAACCACTTTACGTTAACGATTTATTTGGAAATTAAATAAAAAAGGAAGTTGAATAGAAAAGGAAATTGAATAAAAATGAAAGTTAAATAAAAATAAAAATGGAAGTTGCATAAAATTAACAATGGATGTCCATTCAAGAAACCACTATACCTTAATAATCTATTTGGAAATAAAATAAAAAAGGAAGTTGACTAGAAAAACAAATTGAATGAAAATTTGAAGTTGAATAAAAATAAAAATGGATGTTGAATAAAATTGAAAATGGAAGTTCATTCAAGACACCACTACACCTTGACAATCTACTTGGAAATTAAATAAAAAAGGAAGTTGAATAGAAATGGAAATTAAACAAAAATGGAAGTTGCATAAACTTAACAATGGAAGTTCATTCAAGGAACCACTATACCTTAACGATCTATTTGGAAATTGAATAGAAAAGGAAATTGAATAAAAATGGAAGTTCAATAAAAATAAAAATGGAAGTTGCATAAAATTAACAATGGAAGTTCATTCAAGAAGCCACTAAACCTGAACGATTTATTTGGAAATTAAATAAAAAAAGAGGATGAATAGAAAGAGAAATAAAATCAAAATGGAAGTTAAATAAAAAAATAAAATAAAATTTCATCAAAAATTGAAAGTGGAAGTTAATTCAAGAAACCACTACACCTTAACGATCTATTAGGAAATTAAATAAAAAAGGAAGTTGAATAGAAAAGGAAATTGAAGAAAAATGGAAGTTGAATAACAATAAAAATGGAAGTTGCACAAAATTAACAATGGAAGTTCATTCAAGAAACCACTATACCTTAACGATTTATTTAGAAATTAAATAAAACAGGAAATTGAATAGAAAAGGAAATTGAAAGAAAATTTAAGTTGAATAAAAATAAAAAGGAAGTTGCATAAAATTAAAAATGAAAGTTCATTAAAGAAACCACTTTACCTTAACGATTTATTTGAAAATTAAATAAAAAAGGAAGTTGAATAGAAAAGAAAATTGAATAAAAATGGAAGTTGAATAAAAATAATAATGGAAGTTGCATCAAATTAACAATGGAAGTCCATTCAAAAAACCACTATACCTTAATGATTTATTTGGAAAGAAAATAAAAAAGGAAGTTCAATAGAAAAACAAATTGAATGAAAATTTGAAGTTGAATAAAAATAAAAATGGAAGTTGAATAAAATTTTAAATGGAAGTTCATTCAAGTAACCACTATACCTTGACGATCTATTTGGAGATTAAATAAAAAAGGAAGTTGAATAGAAATGGAAATTCAATAAAAGTGGAAGTTGAATGAAAATAAAAATGGAAGTTGCAAAAAATTAACAATGGAAGTTCATTCAAGAAACCACTATACCTTAACGATCTATTTAGAAATTAAATAAAAAAGGAAGTTGAATAGAAAAAGAAATCGAATGAAAATGGAAGTTGAATAAAAATAAAAAAGGAAATCGCATAAAATTAACAATGGAAGTTCATTCAAGAAACTACTTTACGTTAACGATTTATTTGGAAATTAAATAAAAAAGGAAGTTGATTAGAAAAGGAAATTGAAGAAAAATGGAAGTTGAATAAAAATAAAAATGGAAGTTGCATAAAATTAACAATGGATGTCCATTCAAGAAACAACTATACCTTAATAATCTATTTGGAAATAAAATAAAAAAGGAAGTTGAATAGAAAAACAAATTGAATGAAAATTTGAAGTTGAATAAAAAGAAAAATGGAAGTTGAATAAAATTGAAAATGGAAGTTCATTCAAGACACCATTACACCTTGACAATCTATTTGGAAATTAAATAAAAAAGGAGGTTGAATAGAAATGGAAATTAAACAAAAATGGAAGTTGCATAAACTTAACAATGGAAGTTCATTCAAGGAACCACTATACCTTAACGATCTATTTGGAAATTAAATAAAAAAGGAAATTGAATCGAAAAGGAAATTGAATAAAAATGGAAGTTCAATAAAAATAAAAATGGAAGTTGCATAAAATTAACAATGGAAGTTCATTCAAGAAGCCACTAAACCTGAACGATTTATTTGGAAATTAAATAAAAAAGGAGGATGAATAGAAAAAGAAATAAAATCAAAATGGAAGTTAAATAAAAAATAAAATAAAATTTCATCAAAAATTGAAAATGGAAATTAATTCAAAAAACCACTATACCTTAACGATCTATTAGGAAATTAAATAAAAAAGGAAGTTGAATAGAAAAGGAAATTGAAGAAAAATGGAAGTTGAATAACAATAAAAATGGAAGTTGTACAAAATTAACAATGGAAGTTCATTCAAGAAACCACTATACCTTAACGATTTATTTACAAATTAAATAAAACAGGAAATTGAATAGAAAAGGAAATTGAAAGAAAATTTAAGTTGAATAAAAATAAAAAGGAAGTTGCATAAAATTAAAAATGGAAGTTCATTAAAGAAACCACTTTACCTTAACGATTTATTTGGAAATTAAATAAAAAAGGAAGTTGAATAGAAAAGAAAATTGAATAAAAATGGAAGTTGAATAAAAAAAAAAATGGAAGTTGCATAAAATTAACAATGGAAGTCCATTCAAGAAACCACTATACCTTAATGATTTATTTGGAAAGAAAATAAAAAAGGAAGTTCAATAGAAAAACAAATTGAATGAAAATTTGAAGTTGAATAAAAATAAAAATGAAAGTTGAATAAAATTTAAAATGGAAGTTCATTCAAGTAACCAATATACCTTAACGATCTATTTGTAAATTAAATAAAAAAGGAAGTTGAATAGAAATGGAAATTCAGTAAAAATGGAAGTTGAACGAAAATAAAAATGAAAGTTGCATAAACTTAACAATGGAAGTTCATTCAAGAAATCACTATACCTTAACGATCTATTTAGAAATTAAATAAAAAAGGAAGTTGAATAGAAAAAGAAATTGAATGAAAATGGAAGTTGAATAAAAATAAAAATGAAAGTTGCATAAAATTAATAATGGGCGTTCATTCAAGGGACCGCTATACCTTAACGATCTATTTGGGAATTAGATAAAAAGGAAGTTGAATAGAAAAGGAAATTGAAGAAAAATGGAAGTTGAACAAAAATAAAAATGGAAGTTGCATAAAATTAACAATGGAAGTTCATTCAAGAAACCACTATACCTTAACGATTTATTTGGAAATTAAATAAAAAAGGAAATTGAATAGAAAAGGAAATTGATAGACAATTTAAGTTGAATAAAAATAAGAAGGAAGTTGCATAGAATTAAAAATGGAAGTTCATTCAAGAAACCACTTTACCTTAACGATTTATTTGGAAATTAAATAAAAAAGGAAGTTGAATAGAAAAGAAAATGGAAAAAAAATGGAAGTTGAATAAAAATAAAAATGGAAGTTGCAGAAAATTAACAATGGAAGTCCATTCAAGAAACCACTATACCTTAATGATCTATTTGGAAAGAAAATAAAAAAGGAAGTTCAATAGAAAAACAAATTGAATGAAAATTTGAAGTTGAATAAAAATAAAAATGGAAGTTGAATAAAATTTAAAATGGAAGTTCATTCAAGTAGCAACTATACCTTGACGATCTATTTGGAAATTAAATAAAAAAGGAAGTTGAATAGAAATGGAAATTCAATAAAAATGGAAGTTGAATGAAAATAAAAATGGAAGTTGCATAAACTTAACAATGGAAGTTCATTCAAGAAACCACTATACCTTAACGTTCTATTTAGAAATTAAATAAAAAAGGAAGTTAATAGAAAAAGAAATCGAATGAAAATGGAAGTTGAATAAAAAAAAAATGAAAGTTGCATAAAATTAACAATGGAAGTTCATTCAAAAAACCACTACACCTTAACGATTTATTTGGAAATTAAATAAAAAAGGTAGTTGAATAGAAAAGGAAAGTGAATAACAATAGAAGTTGAATCAAAATAAAAATGGAAGTGACATAAAATTAACAATGGAAATCCATTCAAGAAACCACTATATCTTAACTATCTATTTGGAGATTAAATAAAAAAGGAAGTTGAATAGAAAAGGAAATTGAATGAAAATTTTAGCTGAATAAAAATAAAAATGGAAGTTGCATAAAATTAAAAATGGAAGTTCATTCAAGAAACCACAATACCTTAACGATCTATTTGGAAATTAAATAGAAAAGGAAGTTGAATAGAAGAGAAAATTGAATAAAAATGGAAGTTCAATAAAAATAAAAATCGAAGTTGCATAAAATTAACAATGGAAGTTCATTCAAGAAAGCACTATACCTTAACGATCTATTTGGAAATTAAATCAAAAAGGAAGTTGAATAGAAAAGGAAATTGAATAAAAATCGAAGTTCAATAAAAATAAAAATGGAAGTCGCATAAAATTAACAATGGAAGTTCATTCAAGGAACCACTATACCTTAACGATATATTTGGAAATTAGATAAAAAAGGAAGTTGAATAGAAAAGGAAATTGAATAAAAATCGAAGTTGAATAAAAATAAAAATGGAAGTTGCATAAAATTAACAATGGAAGTTCATTCAAGAAACCACTATACCTTAACTATCTATTTGGAAATTAAATAAAAAAAGAAGTTGAATAGAAAAGGAAATTGAATGAAAATTTAAGTTGAATAAAAATAAAAATGGAAGTTGCATAAACTTAAGAATGGAAATTCAATCAAGAAACAACTATACCTTAACAATATATTTAGAAATTAAATAAAAAAGGAAGTTGAATAGAAAAAGAAATTGACTGAAATTGGAAGTTGAAGAAAAATAAAAATGAAAGTTGCATAAAATAAAGAATGGAAGTTCATTCAAGAAACAACTATACCACAACGATTTCTTTGGAAATTAAATAAAGAAGGAAGTTGAATGGAAAAGGAAATTGAATGAAAATTCAAGTTGAATAAAAATAAAAAGGGAAGTTGCATAAAATAAAAAATGGATGTTCATTCAATAAACCAGTATACCTTGACGATGTATTTGGAAATTAAATAAAAAAGGAAGTTGAATTGAAAAAGAAATTGAATAAAAATGGTAGTTGAATAACAATAAAAATGGAAGTTGCATAAAATTAACGATGGAAATTCATTCAAGAAACCACTGTACCTTAACGATCTATTTCGAAATTAAATAAAAAAGAAAGTTGAATACAAAAGGAAATTGAATAAAAGTGGAAGTTGAATAAAAATATAAAATGGAAGTCGTATAAAATTAACAGTGGAAGTCCATTCAAGAAACCACTTTACCTTAACGATTTATTTGGAAATTAAATAAAAAAGGAGGCTGAATAGAAAAAGAAATAAAATCAAAATGGAAGTTAAATAAAAAAAAAAAAAAAATTCATCAAAAATTGAAAATGGAAGTTAATTCAAGAAACCACTATACCTTAACGATCTATTAGGAAATTAAATAAAAAAGGAAGTTGAATAGAAAAGGAAATTTAAGAAAAATGGAAGTTGAATAACAATAAAAATGGAAGTTGCATAAAATTAACAATGGAAGTTCATTCAAGAAACCACTATACCTTAACGATTTATTTGCAAATTAAATAAAACAGGAAATTGAATAGAAAAGGAAATTGAAAGAAAATTTAAGTTGAATAAAAATAAAAAGGAAGTTACATAAAATTAAAAATGGAAGTTCATTAAAGAAACCACTTTACCTGAACAGTTTATTTGGAAATTAAATAAAAAAGGAAGTTGAATAAAAAAGAAAATTGAATAAAAATGGAAGTTGAATAAAAATATAAATGGAAGTTGCATAAAATTAACAATGGAAGTCCATTCAAGAAACCACTATACCTTAATGATTTATTTGGGAAGAAAATAAAAAAGGAAGTTCAATAGAAAAACAAATTGAATGAAAATTTGAAGTTGAGTAAAAATAAAAATGCAAGTTGAATAAAATTTTAAATGGAAGTTCATTCAAGTAACCACTATACCTTGACGATCTATTTGGAAATTAAATAAAAAATGAAGTTGAATAGAAATGGAAATTCAATAAAAATGGAAGTTGAATGAAAACAAAAATGGAAGTTGCATAAACTTAACAATGGAAGTTCATTGAAGAAACCACTATACCTTAACGATCTATTTAGAAATTAAATAAAAAATCAAGTTGAATAGAAAAAGAAATTGAATGAAAATGGAAGTTGAATAAAAATAAAAATGATAGTTGCATAAAATTAACAATGGGCGTTCATTCAAGGGACCACTATACCTTAACGATCTATGTGGAAATTAGATAAAAAGGAAGTTGAATAGAAAAGGAAATTGAAGAAAAATAGAAGTTGAATAAAAATAAAAATGGAAGTTGCATAAAATTAACAATGGAAGTTCATTCAAGAAACCACTATACCTTAACGATTTATTTGGAAATTAAATAAAAAATAAAATTGAATAGAAAAGGAAATTGAAAGAAAATTTAAGTTGAATAAAAATAAGAAGGAAGTTGCATAGAATTAAAAATGGAAGTTCATTCAAGAAACCACTTTACCTTAACGATTTATTTGGAAATTAAATAAAAAAGGAAGTTGAATAGAAAAGAAAATTGAATAAAAATGGAAGTTGACTAAAAATAAGAATGGAAGTTGCATAAAATTAACAATGGAAGTCCATTCAAGAAACCACTATACCTTAATGATCTTTTTGGAAAGAAAATAAAAAAGGAAGTTTAATAGAAAAACAAATTGAATGAAAATTTGAGTTGAATAAAAAATAAACGGAGTTGAATAGAATTTAAAATGGAAGTTCATTCAAGTAACCACTATACCTTGACGATCTATTTTGAAATTAAATAAAAAAAGAAGTTGAATAGAAATGGAAATTCAATAAAAATGGAAGTTGAATGAAAATAGAAATGGAAGTTGCATAAACTTAACAATGGAAGTTCATTCAAGAAACCACTATACCTTAACGTTCTGTTTAGAAATTAAATAAAAAAGGAAGTTGAATAGAAAAAGAAATCGAATGAAAATGGAAGTTGAATAAAAATAAAAATGAAAGTTGCATAAAATTAATAATGGAAGTTCATTCAAGAAACCACTATACTTTAACGATTTATTTGGAAATTAAATAAAACAGGAAATTGAATAGAAAAGGAAATTGAAAGAAAATTTAAGTTGAATAAAAATAAAAAGGAAGTTGCGTAAAATTAAAAATGGAAGTTCATTAAAGAAACCACTTTACCTTGACGGTTTATTTGGAAATTAAATAAAAAAGGAAGTTGAATAGAAAAGAAAATTGAATAAAAATGGAAGTTGAATAAAAATAAAAATGGAAGTTGCATAAAATTAACAATGGAAGTCCATTGAAGAAACCACTATACCTTAATGATTTATTTGGAAAGAAAATAAAAAAGGAAATTCAATAGAAAAACAAATTGAATGAAAATTTGAAGTTGAATAAAAATAAAAATGGAAGTTGAATAAAATTTAAAATTGAAGTTCATTCAAGTAACCACTATACCTTGACGATCTATTTGGAAATTAAATAAAAAATGAAGTTGAATAGAAATGGAAATTCAATAAAAATGGAAGTTGAATGAAAATAAAAATGGAAGTTGCATAAACTTAATAATGGAAGTTCATTGAAGAAACCACTATGCCTTAACAATCTATTTAGAAATTAAATAAAAAATGAAGTTGAATAGAAAAAGAAAATTGAATGAAAATGGAAGTTGAATAAAAATAAAAATGATAGTTGCATAAAATTAACAATGGGCGTTCATTCAAGGGACCACTATACCTTAACGATCTATTAGGAAATTAGATAAAAAGGAAGTTGAATAGAAAAGGAAATTGAAGAAAAATAGAAGTTGAATAAAAATAAAAATGGAAGTTGCCTAAAATTAATAATGGAAGTTCATTCAAGAAACCACTATACCTTAACGATTTATTTGGACATTAAATAAAAAAGGAAATTGAATAGAAAAGGAAATTGAAAGAAAATTTAAGTTGAATAAAAATAAAAAGGAAGTTGCATAGAATTAAAAATGGAAGTTCATTCAAGAAACCACTTTACCTTAACGATTTATTTGGAAATTAAATAAAAAAGGAAGTTGAATAGAAAAGAAAATTGAATAAAAATGGAAGTTGACTAAAAATAAAAATGGAAGTTGCATAAAATTAACAATGGAAGTCCATTCGGGAAACCAGTATACCTTAATGATCTATTTGGAAAGAAAATAAAAAAGGAAGTTCAATAGAAAAACAAATTGAATGAAAATTTGAAGTTGAATAAAAATAAAAATGGAAGTTGAATAGATTTTAAAATGGAAGTTCATTCAAGTAACCACTATACCTTGACGATCTATTTGGAAATTAAATAAAAAAGGAAGTTGAATAGAAATGGAAATTCAATAAAAATGGAAGTTGAATGAAAATAGAAATGGAAGTTGCATAAACTTAACAATGGAAGTTCATTCAAGAAACCACTATACCTTAACGTTCTATTTAGAAGT
Organism: Camellia japonica; assembly: GCA_030407325.1. NCBI lineage: Eukaryota > Viridiplantae > Streptophyta > Magnoliopsida > Ericales > Theaceae > Camellia > Camellia japonica. The sequence goes on from JAPPVO010000003.1 coordinate 7,168,193, forward strand.
TAAATAAAAAAGGAAGTTGAATAGAAAAAGAAATCGAATGAAAATGGAAGTTGAATAAAAATAAAAATGAAAGTTGCATAAAATTAACAATGGAAGTTCATTCAAGAAACCACTATACCTTAACGATTTATTTGGAAATTAAATGAAACAGGAAATTGAATAGAAAAGGAAATTGAAAGAAAATTTAAGTTGAATAAAAATAAAAAGGAAGTTGCATAAAATTAAAAATGGAAGTTCATTAAAGAAACCACTTTACCTTGACGATTTATTTGGAAATTAAATAAAAAAGGAAGTTGAATAGAAAAGAAAATTGAATAAAAATGGAAGTTGACTAAAAATAAGAATGGAAGTTGCATAAAATTAACAATGGAAGTCCATTCAAGAAACCACTATACCTTAATGATCTTTTTGGAAAGAAAATAAAAAAGGAAGTTTAATAGAAAAACAAATTGAATGAAAATTTGAGGTTGAATAAAAATAAAAACGGAAGTTGAATAGAATTTAAAATGGAAGTTCATTCAAGTAACCACTATACCTTGACGATCTATTTTGAAATTAAATAAAAAAAGAAGTTGAATAGAAATGGAAATTCAATAAAAATGGAAGTTGAATGAAAATAGAAATGGAAGTTGCATAAACTTAACAATGGAAGTTCATTCAAGAAACCACTATACCTTAACGTTCTGTTTAGAAATTAAATAAAAAAGGAAGTTGAATAGAAAAGAAAATTGAATAAAAATGGAAGTTGAATAAAAATAAAAATGAAAGTTGCATAAAATTAATAATGGAAGTTCATTCAAGAAACCACTATACTTTAACGATTTATTTGGAAATTAAATAAAACAGGAAATTGAATAGAAAAGGAAATTGAAAGAAAATTTAAGTTGAATAAAAATAAAAAGGAAGTTGCGTAAAATTAAAAATGGAAGTTCATTAAAGAAACCACTTTACCTTGACGGTTTATTTGGAAATTAAATAAAAAAGGAAGTTGAATAGAAAAGAAAATTGAATAAAAATGGAAGTTGAATAAAAATAAAAATGGAAGTTGCATAAAATTAACAATGGAAGTCCATTGAAGAAACCACTATACCTTAATGATTATTTGGAAAGAAAATAAAAAAGGAAATTCAATAGAAAAACAAATTGAATGAAAATTTGAAGTTGAATAAAAATAAAAATGGAAGTTGAATAAAATTTAAAATTGAAGTTCATTCAAGTAACCACTATACCTTGACGATCTATTTGGAAATTAAATAAAAAATGAAGTTGAATAGAAATGGAAATTCAATAAAAATGGAAGTTGAATGAAAATAAAAATGGAAGTTGCATAAACTTAATAATGGAAGTTCATTGAAGAAACCACTATGCCTTAACAATCTATTTAGAAATTAAATAAAAAATGAAGTTGAATAGAAAAAGAAATTGAATGAAAATGGAAGTTGAATAAAAATAAAAATGATAGTTGCATAAAATTAACAATGGGCGTTCATTCAAGGGACCACTATACCTTAACGATCTATTAGGAAATTAGATAAAAAGGAAGTTGAATAGAAAAGGAAATTGAAGAAAAATAGAAGTTGAATAAAAATAAAAATGGAAGTTGCCTAAAATTAATAATGGAAGTTCATTCAAGAAACCACTATACCTTAACGATTTATTTGGACATTAAATAAAAAAGGAAATTGAATAGAAAAGGAAATTGAAAGAAAATTTAAGTTGAATAAAAATAAAAAGGAAGTTGCATAGAATTAAAAATGGAAGTTCATTCAAGAAACCACTTTACCTTAACGATTTATTTGGAAATTAAATGAAACAGGAAATTGAATAGAAAAGGAAATTGAATAGAAAAGGAAATTGAATAAAAATGGAAGTTGACTAAAAATAAAAATGGAAGTTGCATAAAATTAACAATGGAAGTCCATTCGGGAAACCTCTATACCTTAATGATCTATTTGGAAAGAAAATAAAAAAGGAAGTTCAATAGAAAAACAAATTGAATGAAAATTTGAAGTTGAATAAAAATAAAAATGGAAGTTGAATAAAATTTAAAATGGAAGTTCATTCAAGTAACCACTATACCTTGACGATCTATTTGGAAATTAAATAAAAAAGGAAGTTGAATAGAAATGGAAATTCAATAAAAATGGAAGTTGCAAAAAATTAACAATGGAAGTTCATTCAAGAAACCACTATACCTTAACGATCTATTTAGAAATTAAATAAAAAAGGAAGTTGAATAGAAAAAGAAATCGAATGAAAATGGAAGTTGAATAAAAATAAAAATGAAAGTTGCATAAAATTAACAATGGAAGTTCATTCAAGAAACCACTATACCTTAACGATTTATTTGGAAATTAAATGAAACAGGAAATTGAATAGAAAAGGAAATTGAAAGAAAATTTAAGTTGAATAAAAATAAAAAGGAAGTTGCATAAAATTAAAAATGGAAGTTCATTAAAGAAACCACTTTACCTTGACGGTTTATTTGGAAATTAAATAAAAAAGGAAGTTGAATAGAAAAGAAAATTGAATAAAAATGGAAGTTGAATAAAAATAAAAATGGAAGTTGCATAAAATTAACAATGGAAGTCCATTGAAGAAAGCACTATACCTTAATGATTTATTTGGAAAGAAAATAAAAAAGGAAGTTCAATAGAAAAACAAATTGAATGAAAATTTGAAGTTGAATAAAAATAAAAATGGAAGTTGAATAAAATTAAAAATGGAAGTTGAATAAAATTAAAAATGGAAGTTCATTCAAGTAACCACTATACCTTGACGATCTATTTGGAAATTAAATAAAAAAGGAAGTTGAATAGAAATGGAAATTCAATAAAAATGGAAGTTGAATGAAAATAAAAATGGAAGTTGCATAAACTTAACAATGGAAGTTCATTGAAGAAACCACTATGCCTTAACAATCTATTTAGAAATTAAATAAAAAAGGAAGTTGAATAGAAAGAGAAATTGATTGAAAATGGAAGTTGAATAAAAATAAAAATGAAAGTTGCATAAAATTAACAATGGGCGTTCATTCAAGGGACCACTATACCTTAACGATCTATTAGGAAATTAGATAAAAAGGAAGTTGAATACAAAAGGAAATTGAATAAAAATGGAAGTTGAATAAAAATAAAAATGGAAGTTGCATAAAATTAACAATGGAAGTTCATTCAAGAAACCAATATACCTTAACGATCTATTTGGAAATTAAAGAAAAAAAGACGTTGAATAGAAAAGGAAAATTGAATGAAAATTTAAGTTGAATAAAAATAAAAATGGAAGTTGGATAAACTTAACAATGGAAATTCAGTCAAGAAACAACTATACCTTAACGATATATTTAGAAATTAAATAAAAAAGGAAGTTAAATAGAAACAGAAATTGAATGAAATTGGAAGTTGAAGAAAAATAAAAATGAAAGTTGCATAAAATTAACATTGGAAGTTCATTCGAGAAACAACTATACCATAACGATTTATTTGGAAATTAAATAAAAAAGGAAGTTGAATAGAAAAGGAAATTGAATGAAAATTCAAGTTGAATAAAAATAAAATGGGAAGTTGCATAAAATTAAAAATGGAAGTTCATTCGAGAAACCACTATACCTTGACGATATATTTGGAAATTAAATAAAAATGGAAGTTGAATTGAAAAGGAAATTGAATAAAAATGGTAGTTGAATAACAATAAAAATGGAAGTTGCATAAAATTAACGATGGAAACTCATTCAAGAAACCACTATACCTTAACGATCTATTTGGAAATTAAATAAAAAAGGAAATTGAATAGAAAAAGAAATCGAATGAAAATGGAAGTTGAATAAAAATAAAAATGAAAGTTGCATAAAATTAACAATGGAAGTTCATTCAAAAAACCACTATACCTTAACGATTTATTTGAAAATTAAATGAAAAAGGAAGTAGAATAGAAAAGGAAATTGAATAAAAATGGAAGTTGAATCAAAATAAAAATGGAAGTGGCATAAAATTAACAATGGAAATCCATTCAAGAAACCACTATATCTTAACGATCTATTCGGAGATTAAATAAAAAAGGAAGTTGAACGGAAAAGGAAATTGAATGAAAATTTTAGCTGAATAAAAATAAAAATGGAAGTTGCATAAAATTAAAAATGGAAGTTCATTCAAGAAACAACTATAGCATAACGATTTATTTGGAAATTAAATAAAAAAGAAAGTTGAATAGAAAAGGAAATTGAATGAAAATTCAAGTTGAATAAAAATAAAAAGGGAAGTTGCATAAAATTAAAAATGGAAGTTCATTCAAGAAACCACTATACCTTAACGACCTATTTGGAAATTAAATAAAAAAGTAAGTTGAATAGAAAAGGAAATTGAATAAAAATGGAAGTTGAATAACTATAAAAATGGAAGTTGCATAAAATTAACAATGGAAGTTCATTCAAGAAACCACCATACCTTAACGATCTATTTGGAAATTAAATAAAAAAGAAAGTTGAATACAAAAGGAAATTGAATAAAAATGGAAGTTGAATAAAAACACAAATGGAAATCGTATAAAATTAACAATGGAAGTTCTTTCAAGAAACCACTTTACCTTAACGATTTATTTGGAAAATAAATAAAAAAGGAAGTTGAATAGAAAAGTAAATTAAATAAAAATGGAATTTGAATAACAATAAAAATGGAAGTTGCATAAAATTAACAATGGATGTCCATTCAAGAAACCACTATACCTTAATGATCTATTTGGAAATAAAATAAAAAAGTAAGTTGAATAAAAAAACAAATTGAATGAAAATTTGAAGTTGAATAAAAATAAAAATGGAAGTTGAATAAAATTAAAAATGGAAGTTCATTCAAGACACCACTACACCTTGACAATCTATTTGGAAATTAAATAAAAAAGGAAGTTGAATAGAAATGGAAATTAAATAAAAATGGAAGTTGAATAAAAACAAAAATGGCAGTTGCATAAACTTAACAATGGAAGTTCATTCAAGAAACCAGTATACCTTAACGATCTATTTAGAAATTAAGTAAAAAAGGAAGTAGAATATAAAAATAAATTGAATGAAAAAGGAAGTTGAATAAAAATAAAAATGAAAGTTGCATAAAATTAACAATGGAAGTTCATTCAAGAAACCGCTATACCTTAACGATTTATTTGGAAATTAAATAAAAAAGGAAGTTGAATAGAAAAGGAAATTGAATGAAAATTTAAGTTGAATAAAAATAAAAAGGAAGTTGCATAAAATTAAAAATGGAAGTTCATTCAAGAAACCACTATATCTTAACGATATATCTGGAAATTAAATAAAAAAGGAAGTTGAATAGAAAAGGAAATTGAATAAAAATCGAAGTTGAAAAATAAAAATGGAAGTTGCATAAAATTAACAATTTATGTTCATTCAAGAAGCCACTATACCTTAACGATTTATTTAGAAATTAAATAAAAAAGGAAGTTGAATAGAAAAAGGAAATTGAATGAAAATTTAAGTTGAATTAAAATAAAAAGGAAGTTGCATAAAATTAAAAATGGAAGTTCATTCAAGAAACCACTTTACCTTAACGATTTATTTGGAAATTAAATAAAAAAAGAAGTTGAATAGAAAAGAAAATTGAATAAAAATGGAAGTTGAAAAAAATTAAAAATGGAAGTTGCATAAAATTAACAATGGAAGTCCATTCAAAAAACCACTATACCTTAATGATCTATTTGGAAATAAAATAAAAAAGGAAGTTCAATGGAAAAACAAATTGAATTAAAATTTGAAGTTGAATAAAAATAAAAATGGAAGTTGAACAAAATTTAAAATGGAAGTTCATTTAAGTAACCACTATATCTTGACGATCTTATTGGAAATTAAATAAAAAATGAAGTTGAATAGAAATGAAAATTCAATAAAAATGGAAGTTGAATGAAAATAAAAATGCAAGTTGCATAAACTTAACAGTGGAAGTTCATTCAAGAAACCACTATACCTTAACGATCTATTTAGAAATTAAATAAAAAAGGAAATTGAATAGAAAAAGAAATTGAATGAAAATAGAAGTTGAATAAAAATAAAAGTGGAAGTTGCATAAAATTAACAATGGAAGTTCATTCAAGAAACCACTATACCTTAACGATTTATTAGGAAATTAAATAAAAAAGGAAGTTGAATAGAAAAGGAAATTGAATCAAAATGGAAGTTGAATCAAAATAAAAATAGAAGTGGCATAAAATTAACAATGGAAATCCATTCAAGAAACCACTATACCTTAACGACCTATTTGGAGATTAAATAAAAAAGGAAGTTGAATAGAAAAGGAAATTGAATGAAAATTTTAGCTGAATAAAATTAAAAATGGAAGTTGCATAAAATTTAAAATGGAAGTTCATTCAAGAAACCACTATACTTTAACGATCTATTTCGAAATTAAATAAAAAGGGAAGTTAAATAGAAAAGGAAATTGAATAAAAATGGAAATTGAATAAAAATAAAAATCGAAGTTGCATAAAATTAACAATGGAAGTTCATTCAAGAAACAACTATACCTTAACGATCTATTTGGAAATTAAAGAAAAAAGGAAGTTCAATAGAAATGTAATTGAACAAAAATGGAAGTTCAATAAAAATAAAAATGGAAGTTGCATAAAATTAACAATGGAAGTTCTTTCAAGAAACCACTATACCTTAACGATCTATTTGGAAATTAAATAAAAAAGGAAGTTGAATAGAAAAGGAAATTGAATAAAAATGGAAGTTCAATAAAAATAAAAATGGAAGTTGCATAAAATTAACAATGGAAGTTCATTCAAGGAACCACTATACCTTAACGATATATTTGGAAATTAGATAAAAAAGGAAGTTGAATAGAAAAGGAAATTGAATAAAAATGGAAGTTGAATAAAAATAAAAATGGATGTTGCATAAAATTAACAATGGAAGTTCATTCGAGAAACCAGTATACCTTAACGATCTATGTAGAAATTAAATAAAAAAAGAAGTTGAATAGAAAAGGAAATTCAATGAAAATTTAAGTTGAATAAAAATAAAAATGGAATTTGCATAAACTTAACAATGGAAATTCATTCAAGAAACCCCTATACCTTAACGATGTATTTAGAAATTAAATAAAAAAGGAAGTTGATTAGAAAAAGAAATTGAATGAAATTGGAAGTTGAAGAAAAATAAAAATGAAAGTTGCATAAAATTAACAATGGAAGTTCATTCAAGAAACAACTATAACATAACGATTTATTTGAAAATTAAATAAAAAGAAAGTTGAATAGAAAAGGAAATTGAATGAAAATTCAAGTTGAATAAAAATAAAAAGGGAAGTTGCATAAAATTAAAAATGGAAGTTCATTCAAAAAACCACTATACCTTGACGATATATTTGGAAATTAAATAAAAAAGGAAGTTGAATTGAAAAGGAAATTAAATAAAAATGGCAGTTGAATAATGAAGAAGTTCTCACAGCATCGACATCATCTACATCACAGCCTCTTCAGCTATCATCTACACCTTTAGCATTTGTGTCTGTTCTAGATTCTCCATCACAGCTCTATAAAGCTAATGTTTCACTGCCATGTTATCAAGGCATTAGTTGTGGTGGTTAGATATTTTGTTATTCAGTTAGTTTGTTAGTTTGTTAATTTTGTTACAGAGTCAGTTTAGATATTTTGATAGTTAGGTTCAGACTCTTAGTATATAACAAGATGTAAGCCACAGTTTTCTTTAATGAAAATTAGCATTCAAGATTCTCAATATGGTATCAGAGCTATGAGCTCTCGTGAGCAAGATCCTTAGTCTTTCAATGGCAGATGCTTCGTTACCTTCAAATCTCAGTTTACTAATTTCAAATTTCAGTTCTCTCATCACAGTGAAGCTGGAGTCAAACAATTTCATTATATGGAAATCACATATGACAAATGTGCTTCGAGCATCTGGCTTTCTTGATCATGTCAATGGCTCTCATCCATGTCCATCCTCAGAAATCATTGATGATTCTGGAAAAACTGTTCCAAATCCGAGTTATGCAAAATGGCAGTTGATCGATGCACATCTGCTCACTTTTCTGACTGCAACTTTATCTTCATCCATTTATTCCTCTGTTCTTCATCTGACTCAAAGTGATCAGGTATGGCAATTCTTAGAGAAGCAATTTACTTCAGTCTCACATTCTCATGTTCATCAGCTCAAAACCAAACTTCAAACACTCTGTAAGAAGTCCTCTTCAATGGAGGTATACCTGTCTCAAATTAAAGATATAGCTGCACAGCTAGCTTTGGCTTCTGCAAAGGTTGATGATGAAGATCTGGTATTTCTAACCTTGAATGGTTTACCAAAGGAATATGATGCCTTCAAAACCTCTATTCGCACTTGATCTGACCCTGTCAAAATGGACCAGTTGTGTGCATTGTTATGTTCCGAATCTATTCACATTGAACAAAAACTTAAACAGTCTACTAGCACAGATCTTCATGTTGCTTAGTCTGCCTCACGAGGATCTTCCTCTTCCTCTTCCTCTCAGACTGGCTATGATTCTTCACATGCTTTCAATCGAGGTTTTAATTCTCCAAGAGGCAGATCTTCATATCGTGGTTCTAGAGGAGGTAGATATAATAACTTTAGAGGAGACAGATTCAATAACAGGTATAATAATCATAGATCCAGAGGCACTTTTTCTTCTACCTCTGGCTGTCAGATTTGTGGTGGTCTGAGTCATAATGCCTTTAACTGTTGGCATAGACTGGATCCTAATTTTCAACCTTTCACTAATAGCATCTCTTCTCAGTCTTCTCTGCCAAAAGCCTACACTGCTTCAGTACCACAGTCTTCTGCTGATCCTCCCATACCTCCTTGGTATGTTGATTCTGCTGCTACCAATCATCTAACAAATGATTTGGCTAATTTTCAACAATTTCAGCCTTATCAAGGTCAGGAGCAGGTTCAAATTGGTAATGGTTCTGCCTTGCAAATCAGTCATACTGGTAAAGGTATCTTGCCTAAACCACATCATTCTTTTCAGCTCTCAAATCTTCTCCATGTTCCTGCCATTTCTTCAAATCTTTTATCTGTCCATCAACTTACCAAAGACCACAATTGTTTGGTTATTTTTGATGCTAATACTTTTGTCATTCAGGACAAATGCACGAACAAGATTCTGCATAGAGGTGTTAATATCAATGGTCTCTACCAATTCATTCCATCATCTCTGCCATTCTCTTCTCCTCAAGTTTTTCAGTCTAGTACTACTGCTCCTGTGTCTGCTAGCAGTCCAGCTCCTGTGTCTGAAATGCTTTGGCATCAAAGACTAGGCCATCCATCTTCCTTAAAGCTTCAACATATGGCTGGCTTCTTACTAGATTCAAATAAAATGATTTTGAATAAGGCCTTGTCTTGCCTGGATTGTAATGTGTCTAAATCTCATAGATTTCCTTTTACTTTGTCTAATGCTTCTGTTAATTGTCCTTTTGCCTTAGTTCATAGTGATGTTTGGGGGCCCTTTACAGTGGATAATGCCCCATTTCGGTTCTATGTTTTGTTTGTAGATGATTACAGTAGATTTACCTGGGTGTATCCTTTGGCTTACAAGAGTGAGGTGTATGATAAATTGCTTGTATTCAAAGCCTATGTTGACACTCAATTTCAGACTTCTCTTAAAATTCTTAGGACTGATTGTGGGACTGAATTTGTAAATAAAAGAGTTGATACTTTGTTGTCTTCTCATGGCATTGTTCATCAAAGTAGTTGTCCATATACTCAAGCTCAAAATGGCATAGCTGAACGTAAACACAGACATATTATTGAAACTGCCATTACCTTGCTTCATCAATCCTCGGTTCCAATCACTTTTTGGTTTGATGCCATTGCTACAGCTACATTTCTAATTAATAGAATGTCTTCTAGCATTTTACATCACAAGACTCCTTTTGAAATGTTGTTTCATCTCATACCTGATTACTCTCTTTTTAAAGTGTTTGGTTGTCAATGCTTCCCTTGGTTAAAGCCTTATGCTTCTCACAAGCTAGCACCAAAATCTATCTCTTGTGTTTTTCTAGGCTATCATCCTACCATTAAAGGTTATCGATGTCTTGAGCCTATTTCTGGAAAAATCTACATTTCTAGGCATGTCATTTTTAATGAAACCTCTTTTCCTTTTTCTCAAAAGCAAGCATCTGTGTCTGCTTCTTCCTCTTCAGATTTGTCTACTCTTACTTCATTTTTCTGGCCTTGTTCTTTCAGCACTGCCTCTTTGAACACATCTGTGCCTTCAGCACCTTCTCTATCTGTTCCATTAACTCCTTCTTCTGAGCCTTCTTCTTCTTCTTCTTTTCCTACTCCTACTCCTCCATCCAATGCACACCCTATTCCTATTTCTTCTATTACTATTGATTTACCTCTTCCTTCTCATCCTACTTCTTCTGTTGGCAACACACATCCCATGATTACTAGGTCCAAACATCAACTTCCTCAGTGTTTTTCTGCTACTGTTTCGCTTCTTGAAACTGAGCCTACCACTGTTCAAGCTGCTCTTCAATCTCCAGTGTGGCTTCAAGCTATGAAAGAGGAATATCAAGCTCTTCAACAACAGGGCACTTGGGATCTTGTTGTCCTTCCTCCTCATAAGCTTGCCATTGGGTGCAAATGGGTTTTTCGCATAAAAAGGGATTCAAATGGTACCATTGCCCGTTATAAAGCTAGATTGGTGGCCAAGGGGTTTTTGAAACAAGAAGGCATTGATTTCCATGAGACCTTTAGTCCAGTGGCAAAACAACCTACCATTAGAATTTTCTTAAGTGTTGCTCTTCAATCTCAATGGTCTATAACACAACTTGATATTTCAAATGCATTTCTTCATGGTACTCTTCAAGAGGAAGTGTATATGTTGCAGCCTCCAGGGTTTGAACAGTCTTCTTCTCATGTTTGCAAACTCAAGAAGGCCTTGTATGGTCTCAAGCAAGCCCCTAGGGCTTGGTACTCCACCTTTTCTGCTTTCTTGCTTTCTCAAGGATTCACCAACAGCCTGTCTGATGCCTCTCTTTTTATCCGAAACACTGCTACTAGTATTACTTTGTTGTTGGTGTATGTTGATGACATCTTAGTAACTGGAAATGATGCTGCTTTTATTGCTCTGCTTCTTCAGCACATGCACAAGGCATTTTCCATGAAAGAACTTGGTTCTTTATCTTATTTTCCATTTTTATTTTTATTCAACTTAAATTTTCTTTGAATTTCCTTTTCTATTCAACTTCCTTTTTTATTTAATTTCCAAATAGATCGTTAAGGTATAGTGGTTTCTTGAATGGACTTCCATTGTTAATTTTATGCAGCTTCCATTTTTGTTTTGATTCAACATACATTTTTATTCGATTTCCTTTTCTATTCAACTTCCTTTTTTGTTTAATTTCCAAGTAGATCGTTAAGGTATAGTGGTTTTTTGAATGAACTTCCATTGTTAATTTTATGCAACTTCCATTTTTATTTTTATTGAACTTCCATTTTTATTCAATTTCCTTTCTATTCAACTTCTTTTTTTATTTAATTTCCACATAGATCGTTAGGGTATAGTGGTTTCTTAAATGAAATTCCACTGTTAATTTTATACAACTTCCATTTTTATTTTTAGTCAACTTCCATTTTTATTCAATTTCCTCTTCTATCCAACTACCTTTTTTTATTTAATTTCGAAATAGATCGTTAAGGTATAGTGGTTTCATGAATGAACTTCCATTTTTAATTTTATGCAATTTCCATTTTTATTTTTATTCAACTTAAATGTTCATTCAATTTCCTTTTCTATTCAACTTCCTTTTTTATTTAATCTCCAAATAGATCGTTAAGGTATAGTGGTTTCTTGAATGGACTTTCATTGCTAATTTTATGCAACTTCTATTTTTATTTTGATTCAACTTCCATTTTTATTTAATTTCCTTTTCTATTCAACTTCCTTTTTTATTTAATTTCCAAATAGGTCGTTAAGGTATAGTGGTTTCTTGAATTAACTTCCATTTTCAATTTTTGATGAAATTTTATTTTTATTTTTATTTAACTTCCATTTTGATTTTATTTCTTTTTCAATTCAGCATCCTTTTTTATTTAATTTCCAAATAAATCGTTTAGATATAGTGGTTTCTTGAACGAACTTCCATTGTTAATTTTATGCAACTTCCATTTTTATTTTTGTTGAACTTCCATTTTTATTCAATTTCCTTTTCTATTCATCTTCCCTTTTTATTTAATTTCCAAATAGATCGTTAAGGTATAGTGGGTCCTTGAATGAACTTCCATTGTTAATTTTATGCAACTTCAGTATTTATTTTTATTCAACTTCCATTTTTATTCAATTTCATTTTCTATTCAACTTCATTTTTTATTTAATTTCGAAATAGATCGTTAAGGTATAGTGGTTTCGTGAATGAACTTCCATTGTTAATTTTTTGCAATTTCCATTTTTATTTTTATTGAACTTTCATTTTTATTCAATTTTCTTTTCTGTTCAACTTCCTTTTTTATTTAATTTCCAAATAGATCTTTAAGGTATAGTGGTTTCTTGAATGAACTTCCATTTTTAATTTTATTCAACTTCTATTTTTATTTTTATTCAACTTCAAATTTTCATTCAATTTGTTTTTCTATTCAATTGTTAATTTTATACGACTTCCATTTTTATTTTTATTCAACTTCCATTTTTATTCAATTTCTTTTGTATTCAACTTCCTTTTTTATTTAATTTCCAAATAAATCGTTAAAATATAGTGTTTTTTTGAATGAACTTCTATTGTTAATTTTATGCAACTTCCATTTTTATTTTTATTGAACTTCCATTTTTATTCAAATTCCTTTTCTATTCCACTTCCTTTTTTATTAAACTTCCAAATGGGTCGTGAAGGTATAGTGGTTTCTTTAATTAACTACCATTTTCAATTTTTGATGAAATTTCATTTTTATTTTTATTTAACTTCCATTTTGATTCAATTTCTTTTTCTATTCAACTTCCTTTTTGATTTAATTTCCAAATAAATCGTTAAGGTATAGTGGTTTCGTAAATGAACTTCCATTATTAATTTTATGCAACTTCCTTTTGTATTTTTATTGAACTTCTCTTTTTATTCAATTTCCTTTTCTATTCAACTTCCTTTTTTATTTAATTTCCAAATAGATCGTTAAGGTATAGTTGTAACGCCCTCAAAATAATAACATTAAACCCATCAATTTAGACATACATTGATATAAGAGACAAACATCAATCTATTCCACAGAGTAATTCTTTACAAGTAACATTACATGTTAACAACAGATTCAAATGCCCTATGGGCTTACAGCTTTCCAAGTTAACACTTGGTTACAAAGAGGGGGGGTACTAACTCGAATACACATTAAGCCCTTGGCTTGAGATTACATGTAACACAACAAAAGATAACAAAACCACAAACGTCTGCCAGCCTCTAGCCTCCCAAGCGATGTCCTTGGAGGTGGCATGCTTCACGTACCTGAAAATGGTGTCCCATGTATGGTGAGCAACAGCCCAGTAGAAATACACTAAACCAACTATGAACAAAGACTAAAAGATTAACAATTGATAGATGGTCAACACTTATACATTTATTTATATCTTATTACAATTCCATGACAACCAAGTCTATGTTCCAATTCACTTTCCATTTCTTATTCAACATTGAGTTTGAAAACAAGGCTCAGTACTCTGGCCAAAACATTTGATGAGATTAGTTCATTACTAGAACACTGTCAAATTTCAGGATGGATACACATTTTGGCGCTGTATCAATAACACATGAACCACTTCCATATTTCTCAAATGATATACATTCAAATGCTATATCAATCCAACAACATCTTCACACTTCACAAACGATAATGATATACATTTTAGTGCTATATCAAATCAAACAAACATTCCAATAGATAAGCATATGAGCTATATCACAACTACAACAGATAAGTATATAAGCTGTATCAACACTTCAACAGATAAGCATATGAGCTGTATCAACACTTCAACAGATAAGCATATGAGCTGTATCACTACTACAATGGGAGAGCATATGAGTTGCATCCCTGGGTCCATCCCCCATCTTCCCATAACCATTAACCGGTTTAGAGGTACATCCTCCATCTTCCCCTAAACTGTGGAGTACATCCCCCATCTCCTCCCATACACAAGCAATGCATATAAACACAGAATAATATACGCAATCAATCAATACATAAAATTAATGTATTCTACCAACCGTCTACACATAATGCATATAAACACATTGGTTATGTGCATAATCCATCAATACATAAAGTTAATGTATTCTATCAACCGTCATACTCTATGACACATCCAATTGATTAGTTTTAGTTTGCCTAATCATCATGCATTGTCTACAACAATCAAAACTACCCTCCACCGGTAGCCCAAGCCATTATTTCTAAACAAAAAATAAATGCACAAACGGATAATATATCAACATTTCAACTAGGTGAGCAATAAATGATTCAACTACACCCTTTAGTGCCATACATTCTCAATTTCAACATTCTCAATTCAATTCCTCATTTTCTTTAATTGATCATACACATTAATTAATTAAACCAATTAGGGCAAATAGCCATAATTCACAAAACAACCCTGAGGTTCCATTTCCATCAATGTTCCAACATTAATCTCATTTCTCTATGTCTAACTTGCATATAGGTTTATATAATTAAAACCCCAACTTTTGTAAAATTACACAAAGGCCCAAACTTTCTCAAAATTACCCAACAACCCCCCAACATATCAAAATGCTAAAATTCAAAGACAAAGTTCATAAGATGGAGTAGGTTATCGCTACCTCAAAGTTAGAGCTCCAACGGGGATGAAGACCAAAACCCAACGTGCTCCAAACTCCAAACTTTTTGGATCAAAACGTAGCCCTCGACGATCAACACACTTTTTGTAAAGGCCAAAGGGTAGGAAAACACTCTAACTAGATCAATACTTGGAGAGAAGTTGTGTTTTAGTGAGAGAAGCTCTCAAATGGCTTTTTCGGAAAAGTAAGAGAGAGAAAGGATGTTGAAAAGTGATTCAAAAATGCCTTACAGCCAACTGATATACGACAGGTCCGCTCGAGCGGAAAACACAACGCTCGAGCGTAAAGAACAAAAATCTGAGCCCGCTCGAGCGCAATAAGGCCCGCTCGAGCGCCAAGACACAAAAGAAAAGCACATCCGCTCGAGCGTGAAAAACCAGTCCGCTCGAGCGCAATTTCCCCCCTCCTAGAACTTACACCAAAAAGCACTGTCCGCTCGAGCGCCAATAATCCCGCTCGAGCGCAGGAAACCCGCTCGAGCGTAGAAAACCAACCTGCAGAAGTTTTGCAGGGCACCAAAATACTGGGAGTGGGCAATATCCGCTTGAGCGCTCCAAGACCCGCTCGAGCGGAACGACCAAAACACAGAAACAAGGTTTTAGACCAAGGCTCAACCCACCTGCTCGAAACAAGCCCAACCCATCCTAAAACTCAAGAAATGGAATCAAAGGATGACAATAAGATGGATACAACTACCAACTCCACGGAACCAAGGTCCGGAATACGACAAATACTGCAAGGGAATACCGGGATCGCTATAATAGTGGTTTCTGGAATAAACTTCCATTGTTAATTTTATGCAACTTCCATTTTTATTTTTAGTCAACTTCCATTTTTATTCAATTTCCTCTTCTATTAAACTTCGTTTTTTATTTAATTTCGAAATAGATCGTTAAGGTATAGTGGTTTCATGAATGAACTTCCATTTTTAATTTATCCAACTTCCATTTTTATTTTTATTCAACTTAAATTTTCATTCAATTTCCTTTTCTATTCAACTTCCTTTTTTATTTAATCTCCAAATAGATCGTTAAGGTATAGTAGTTTTTGAATGGACTTCCATTGTTAATTTTATGCAACTTTTATTTTTATTTTGATTCAACTTTCATTTTTATTCAATTTCCTTTTCTATTCAACTTCATTTTTTATTTAATTTCCAAATAAATCGTTAAGGTATAGTGGTTTCTTGAATAAACTTCCATTTTTAATTTTATGCAACTTCCATTTTTATTTTTATTCAACTTCCATTTTGATTCAATTTCTTTTTCTATTCAACTTCCTTTTTTATTTAATTTCCAAATAGATCGTTAAGGTATAGTGGTTTCTTGAATGAACTTCCATTGTTAATTTTATGTAACATCCATTTTTATTTTTATTGAACTTCCATTTTTATTCAATTTCTTTTTCTATTCAACTTCGTTCTTTAGCTAATTTTCAAATAGATCGTTAAGGTGTAGTGGTTCCTTAAATGAACTTCCATTGTTAATTTTATGCAACTTCCATTTTTATTTTTATTGAACTTCCATTTTTATTCAATTTCCTTTTCTATTCAACTTCCTTTTTTATTTAATTTCCAAATAGATCGTTAAGGTATAGTGGTTTTTAAATGAACTTCCATTGTTAATTTTATGCAACTTCCATTTCTATTTTTATTGAACTTCCATTTTTATTCAATTTCCTTTCTATTCAACTTCTTTTTTTATTTAATTTCTACAAAGATCGTTAAGGTATAGTAGTTTCTTAAATGAAATTCCACTGTTAATTTTATGCAACTTTCATTTTTATTTTTAGTCAACTTCCATTTTTATTCAATTTCCTCTTCTATTCAACTTCCTTTTTTATTTAATTTCAAAATAGATCGTTAAGGTATAGTGGTTTCATGAATGAACTTCCATTTTTAATTTTATGCACCTTCCATTTTTATTTTTATTCAACTTAAATTTTCATTCAATTTCCTTTTCTATTCAACTTCTTTTTTTATTTAATCTCCAAACAGATCGTTAAGGTATAGTGGTTTCTTGAATGAACTTTTATTTTTAATTTTGTGCACCTTCCATTTTTATTTTTATTCAACTTAAATTTTCATTCAATTTCCTTTTCTATTCAACTTCTTTTTTTATTTAATCTCCAAACAGATCGTTAAGGTATAGTGGTTTCTTGAATGGACTTCCATTGCTAATTTTATGCAACTTCTATTTTTATTTTGATTCAACCTTCATTTTTATTCAATTTCCTTTTCTATTCAACTTCCTTTTTTATTTAATTTCCAAATAAATTGTTAAGGTATAGTGGTTTCTTGAATTAACTTCCACTGTTAATTTTATGCAACTTTCATTTTTATTTTTATTCAATTTTCATTTTCATTCAATTTCTTTTTCTATTCAACTTCCTTTTTTATTTAATTTCCGAATAGATCGTTAAGGTATAGTGGTTTCTTCAATGAACTTCCATTTTTAATTTTATGCAACTTCCATTTTTATTTCTATTCAATTTCCTTTTTTATCTAATTTCAAATAGATCGTTAAGGTATAGTGGTTTCTTGAATGAACTTTCATTGTTAACTTTATGCAACTTCCATTTTTATTTTTATTGAGCTTCCATTTTTATTTAATTTCCTTTTCTATTGAACTTCATTTTGTATTTAATTTCCAAATAGATCGTTAAGGTATAGTAGTTTCTTGAATGAACTTCCATTGTTAATTTTATGCAACTTCCATTTTTATTTTTATTGAACTTCCATTTTTATTCAATTTCCTTTTCTATTCAACTTCCTTTTTTATTTAATTTCCAAATAGGTCATTAAGGTATAATGGTTTCTATAATGAACTTCCATTGTTAATTTTATGCAACTTCCATTTTTATTTTTATTCAACTTCCTTTTTCATTCAATTTCTTTTTTTATTCAACTTCCTTTTTCGTTTAATTTCTAAATAGATCGTTAAGGTATAGTGGTTTCTTGAATGAACTTCCATTGTTAAGTTTATACAACTTCCAATTTTATTTTTATTCAACTTCCATTTTTATTCAATTTCCTTTTCTATTCAACTTCCTTTTTTATTTAATTTCCAAATAGATCGTCAAGGTCTCGTGGTTTCTTGAATGAACTTCTATTTTTAATTTTATTCAACTTCCATTTTTATTTTTATTCAACTGCAAATTTTCATTCAATTTGTTTTTCTATTCAACTTCCTTTTTTATTTTATTTCCAAATAGATCATTAAGGTATAGTGGTTTCCTGAATAGACTCCCATTGTTAATTTTATGCAACTTCCATTTTTATTTTTATTCAACTTTCATTTTTATTCAATTTCTTTTTCTATTCAACTTCCTTTTTTATTTAATTTCCAAATAAATCGTTAAGGTAAAGTGGTTTCTTCAATGAATTTTCATTGTTCATTTTTATGCAACTTTCATTTCTATTTTTATTCAATTTCCATTTTTATTCCATTTCCTTTTCTATTCAAATTCTTTTTTTATTTAATTTCCAAATAGATCGTTAAGGTATAGTGGTTTTCTGAATGAACTTCCATTGTTAATTTTATGCAACTTCCATTTTTATTTTTATTCAACTTCCATTTTTCTATCAATTTCCTTTTCTATTCAACTTCCTTGTTTATTAAATTTCCAAATAGGTCATTAAGGTATAGTGGTTTCTTGAATTAACTTCCATTTTCAATTTGTGATGAAATTTTATTTTTATTTTTATTTAACTTCCATTTTGATTTTATTTCATTTTCTATTCAGCATCCTTTTTTATTTAATTTCCAAATAAATCGTTCAGCTATAGTGGTTTATTGAATGAACCTCCATTGTTAATTTTAAGTAACTTCCATTTTTATTTTTATTGAACTTCTATTTTTATTCAATTTGCTTTTCTATTCAACTGCCTTTTTTATTTAATTTCCAAATAGATCGTTAAGGTATAGTGGTTCCTTGAATGAACTTCCACTGTTAATTTTGTGCAACTTCTATTTTTGTTTTTATTCAACTTCCATTCTTATTCAATTTCCTTTTCTATTCAACTTCCTTTGTTATTTAATTTCGAAATAGATCGTTAAGGTATAGTGGTTTCTTGAATGAACTTCCATTTTTAATTTTATGCAACTTCCATTTTTATTTTTATTCAACTTAAAATTTCATTCAATTTCCTTTTCTATTCAACTTCCTTTTTTATTTAATTTCCAAATAGATCGTTAAGGTATAGTGGTTTCTTGAATGGACTCCCATTGTTAATTTTATGCAACTACCATTTTTATTTCGATTCAGCTTCGATTTTTATTCAATTTCCATTTTATTCAACTTCCTTTTTTCTTTAATTTCTGAATAAATCGTTAAGGTATAGTGGTTTCTTGACTGAACTTGCATTGTTAATTTTATGCAACTTCTATTTTTATTTTTATTGAACTTCTATTTTTATTCAATTTCCTTTTCTATTCAACTTCCTTTTTTTATTTAATTTCCAAATAGATCGTTAAGGTATAGTGGTTTCTTGAATAAACTTTCTTTGTTAATTTTATGCAACTTCCATTTTTATTTTTATTCAACTACCATTTTTATTCAATTTCCTTTTCTATTCAACTTCTTTTTTTATTTAATTTCCAAATAGATCGTTAAGGTATAGTGGTTTTCGAATAAACTTCCATCGTTAATTTTATGCAACTTCCATTTTTATTTTTATTCAAGTTCCATTTTTATTCAATTTCCTTTTCTATTAAACTTCATTTTTTATTTAATTTCCAAAGAAATCGTTAAGGTATAGTGGTTTCGTAAATGAACTTCCATTGTTAATTTTATCCAACTTCCATTTTTATTTTTATTGAACTTCCAATTTTATTCAATTTCCTTTTCTATTCAACTTCCTTTTATATTTAATTTCAAATAGATCGTTAAGGTATAGTGGTTTCTTGAATAAACTTTCTTTGTTAATTTTATGCAACTTCCATTTTTTTTTTAGTCAACTTCCATTTTTATTCAATTTCCTCTTCTATTAAACACCCTTTTTTATTTAATTTCGAAATAGATCGTTAAGGTATAGTGGTTTCTTGAATGAACTTCCATTTTTAATTTTATGCAACTTTCATTTTTATTTTTATTCAACTTAAAATTTCATTCAATTTCCTTTTCTATTCAACTTCTTTTTTTATTTAATTTCCAAATAGATCGTTAAGGTATAGTGGTTTCTTGAATGGACTTCCATTGTTAATTTTATGCAACTTCCATTTTTATTTTGATTCAGCTTCCATTTTTATTCAATTTCCTTTTTATTCAACTTCCTTTTTTCTTTAATTTCCGAATAAATCGTTAAGGTATAGTGGTTTCTTGACTGAACTTGCATTGTTAATTTTATGCAACTTCCATTTTTATTTTTATTGAACTTCCATTTTTATTCAATTTCCTTTTCTATTCAACTTCCTTTTTTATTTAATTTCTAAATAGATCGTTAAGGTATAGTGGTTTCTTGAATGAACTTCCATTGTTATTTATATGCCACTTCCGTTTTGATTTTTATTCAACTACCATTTTTATTCAATTTCCTTTTCTATTCAACTTCTTTTTTTATTTAATTTCCAAATAGATCGTTAAGGTATAGTGGTTTTTGAATGAACTTCCATCGTTCATTTTATGCAACTTCCATTTTTATTTTTATTCAACTTCCATTTTTATTCAATTTCCTTTTCTATTAAACTTCCTTTTTTATTTAATTTCCAAAGAAATCGTTAAGGTATAGTGGTTTCGTAAATGAACTTCCATTGTTAATTTTATCCAACTTCCATTTTTATTTTTATTGAACTTCCAATTTTATTCAATTTCCTTTTCTATTCAACTTCCTTTTATATTTAATTTCCAAATAGATCGTTAAGGTATAGTGGTTTCTTGAATAAACTTTCTTTGTTAATTTTATGCAACTTCCATTTTTTTTTTAGTCAACTTCCATTTTTATTCAATTTCCTCTTCTATTAAACACCCTTTTTTATTTATTTTCGAAATAGATCGTTAAGGTATAGTGGTTTGATGAATGAACTTCCATTTTAAATTTTATGCAACTTTCATTTTTATTTTTATTCAACTTAAATTTTCATTCAATTTCCTTTTCTATTCCACTTCCTTTTTTATTTAATCTCCAAATAGATCGTTAAGGTATAGTGGTTTTTGAATGGACTTCCATTGTTAATTTTATGCAACTTCTATTTTTATTTTGATTGAACTTCCATTTTTATTCAATTTCCTTTTCTATTCAACTTCCTTTTTTATTTAATTTCCAAATAAATCGTTAAGGTATAGTGGTTTCTTGAATAAACTTCCATTGTTAATTATATGCAACTTCCGTTTTTGTTTTTATTCAACTTCCATTTTAATTCAATTTCTTTTTCTATTCAACTTCTTTTTTTGTTTAATTTCCAAATAGATCGTTAAAGTATAGTGGTTTCTTGAATGAACTTCCATTGTTAATTTTATGCAACTTCCATTTTTATTTTTATTGAACTTCCATTTTTATTCAATTTCTTTTTCTATTCAACTTCCTTCTTTATCTAATTTCCAAATAGATCGTTAAGGTATAGTGGTCCCTTGAATGAACTTCCATTGTTAATTTTGTCCAACTTCCATTTTTATTTTTATTGAACTTCCATTTTTATTCCATTTCCTTTTCTATTCAACTTCCTTTTTTATTTAATTTCAAATAGATCGTTAAGGTATTGTGGTTTCTTGAATGAACTTCCATTGTTAATTTTATGCAACTTCCATTTTTATTTTTATTGAACTTCCATTTTTATTCAATTTCATTTCTATTCAACTTCCATTTTAATTCAATTTCTTTTTCTATTCAACTTCTTTTTTGTTTAATTTCCAAATAGATCGTTAAAGTATAGTGGTTTCTTGAATGAACTTCCATTGTTAATTTTATGCAACTTCCATTTTCATTTTTATTCAACTTCTATTTTTATTTAATTTCATTTTCTATTCAACTTCCTTTTTTACCTAATTTCCAAATAGATCGCTATGGTATAGTGGTTCCTTGAATGAACTTTCATTGTTAATTTTATGCAACTTCCATTTTTATTTTTATTGAACTTCCATTTTTATTCAATTTCCTTTTCTATTCAACTTCCTCTTTTATTTAATTTCCAAATAAATCGTTAAGGTATAGTGGTTTCTTGAATGAACTTCCATTGTTAATTTTATGCAACTTCCATTTTTATTTTTATTCAACTTCCATTTTTATTCAATTTCATTTCTATTCAACTTCCTTTTTTATTTAAAAAAAAAAATAGATCGTTACGGTATAGTGTTTTTTTAAAAAAACTTCCATTGTTAATTTTATGCAACTTCGATTTTTATTTTTATTCAACTTCCATTTTTATTCAATTTCCTCTTCTATTCAACTTTCTTTTTTATTTAATTTCGAAATAGATCGTTAAGGTATACTGGTTTCTTGAATTAACTTCCATTTTTAATTTTATGCAACTTCCATTTTTATTTTTATTCAACTTAAATTTTCATTCAATTTCCTTTTCTATTCAACTTCCTTTTTTATTTATTCTCCAAATAGATCGTTAAGGTATAGTGGTTTCTTGAATGGACTTCAATTGTTAATTTTATGAACTTCCATTTTTATTTTCATTCAAGTTCCATTTTCAATCAATTTCTTTTTCTATTCAACTTCCTCTTTTATTTAATTTCTAAATAGATCGTTAAGGTATAGTGGTTTCTTGAATGAACTTCCATTGTTAAGTTTATGCAACTTCCATTTTTATTGTTATTCAACTTTCATTTTTATTCAATTTCCTTTTCTATTCAACTTCATCTTTTATTTAATTTCCAAATATATCCTTAAGGGATAGTGGTTTTTGAATGAACTTCCATTTTTAATTTTATACAACTTCCCTTTTTATTTTTATTCAGCTTAAATTTTCATTCAATTACCTTTTCTATTTAACTTCCTTTTTTATTTAATTTCCAAATAAATCGTTAAGGTATAGTGATTTCTTGAATGGACTTCCATTGTTAATTTTATACAACTTCCATTTTTATTTTTATTCAACTTCCATTTTTGTTGTATTTCCATTTCTATTCAACTTCCTTTTTTATTTAATTTCCAAATAGATCGTCAAGGTATAGTGGTTTCTTGAATGAACTTCCATTTTAAATTTTATTCAACTTCCATTTTTATTTTTATTCAACTTCAAATTTTCATTCAATTTGTTTTTCTATTCAACTTCTTTTTTTATTTTATTTACAAATAGATCACTAAGGTATAGTGGTTTCTGAAATGGACTTCCATTGTTAATTTTATGCAACTTCTATTTTTATTTTTATTCAACTTCCATTTTTATTCAATTTCCTTTTCTATTCCACTTCCTTTTTAGTTAAGCTAAAGTGGTTTCTTGAATGAACTTCCATTGTTAATTTTATACGACTTCCATTTTTATTTTTATTCAACTTCCATTTTCATTCAATTTCTTTTTCTATTCAACTTCCTTTTTTATTTAATTTCTAAATATATCATTAAGGTATAGTGGTTTCTTGAATGAACTTCCATTGTTAATTTTATGCAACTTCCATTTTTATTTTTATTCAAGTTCCATTTTCATTCAATTTCTTTTTCTATTCAACTTCCTCTTTTATTTAATTTCTAAATAAATCGTTAAGGTATTGTGGTTTCTTGATTGAACTTCCATTGTTAAGTTTATGCAACTTCCATTTTTATTCAATTTCCTTTTCTATTCAACTTCCTCTTTTATTTAATTTCCAAATATATCCTTAAGGTATAGTGGTTTTTGAATGAACTTCCATTTTTAATTTTATGTAACTTCCCTTTTTCTTTTTATTCAACTTAAATTTTCATTCAATTTCCTTTTCTATTCAACTTCCTTTTTTATTTAATTTCCAAATAAATCGTTAAGGTATAGTGATTTCCTGAATGAACTTCCATTGTTAATTTTATGCAACTTCCATTTTTATTTTTATTCAACTTCCATTTTTATTGTATTTCCATTTCTATTCAACTTCCTTTTTTATTTAATTTCCAAATAGATCGTCAAGGTATAGTGGTTTCTTGAATGAACTTCCATTTTAAATTTTATTCAACTTCCATTTTTATTTTTATTCAACTTTAAATTTTCATTCAATTTGTTTTTCTATTCAACTTTCTTTTTTATTTTATTTCCAAGTAGATCATTAAGGTATATTGGTTTCTTGAATGGACTTCCATTGTTAATTTTATGCAACTTCTATTTTTATTTTTATTCAACTTCCATTTTTATTCAATTTCCTTTTCTATTCAACTTCCTTTTTTATTTAATTTCCAAATAAATCGTTAGGCTAAAGTGGTTTCTTGAATGAACTTCCGTTGTTAATTTTATACGACTTCCATTTTTACTTTTATTCAACTTCCATTTTCATTCCATTTCTTTTTCTATTCAACTTCTTTTTTTATTTAATTTCTAAATAGATCATTAAGGTATAGTGGTTTCTTGAATGAACTTTCATTGTTAAGTTTACGCAACTTCCATTTTTATTTTTATTCAACTTCCATTTTTATTCGTATTCAACTTTCTTTTTTATTTATTTTCCAAATAGATCGTTATGGTATAGTGGTTTCTTGAATTAACTTCCATTGTTAATTTTATGCAACTTCCATTTTTAATGTTATTCAACTTCCATTTTTATTCAATTTCCTTTTCTATTCAACTTCCTTTTTTATTTAATTTCCAAATAGATCGTTAAGGTATAGTGGTTTCTTGAATGAACTTCCATTTTTAATTTTATGCAACTTCCCTTTTTATTTTTATTCAACTTAAATTTTCATTCAATTTCCTTTTCTATTCAACTTCCTTTTTTTATTTAATTTCCAAATAAATCGTTGAGGTATAGTGGTTCCTTGAATGAACTTCCATTGTTAATTTTATGCAACTTCAATATTTGTTTTTATTCAACGTCCATTTTTATTCAATTTCCTTTTCTATTCAACTTCATTTTTTATTTAATTTCGAAATAGATCGTTAAGGTATAGTGGTTTATTGAATGAACTTCCACTTTTAATTTTATGCAACTTCCATTTTTATTTGTATTCAACTTAAATTTTCATGCAATTTCCTTTTCTATTCAACTTCCTTTTTTATTTAATTTCCAAATAAATAGTTAAGGTATAGTGGTTTCGTAAATGAACTTCTATTATTAATTTTATGCAACTTCCATTTTTTATTTTTATTGATCTTCCATTTTTATTCAATTTCTTTTTCTATTCAACTTCCTTTTTTATTTAATTTCCAAATAGATCGTTAAGGTATAGTGGTTTCTTGAATGAACTTCCATTGTTAATTTTATGCAACTTCCATTTTTATTTTTAGTCAACTTCCATTTTTATTCAATTTCCTATTCTATTCAACTTCCTTTTTTATTTAATTTCGAAATAGATCGTTAAGGTATAGTGGTTTCATGAATGAACTTCCATTTTTAATTTTATGCAACTTCTATTTTTATTTTGATTCAACTTCCATTTTTATTCAATTTCCTTGTCTATTCAACTTCGTTTTTTATTTAATTTCCAAATAAATCGTTAAGGTATAGTGGTTTCTTGAATAAACTTCCATTATTAATTTTATACAACTTCCATTTTTATTTTTTTTCAACTTCCATTTTCATTCAATTTCTTTTTCTATTCAACTTCCTTTTTTATTTAATTTCCAAATAGATCGTTAAGGTATAGTGGTTTTTTGAATGAACTTCCATTTTTATTTTTATTCAGCTTCCATTTTTATTTAATTTCATTTTCTATTCAACTTCCTTTTTTATTTAATTTCGAAATAGATCGTTAAGGTAGAGTGGTTTCTGGAATGAACTTCCATTGTTAATTTTATGCAACTTCTATTTTTATTTTTATTCAACTTCCATTTTTCTTTAATTTCCTTTTCTATTTAACTTCCTTTTTTATTTAATTTCCAAATAGATCGTTAAAGTATAGTGGTTTCTTGAATGAACTTCCATTTTTAATTTTATTCAACTTCTATTTTTATTTTTATTCAACTTCAAATTTTCATTCAATTTCCTTTCCTTTCCAAGAATCTCGGGATTTGGAGCGTTTCCGTTTTCTTCATCTTCCTCGTTGGGTGTCAACTTTTGAGGTAGGGATTCCTACTCACTCTTATGGTCTTTGACATAGATTTTTGGTTGTTTTGATAAAGTGTTGAAGTTTGGTGATTTTGGGACTTAGGGTTTCAAAATCTTAAAAGAGGGTTTTGTTATTTTGATTCTAAAAAGTGTATTTTGGGTTTCAAAATAATGGTATTGTTGTTGGTTGTCGATATTTAGACCATTGGGTCAATATTGGAAAAAGGGGTAGAAAACCCTAATTTGTTATATAAATTAATTGGTATAATTAATTTGGAGAAGTTGTGGATTTATGGAATTGAGTTGGAAATAATGAAATTGACTCATTACATTATGAAATGGTGGAGTTGGATTTGTTAATCGCTCACTTTTGAAAACATTGATAATTCATCTGTTGGAGCTTTAATTATCTGTTTAGAAATAATTGCATGGGCTACCGGTGGAGGGTAGTTTTGATTGTTGTAGACAATGCATGATGATTAGGCAAACTAAAACTAAACGTTTGAGTATGCTATCGAATATAGCGACTGGAATAATACATTAACTTATGTATTGATTGATTGTATATAATCTTTGTTTATATACATGTGTTGTGTGGGAGGAGATAGGGGATGTACTCCACGGTTTAGGAGAAGATAGGGGATGGACCTCTAAACCGGATTTTTGTGTGACATTGATACAGCACTACAATGTGTATCAAGGGTTGATTATGGAAGTGTTCGAATTGATTTGATATAGCACTAAAATGTATATCGCTATCAATTGTGAAGTATAGATGTGATTCTATGTTATGTTGATACAGCACCGAAATGTGTATCTTTCGTAAAGTGTGGAAATGGTTTATGCGTTATCGATACAGCATTATAATGTGTGTCCGTCTTGAATTTCGAAAGTGTTTTAAAGATGAGTCTAAATCTCATTAAGTTATTTGGCTAGGTCTTGAGCCTTGTTTTCAAACTCAAAGTTGAAAAAGAAATGGAAAATGAAAGGAAACATGGACTTAGTGGTCATGTAATGGAAATGGATTGTGAATTGATTTATGGGAATTAAACATTTATCAATTGCTAATGTCTTAGTTATTGCCCATACTGTGTTTAGTATATCTCTACTGGGCGTTGGCTCACCCTATATGGGACACTATTTTTCAGGTACAGGTAGCATGCCACCTCCAAGGTCATAGCTTGGATGATGATGAGAGTTGAAGACTCTTTTTGTTTATTTGTTTGTATTACATGTATATCAAGCCAAGGGCTTCTTTTGTATAGAGTTAGTACTCTTCTTTTGTGTAACCAAGTGTTGACTTGCAAAGTTGTAAGCCCGTTGGGCATTTGTTTTTGTTGTTAACATGTAATACTGTTGTAAGAACTACTCTGATGAATAGAAATGGTTGATTTCTCTTATGTCAATGCATGTCTAAAAGTGATGGGTTTATGTATTATTTTGAGGGCGTTACACATGCAATCCCTTTATTACTTGTACCATTCACTGAGTATCCAAGCTCACCCTCTATATATATATGTAGGTGATGAGCAGGACGGCGGCAACGCCTAGATGTACTTTGCAATTTGTTTTGGGAGTTGCATTTTGTAGCATCTTGAAGATCATGCTTCTTAGCTTACATTCCATTGTGTTTTGTATATGATGGCTTGAGAAGCCTTTTGGTCAAGATGTATTTTTGTACTTCATTTTGTTTGTATTCAAGTTGTAAAATTATGAAAAGATGTATGCCATTCCATTTGACTTACGCACGGCTCTTATGGACTAATTAGATTTGTATATATTGCTTCCACACTTGTGAGCCCCATGCATTTATACTCTGACTGTGTGTGAATTTTGAAAGCTGGCCTTCGGTAATCTCGAATTACTGGCCATCACGGCACCATTCTACTAGGGGGGAATGGGGTCGTGACAAGTGGTTTCTTGAATGAACTTTCGTCGGTAATTTTATGCAACTTCCATTTTTATTTTTATTCAACTTCCATTTTTATTTAATTTTCTTTTCTATTCAACTTCCTTTTTTATTTAATTTCCAAATAAGTCGTTAAGGATATTGTGGTTTCTTGAATTAACTTTCATTTTCAATTTTTGATGAAATTTCAATTTTATTTTTATTTAACTTCCATTTTGATTCAATTTCTTTTTCTATTCAACTTCCTTTTTTATTTAATTTCCAAATAAATCGTTAAGGTATAGTGGTTTCGTAAATGAACTTCTATTGTTAATTTTATGTAACTTCCATTTTTATTTTTATTGAACTTCCATATTTATTCAATTTCCTTTTCTATTCAAGTTCCTTTTTTATTTCATTTCCAAATAGATCGTTAAGGTATAGTGGTTTCTTGAATGAACTTCCATTGTTAATTTTATGCAACTTCCATTTTTATTTTTAGTCAACTTCCATTTTTATTCAATTTCCTCTTCTATTCAACTTCCTTTTTTAATTAATTTCGAAATAGATCGTTAAGACATAGTGGTTTCATGAATGAACTTCCACTTTTAATTTTATGCAACTTCCATTTTTATTTTTATTCAACTTAAATTTTCATTCAATTTCCTTTTCTATTAAACTTCCTTTTTCATTTAATCTCCAAATAGATCGTTAAGGTATAGTGGTTTCTTGAATGGACTTCCAATGTCAATTTTATGCAACTTATATTTTTATTTTGATTCAACTTCCATTTTTATTCAATTTCCTTTTGTATTCAACTTCCTTTTTTATTTAAAAAAAAAACAGATCGTTAAGGTATAGTGGTTTTTTTTAATAAACTTCCATTGTTAATTTTACGCAACTTTGATTTTTATTTTTATTCAACTTTCATTTTTATTCATTTTCCACTTCTACTCAACTTTCTTTTTTATTTAATTTCGAAATAGATCGTTAAGGTATAGTGGTTTCTTGAATGAACTTCCATTTTTAATTTTATACAACTTCCATTTTTATTTTTATTCAACTTAAATTTTCATTCAATTTCCTTTTCTATTCAACTTCCTTTTTTATTTAATCTCCAAATAGATCGTTAAGGTATAGTGGTTTCTTGAATGGACTTCCATTGTTAATTTTATGCAACTTCCATTTTTATTTTGATTCAACTTCCTTTTTTATTTAATCTCCGAATAGATCGTTAAGGTATAGTGGTTTCTTGAATGGACTTCCATTGTTAATTTTATGCAACTTCTATTTTTATTTTGATTCAACTTCCTTTTTTATTTAATTTCTTTTTGTATTCAACTTCCTCTTTTATTTAATTTCTAAATAGATCGTTAAGGTATAGTAGTTTCTTAAATGAACTTCCATTGTTAAGTTTATGCAACTTCCATTTTTATTGTTATTCAACTTCCATTTTTATTCAATTTCCTTTTCTATTCAACTTCCTCTTTTATTTAATTTCCAAATATATCCTTAAGGTATATTGGTTTTTGAATGAACTCCCATTTTTAATTTTCTGCAACATCCCTTTTTATTTTTATTCAACTTAAATTTTCATTCAATTTCCTTTTCTATTCAACTTCCTTTTTTATTTAATTTCCAAATAAATCGTTAAGGTATAGTGATTTCTTGAATGAAATTCCATTGTTAATTTTATGCAACTTCCATTTTTATTTTTATTCAACTTCCATTTTTACTGTATTTCCACTTCTAATCAACTTCCTTTTTTATTTAATTTCCAAATAGATCGTCAAGGTATAGTGGCTTCTTGAATGAACGTCCATTTTAAATTTCATTAAACTTTCATTTTTATTTTTATTCAACTTCAAATTTTCATTCAATTTGTTTTTCTATTCAACTTCCTTTTTTATTTTATTTCCAAATAGATCATTAAGGTATAGTGGTTTCTTGAATAGACTTCCATTGTTAATTTTATGCAACTTCTATTTTTATTTTTATTCAACTTCCATTTTTATTCAATTTCCTTTTCTATTCAACTTCCTTTTTTATTTAATTTCCAAATAAATCGTTAAGCTAAAGTGGTTTCTTGAATGAACTTCCATTGTTAATTTTATACGACTTCCATTTTTATTTTTATTCAACTTCCATTTTCATTCAATTTCTTTTTCTATTCAACTTCCTTTTTTATTTAATTTCTAAATAGATCATTAAGGTATAGTGGTTTCTTGAATGAACTTCCATTATTAATTTTATGCAACTTCCTTTTTTATTTTTATTGAACTTCCATTTTTATTCAATTTCCTTTCTATTCAACTTCTTTTTTTATTTAATTTCCATATAGATCGTTAAAGTATAGTGGTTTTTTAAATGAAATTTCGCTGTTAATTTTATGCAACTTCCATTATTATTTTTAGTCAACTTCCATTTTTATTGAATTTCCTCTTCTATTAAACTTCCTTTTTTATTTAATTTCGAAATAGATTGTTAAGGTATAGTGGTTTCATGAATGAACTTCCAATTTTAATTTTATGCAATTTCCATTTTTATTTTTATTGAACTTCCAATTTTATTCAATTTCGTTTTCTATTCAACTTCCTTTTTTATTTAATTTCCAAACAGATCGTTAAGGTATAGTGGTTTTTTGAATAAACTTCCATTGTTAATTTTATGTAACTTCCATTTTTATTTTTAGTCAACTTCCATTTTTATTCAATTTCCTCTTCTATTCAACTTCCTTTTTTATTTAATTTCGAAATAGATCGTTAGGGTATAGTGGTTTTATGAATGAACTTCCAATTTTAATTTTATGCAACTTCAATTTTTATTTTTATTCAACTTAAAATTTCATTCAATTTCCTTTTCTATTCAACTTCCTTTTTTATTTAATATCCAAATAGATCGTTAAGGTATAGTGGTTTCTTGAATGGACTTCCATTGCTAATTTTATGCAACTTCTATTTTTATTTTGATTCAACTTCCATTTTTATTCAATTTCCTTTTCTATTCAACTTCCTTTTTTATTTAATTTCCACTGTTAATTTTATGCAACCTCCATTTTTATTTTTATTCAACTTCCATTTTCATTCAATTTCTTTTAATATTCGACTTCCTTTTTTATTTAATTTCCGAATAGATCGTTAAGGTATAGTGGTTTCTTCAATAAACTTCCATTTTTAATTTTATGCAACTTCCATATTTATTTTTATTGAACTTCCATTTTTATTCAATTTCCTTTTCTATTCAATTTCCTTTTTTATCTAATTTCAAATAGATCGTTAAAGTATAGTGGTTCCTTGAATGAACTTTCATTGTTAATTTCCAAATAGATCGTTAAGGTATACTGGTTTCTTGAATGAACTTCCATTGTTAATTTTATGCAACTTCCATTTTTATTTTTACTGAACTTCCATTTTTATTCAATTTCATTTTCTATTCAACTTCCTTTTTTCTTTAATTTACAAATAGGTCGTTAAGGTATAGTGGTTTCTCTAATGAACTTCCATTGTTAATTTTATGCAACTTCCATTATTATTTTTATTAAACTTCCATTTTCAGTCAAGTTCTTTTTTTATTCAACTTCTTTTTTATTTAATTTCTAAATAGATCGTTAAGATATAGTGGTTTCTTGCATGAACTTCAATTTTTAATATTGTGCAACTTCCCTCTTTATTTTTATTCAACTTAAATTTTCATTCAATTTCCTTTTCTATTCAACTTCCTTTTTTATTTAATTTCCAAATAAATCGTTAAGGTATAGTGGTTTCTTCAATGAATTTCCGTTGTTCATTTTTATGCAACTTTCATTTTCATTTTTATTCACCTTCCATTTTATTCCATTTCCTTTTCTATTCAACTTCCTTTTTTTATTTAATTTCCAAATAGATCGTTAAGGTATAGTGGTTTTTTGAATGAACTTTCATTGTTAATTTTATGCAACTTCCATTTTTATTTTTATTCAACTTCTATTTTTTTTCAATTTCCTTTTCTATTCAACTTCCTATTTTATTTAATTTCCAGATAGGTCATTAAGGTATAGTGGTTTTTGAATTAACTTCCATTTTCAATTTTTGATGAAATTTTTTTTTTATTTTTATTTAGCTTCCATTTTGATTTTATTTCTTTTTATATTCAGCATCCTTTTTCATTTAATTTCAAAATAAATCGTTCAGGTATAGTGGTTTTTTGAATGAACTTCCACTGTAAAATTTATGTAACTTCCAATTATTTTTTTATTGAACATCCATTTTTATTGAATTTCCTTCTCTATTCAACTTCTTTTTTTATTTAATTTCCAAATAGATCGTTAACGTATAGTGGTTCCTTGAATGAACTTTCATTGTTAATTTTATGCAGCTTCTATTTTTATTTTTATTCAACTTCCATTTTTATTCAATTTTTTTTCTATTCAACTTCCTTTTTTCTTTAATTTCGAAATAGATCGTTAAGGTACAGTGGTTTCTTGAATGGACTTCCATTGTTAATTTTATGCAACTTCCATTTTTATTTTGATTCAACTTCCATTTTCATTCAATTTCCTTTTTATTCAACTTCCGTTTTTTATTTAATTTCCGAATAAATCGTTAAAGTATAGTGGTTTCTTGAATGAACTTGCATTTTTAATTTTATGCAACTTCCATTTTTATTTTTATTGAACTTCCATTTTTATTCAATTTCCTTTTCTATTCAACTTCCTTTTTTATTTAATTTCCAAATAGATCGTTAAGGTATAGTGGATTCCTGAATGAACTTCCTTTGTTATTTATATGCAACTTCCATTTTTTTTTTTTTCAACTACCATTTTCATTCAATTTCTTTTTCTATTCAACTTCTTTTTTTATTTAATTTCTAAATAGATCGTTACGGAATAGTGGTTTTTGAATGAGCTTGCATCGTTAATTTTATGCAACTTCCATTTTTATTTTTATTCAACTTTCATTTTTATTCAATTTCCTTTTCTATTCAACTTCCTATTTTATTTAATTTCCAAATAGGTCATTAAGGTATAGTGGTTTTTGAATTAACTTCCATTTTCAATTTTTGATGAAATTTTATTTTTACTTCTATTTAACTTCCATTTTGATTTTATTTCTTTTTATATTCAGCATCCTTTTTCATTTAATTTCCAAATAAATCGTTCAGGTATAGTGGTTTTTTGAATGAACTTCCACTGTTAAATTTATGTAACTTCAAATTTTATTTTTATTGAACTTCCATTTTTATTGAATTTCCTTTTCCATTCAACTTCCTTTTTTATTTAATTTCCAAATAGATCGTTAAGGTATAGTGGTTCCTTGAATGAACTTTCATTGTTAATTTTTTGCAGCTTCTAATTTTATTTTTATTCAACTTCCATTTTTATTCAATTTTTTTCTATTCAACTTCCTTTTTTCTTTAATTTCGAAATAGATCGTTAAGGTACAGTGGTTTCTTGAATGCACTTCCATTGTTAATTTTATGCAACTTCCATTTTTATTTTGATTCAACTTCCATTTTCATTCAATTTCCTTTTTATTCAACTTCATTTTTTATTTAATTTCCGAATAAATCGTTAAAGTATAGTGGTTTCTTGAATGAACTTGCATTTTTAATTTTATGCAACTTCCATTTTTATTTTTATTGAACTTCCATTTTTATTCAATTTCATTTTCTATTCAACTTCCGTTTTTATTTAATTTCCAAATAGATCGTTAAGGTATAGTGGATTCCTGAATGAACTTCCATTGTTATTTATATGCAACTTCCATTTTTATTTTTTTTCAACTACCATTTTTATTCAATTTCTTTTTCTATTCAACTTCTTTTTTTATTTAATTTCTAAATAGATCGTTACGGAATAGTGGTTTTTGAATGAACTTCCATCGTTAATTTTATGCAACTTCCATTTTTATTTTTATTCAACTTCCATTTTTATTCAATTTCCTTTTCTATTAAACTTCCTTTTTTATTTAATTTCCAAATGGGTCGTGAAGGTATAGTGGTTTCTTTAATTAACTACCATTTTCAATTTTTGATGAAATTTCATTTTTATTTTTATTTAACTTCCATTTTGATTCAATTTCTTTTTCTATTTAACTTCCTTTTTTATTTAATTTCCAAATAAATCGTTAAGGTATAGTGGTTTCGTAAATGAACTTCCATTGTTAATTTTAAGCAACTTCCATTTGTATTTTTATTGAACTTCCATTTTTATTCAATTTCCTTTTCTATTCAACTTCCTTTTTTATTTAATTTCTAAATAGATCGTTAAGGTATAGTTGTTTATTGAATAAACTTTCATTGTTAATTTTATGCAACTTCCATTTTTATTTTTATTCAACTTTCATTTTTATTCAATTTCCTTTTCTATTAAACTTCCTTTTTTATTTAATTTCCAAATGGATCGTGAAGGTATAGTGGTTTCTTTAATTAACTATCATTTTCAATTTTTGATGAAATTTCATTTTTATTTTTATTTCACATCCATGTTGATTCAATTTCTTTTTCTATTCAACTTCTTTTTTTATTTAATTTCCAAATAAATCGTTAAGGAATAGTGGTTTCGTAAATGAACTTCCATTATTAATTTTATGCAACTTCCATTTGTATTTTTATTGAACTTCCATTTTTATTCAATTTCATTTTCTATTCAACTTCCTTTTTTATTTAATTTCGAAATAGATCGTTAAGGTATAATGGTTTCTTGAATAAACTTCCATTGTTAATTTTATGCAACTTCCATTTTTATTTTTAGTCAACTTCCATTTTTATTCAATTTCCTCTTCTATTAAACTTCCTTTTTTATTTAATTTCGAAATAGATCGTTAAGGTATAGTAGTTTCATGAATGAACTTCCATTTTTAATTTTATGCAACTTCGATTTTTATTTTTATTCAACTTAAATTTTCATTCAATTTCATTTTCGATTCAACTTCCTTTTTTATTTAATTTCCAAATAGGTCGTTAAGGTATAGTGGTTTCTTGAATTAACTTTCATTTTCAATTTTTGATGAAATTTTATTTTTATTTTTATTGAACTACCATTTTGATTTTATTTCTTTTTCAATTCAGCATCCTTTTTTTATTTAATATCCAAATAGATCGTTAAGGTATAGTGGTTTCTTGAATGAACTTCCATTGTTAATTTTATGCAACTTCCATTTTTATTCAATTTCCTTTCTATTCAACTTCTTTTTTTATTTAATTTCCACATAGATCGTTAAGGTATAGTGGTTTCTTAAATGAAATTCCACTGTTAATTTTATGCAACTTCCATTTTTATTTTTATTCAACTTCCATTTTCAGTCAATTTCTTTTTTTATTCAACTTCCTTTTTTGTTTAATTTCTAAATAGATCGTGAAGGTATAGTGGTTTCTTGAATGAACTTCCATTTTTAATTTTATTCAACTTCTATTTTTATTTTTATTCAACTTCAAATTTTCATTCAATTTGTTTTTCTATTCAATTGTTAATTTTATACGACTTCCATTTTTATTTTTATTCAACTTCCATTTTTATTCAATTTCTTTTGTATTCAACTTCCTTTTTTATTTAATTTCCAAATAAATCGTTAAGGTATAGTGGTTTTTTGAATGAACTTCTGTTGTTAATTTTATGCAACTTCCATTTTTATTCAATTTCCTTTTCTATTCAACTTCCTTTTTTTATTAAATTTCCAAATAGATCGTTAAGGTATAGTGGTTTCTTGAAAGAACTTCCATTGTTAATTTTATGCAACTTCTATTTTTATTTTTATTCAACTTCCACTTTTATTCATTTTCCTTTTGTATTCAACTTCTTTTTTTATTTAATTTCCAAATAGATCGTCAAGGTATAGTGGTTTCTTGAAAGAACTTCCATTTTTAATTTTATGCAACTTCCATTTTTATTTTTATTCAAATTAAATTTTCATTCAATTTCCTTTTCTATTCGACTTCCTTTTTTATTTAATTTCCACATAGATCGTTAAGGTATAGTGGTTTCCTGAATGGACTTCCATTGTTAATTTTATGCAACTTCCATTTTTATTTTGATTCGACTTACATTTTTATTCGATTTCCTTTTCTATTCAACTTCCTTTTTTATTTAATTTCCAAATAAATCGTTAAGGTATAGTGGTTTCTTGAATGAACTTCTATTGTTAATTTTATACAACTTTCATTTTTATTTTTATTGAACTCCCATTTTTATTCAATTTCCTTTTCTATTCAACTTCCTTTTTTATTTAATTTCCAAATAGGTCGTTAAGGTATAGTGGTTTCTTGAATGAACTTCCATTCTTAATTTTATGCAACTTCCATTTTTATTTTTACTCAACTTCCATTTTCATTCAATTTCTTTTTTTATTCAACTTCCTTTTTTATTTAATTTCTAAATAGATCGTTAAGGTATAGTGGTTTCTTGATTGAACTTCCATTGTTAAGTGTATGCAACTGCCATTTTTATTTTTATTCAACTTCCATTTTTATTCAATTTCCTTTTCTATTCAACTTCCTTTTTTATTTACTTTCCAAATAGATAGTCAAGGACTTGTGGTTTCTTGAATGAACTTCCATTTTTATTTTTATTCAACTTGAAATTTTCATTCAATTTGTTTTTCTATTCAACATCCTTTTCTATTTTATTTCCAAATAGATCATTAAGGTATAGTGGTTTCTTGAATAGACTTCCATTGTTAATTTTATGCAACTTCTATTTTTATTTTTATTCAACTTCCATTTTTATTCAATTTCATTTTCTATTCAACTTCCTTTTTTTATTTAATTTCCAAATAAATCGTTAAGGTAAAGTGGTTTCTTGAATGAACTTCCATTGTTAATTTTATACGACTTCCATTTTTATTTTTATTCAACTTCCATTTTTATTCAATTTCCTTTTATATTCAACTTTCTTTTTTATTTAATTTCCAAACAGATCGTTAAGGTATAGCGGTTTCTTGAATGAATTTCCATTGTTAATTTTATGCAACTTCCAATTTTATTGTTATTCAACTTCGATTTTTATTCAATGTCCTTCTCTATACAACTTCCTTTTTTATTTAATTTCCAAATAGATCGTTAAGCTATAGTGGTTTTTTGAATGAACTTCCATTGTTAATTTTATGCAACTTCCGTTTGTTTTTTTTTTATTGAACTTCCATTTTTATTCAATTTCCTTCTTTATTCAACTTCCTTTTTTATTTAATTTCCGAATAAATCGTTAAGGTATAGTGGTTTCTTGAATGAACTTTCATTGTTAATTTTATGCAACTTCCATTTTTATTTTTATTGAACTTCCATTTTTATTCAATTTCCTTTTCTATTCAACTTCCTTTTTTATTTAATTTCCAAATAGATCGTTAAGGTATAGTGGTTTCTTGAATGAACTTCCATTGTTATTTATATGCAACTTCCATTTTTATTTTTATGGAACTACCATTTTTATTCAATTTCCTTTTCTATTCAAGTTTTTTTTTATTTAATTTCAAAATAGATCGCTAAGGTATAGTGGTTTTTGAATGAACTTCCATCATTAATTTTATGCAACTTCCATTTTTATTTTTATTCAACTTCCATTTTTATTCAATTTCCTCTTCTATTAAACTTCCTTCTTTATTTAATTTCCAAATGGGTCGTGAAGGTATAGTGGTTTCTTTAATTAACTGTCATTTTCAATTTTTGATGAAATTTCATTTTTATTTTTATTTAACTTCCATTTTGATTCAATTTCTTTTTCTATTCAACTTCCTTTTTTATTTAATTTCCAAAAAAATCGTTAAGGTATAGTGGTTTCGTAAATGAACTTCAATTATTAATTTTATGCAACTTCCATTTTTATTCAATTTCCTTTTCTATTCAGCTTCCTTTTTTTTTTTTAATTTCGAAATAGATCGTTAAAGTATAGTGGTCTCATGAATGAACTTCCATTGTTAATTTTATGCAACTTCTATTTTTATTTTCAGTCAACTTCCATTTTTATTCAATTTCCTCTTCTATTCAACTTTCTTTTTTATTTAAAATCCAAATAGATCATTAAGGCATAATGGTTTTTGAATGGTCTTCCATTGTTTATTTTATGCAACTTTTATTTTTATTTTGATTCAAACTCCATTTTTATTCAATTTCCTTTTCTAGTCAACTTCCTTTTTTATTTAATTTCCAAATAAATCGTTAAGGTATAGTGGTTTCTTGAATAAACTTCCATTGTTAATTTTATGCAACTTAAATTTTTATTTTTACTCAACTTCAATTTTGATTCAATTTCTTTTTCTATTCAACTTCCTTTTTTATTTAATATCCAAATAGATCGTTAAGGTATAGTGGTTTCTTGAATGGACTTCCATTGCTAATTTTATGCAACTTCTATTTTTATTTTGATTCAACTTCCATTTTTATTCAATTTCCTTTTCTATTCAACTTCCTTCTTTATCTAATTTCCAAATAGATCGTTAACGTGTAGTGGTTCCTTGAATGAACTTCCACTGTTAATTTTATGCAACTTCCATTTTTATTTTTATTGAACTCCCATTTTTATTCAATTTATTTTTCTATTCAACTTCCTTTTTTATTTAATTGCCAAATAGATCATTAAGGTATAGTGGTTTCTTGAATGAACTTCCATTGTTAATTTTATGCAGCTTCCATTTTTATTTTTATTGAAATTCCATTTTTATTCAATTTCCTTTCTATTTAACTTCTTTTTTTATTTAATTTCCACGTAGATCGTTAAGGTATAGTGGTTTCTTAAATGAAATTCCATTGTTAATTTTATGCAACTTCCATTATTATTTTTAGTCAATTTCCATTTTTATTTAATTTCCTTTTCTATTCAACTTCCTTTTTTATTTAATTTCGAAATAGATAGTTAAGGTATAGTGGTTTCATGAATGAACTTCCATTTTTAATTTTATGCAATTTCCATTTTTATTTTTTTTCAGCTTCCATTTTTATTCAATTTCGTTTTCTATTCAACTTCCTTTTTTATTTAATTTCCAAATAGATCGTTAAGGTATAGTGGTTTTTTGAATAAACTTCCATTTTTATTTTTAGTCAACTTCCATTTTTATTCAATTTCCTCTTCTATTCAACTTCCTTTTTTTATTTAATTTCGAAATAGATCGTTAAGGTATAGTGGTTTCATGAATGAACTTCCATTTTTAATTTTATGCAACTTCCATTTTTATTTTTATTCAACTTAAAATTTCATTCAATTTCCTTATCTATTCAACTTCCTTTTTTATTTAATATCCAAGTAGATCGTTAAGGTATATAGGTTTCTTGAATGGATTTCCATTGCTAATTTTATGCAACCTCTATTTTTATTTTGATTCAACTTCCATTTTTATTCAATTTCCTTTTCTATTCAACTTCCTTTTTTATTAAATTTCCAAATAGATCGTTAAGGTATAGTGGTTTTTTGAATGAACTTCCACTGTTAATTTTATGCAACTTCCATTTTTATTTTTATGCAACTTCCATTTTCATTCAATTTCTTTTTCTATTCCACTTCCTTTTTAATTTAATTTCCGAATGGATCGTTAAGGTATAGTGGTTTCTTCAATGAACTTCCATTTTTAATTTTATGCAGCTTCCATTTTTATTTTTATTGAACTTCCATTTTTATTCAATTTCCTTTTCTATTCAATTTCCTTTTTTATCTAATTTCAAATTGATCGTTAAGGTATAGTGGTTCCTTGAATGAACTTTCATTGTTAATTTCCAAATAGATCGTTAAGGTATAGTGGTTTCTTGAATGAACTTCCATTGTTAATTTTATGCAACTTCCATTTTCATTTTTATTAAACTTCCATTTTTATTTAATTTCCTTTTCTATTCAGCTTCTTTTTTTATTTAACTCACGAATAGGTCGTTAAGGTATAGTGGTTTCTCTAATGAGCTTCCATTGTTAATTTTATGCAACTTCCATTTTTATTTTTATTCAACTTCCATTTTCATTCAAAATCTTTTTTTATTCAACTTGCTTTTTTATTTAATTTCTAAATAGATCATTAAGGTATGGTGGTTTCTTGAATGAACTTCCGTTGCTAAGTTTATGCAACTTCCATTTTTATTTTTATTCAACTTCTATTTTTATTCAATTTCCGTTTCTATTCAACTTCCTTTTTTATTTAATTTCCAAATAGATCGTCAAGGTCTTGTGGTTTCTTAAATGAACTTCCATTTTTAATTTTATTCAACTTTCATTTTTATTTTTATTCAACTTCAAATTTTCATTCATTTTTTTTTCTATTCAACTTCCTTTTTTATTTTATTTCCAAATGGATCATTAAGGTATAGTGGTTTCTTGAATGGACTTCCATTGTTAATTTTATGCAACTTTCATTTTTATTTTTATTCAACTTTCATTTTTATTCAATTTCCTTTTCTTTTCAACTTCTTTTTTTATTTCATTTCCAAATAAATCGTTAAGGTAAAGTGGTTTTCTTGAATGAACATCCATTGTTAATTTTATACGACTTCTATTTTTATTTTTATTCAACTTCCATGTTTATTCAATTTCCTTTTGTATTCAACTTTCTTTTTTATTTAATTGCCGAATATATCGTTAAGGTATAGTAGTTTCTTGAATGAACTTCCATTGTTAATTTTATGCAACTTCCAATTTTATTGTTATTCAACTTCCATTTTTATTCAATTTCCTTTTCAATTCAACTTCATTTTTTATTTAATTTCCAAATAAATCGTTAAGGTATAGTGGTTTCTTGAATGGACTTCCATTGTTAATTTTATGCTACTTCCATTTTTATTTTTCTTCAACTTATATTTTTATTCAATTTCCTTTTCTATTCAACTTCCTTTTTTATTTAATTTCCAAATAAATCGTTAAGGTATAGTGGTTTCTTTAATGAACTTCCATTGTTAATTTTTTCTGACTTCCATTTTTATTCAATTTCCTTTTGTATTCAACTTCCTTTTTTATTTAATTTCCAAATAGATCGTTAAGGTATAGTGGCTTATGGAATGAACTTCCACTGTTAATTTTATGCAACTTCCATTTTTATTGTTATTCAACTTCCATTTTAATTCAATTTCCTTTTTTATTCAACTTCCTTTTTTATTTTATTTCCAAATAGATCGTTAAGGTATAATGGTTTCTTGAATGAACTTCCATTTTTATTTTTATGCAACTTCCCATTTTATTTTTATTCAACTTAAATTTTCATTCAATTTCCTTTTCTATTCAACTTCTTTTTTTATTTAATTTCCGAATAAATCGTTACGGTATAGTGGTTTCTTGAATGGACTTCCATTGTTAATTTCGTGCAACTTCCATATTTTATTTTTACTCAACTTCCATTTTTATTCGATTTCCTTTTCCATTCAACTTTCTTTTTTATTTAATTTCAAAATAAATCGTAAAAGTATAGTGGTTTGTTGAATTAACTTCCATTGTTAATTTTATGCGATTTCGATTTTAATTTTTATTCACATTCCATTTTCATTCAATTTCCTTTTCTATTCAACTTCCTTTTTTATTTGATTTCCAAATAGATCGTTAAGGTATAATGGTTTCATGAATGAACTTCCATTGTTAATTTCATGCAACTTCCATTTTTAGTCAATTTCCTTTTCTATTCAACTTGCCTTTTTATTTAATTTCCAAATAGATCGATAAGGTACAGTGCTTTCTTGAATAAACTTCCATTTTTCATTTTATGCAACTTCCATTTTTATTTTTATTCAACTTCAAATTTTCATTCAATTTCATTTTCTATTTAGTTTCCTTTTTTATTTTATTTCCAAATAGATCGTTAAAGTATAGTGGTTTCTTGAATGGACTTCCATTGTTAATTTTATGCAACTTCCATTTTATTTCAATTTCCATTTCTATTCAACTTCCTTTTTTATTTAATTTCCAAATAAATCGTTAAGGTATAGTGGTTTTATGAATGAACTTCCATTGTTAATTTTATGCAATTTTCATTTTTATTTTGATTCAACTTCCATTTTCATTCAATTTCCCTTTCTATTCAACTTTCTTTTTTATTTAATTTCCAAATGGATCGTTAAGGTATAGTGGTTTCTTGAATTAACTTCAATTGTAAATTTTATGCAACTTCCATTTTTATTTTTATTCAACTTCCATTTTTATTCCATTTCCTTCGCTATTCAACTTACTTTTTTATTCACTTTCCAAATATATCTTTAAGGTATAGTGGTTTCTTGAATGAACTTTCATTTTTAATTTTATGCAACTTCCATTTTTATTTTCACTCAACTTCAAATTTTCATTCAATTTCATTTTCTATTCAACTTCCTTTTTTATTTTACTTCCAAATAGATCGTTAAGGTATAGTGGTTTCTTGAATGGACTTCCATTGTTAATTTTATGCAACTTCAATTTTTATTCAATTTCATTTCCTATTCAACTTCCTTTTTTATTAAATTTCCAAATATGCCGTTAAGGTATAGTGGTTTGTTAAATTAACTTCCATTGTTAATTTTATGCAACTTCCGTTTTTTTTTTTTATTCAACTTCCATTTTTATTTAATTTCCAAATAGATCGTTAAGATATAGTGGTTTTTTGAATGAACTTCCATTGTTAATTTTATGCAACTTCCATTTGTATTTTT
This sequence comes from Camellia japonica, assembly GCA_030407325.1. Taxonomy (NCBI): domain Eukaryota; kingdom Viridiplantae; phylum Streptophyta; class Magnoliopsida; order Ericales; family Theaceae; genus Camellia; species Camellia japonica. The sequence goes on from JAPPVO010000003.1 coordinate 7,210,578, forward strand.
ATTCAACTTCAAGTTTTCTTCAATTTTCTTTTCTATTCAACTTCCTTTTTAATTCAATTTCCAAATAGATCGTTAAGGTATGGTGGTTTCTTGAATGGACTTCTATTGTTAATTTTATGCAACTTCCATTTTTATTTTTATTCAATTTAGTTTTCTATTCAAATTCCTTTTATATTTAATTTCCAAATAGATCGTTAAGGTATAGTGGTTTTTTGAATGAACTTCCACTGTTAATTTTATGCTACTTTCATTTGTATTTTTATTCAACTTCAAGTTTTCTTCAATTTTCTTTTCTATTCAACTTCCTTTTTAATTCAATTTCCACAAAGATCGTTAAGGTATGGTGGTTTCTTGAATGGACTTCTATTGTTAATTTTATGCAACTTTCATTTTTATTTTTATTCAATTTCCTTTTCTATTCAACTTCCTTTTTTATTTAATTCACTGAAAATTCGTTAAGGTATAGTGGTTTCTTGAATGAACTTCCATTGTTAATTTTATGCAACTTCCAGTTTTATTTTTATTCAACTTCCATTTTCAATCAATTTCTTTTTCTATTCAACTTCCTTTTTTATTTAATTTCCAAATAGATCGTTAAGGTATGGTGGTTTCTTGAATGAACTTCCATTGATAATTTTATGCAACTTCCATTTTTATTCAATTTTCTTTTCTATTCAACTTCCTTTTTTATTTAATTTCCAAATAGGTCGTTAAGGTAAAGTGGTTTCTTGAATTAACTTCCATTGTTAATTTTATGCAACTTCCATTTTTATTTTTATTCAACTTCAATTTTTATTTAATTTTCGTTTCTATTCAACTTCATTTTTTATTTAATTTCCAAATAGATCGTTAAGGTATAGTGGTTTCCTCAATGAACTTCTATCGTTAATTTTATGCAACTTCCATTTTTATTTTTATTCAACTTCCGTTTTTATTCAATTTACTTTTCTATTCAACTTCCATTTTTATTTAATTTTCAAATAGGTCGTTAAGGTATAGTGGTTTCTTGAATTAACTTCCATTTTTATTTTTATTGAACTTCCATTTTGATTCAATTTTTTTTCCTATTCAACTTCCTTTTTTTATTTAATTTCCAAGTAAATCGTTAAGGTATTGTGGTTTGTTCAATGAACTTCCATTGTTAATTTTATGCACATTCCATTTTTATTTTTATTCAACTTCCATTTTTATTCAATTTCCTTTTCTATTCAACTTCCTTTTTTATTTAATTTCCAAATAAATCGTTAAGGTATAGTGGTTTCATGAATGAACTTCCGTTGTTAATTTTATGCAATTTCGATTTTTATTTTTTTTCAACTTCTATTTTCATTCAATTTTCTTTTCTATTCAACTTCCTTTTTTATTTAATATCCAAATAGATCGTTGAGGTATAGTGGTTTCTTGAATGAACTTCCATTGTTAATTTTATGCAACTTCCATTTCTATTTTTATTCAACTTCCATTTTTATTCAATTTTCTTTTCTATTCAATTTACTTTTTTATTTAATTTCCAAATAAATCGTTAAGGTATAGTGGTTTCTTGAATGGACTTCCATTTTTAATTTTATTCAACTTCCATTTTTATTTTTCTTCAACTTTAAATTTTCATTCAGTTTCATTTTCTATTCAACTTCCTTTTTTTTATTTTATTTTCAAATAGATCGTTGAGGTATAGTGGTTTCTTGAATGGACTTCCATTGTTAATTTTGTGCAACTTCCATTTTTATTTTTATTCAACTTCTATTTTTATTCAATTTTCTTTTATATTCAACTTACTTTTTTATTTAATTTCAAATAAATCGTTATGGTATAGTGGTTTCTTGAATGAACTTCCATTTTTAATTTTATGCAACTTCCATTTTTATTTTTCTTCAAATTTAAATTTTCATTCAATTTCATTTTCTATTCAACTTCGTTTTTTTATTTTATTTCCAAATAGATCGTTGAGGTATAGTGGTTTCTTGAATGGACTTCCATTGTTAATTTTGTGCAACTTCCATTTTTATTTTTATTCAACTTCCATTTTTATTCAATTTTCTTTTCTATTCAACTTCTTTTTTTATTTAATTTCCAAATAGGTCATTAAGGTACGGTGGTTTCTTGAATTAACTTCCACTGTTAATTTTATGCAACTTCCGTTTTTATTTTTATTCAACTTCCATTTTTATTCAATTTCCTTTTTTATTCAACTTGCTTTTTTATTTAATTTCCAAATAGATTGTAAAGGTATAGTGGTTTCTTGAATAAACTTCCATTGTTAATTTTATGCAACTTCCATTTTTATTTTTATTCAACTTTAAATTTTATTCAATTTCTTTTTCTATTTAACTTCCTTGTTAATTTAATTTCCAAATAGATTGTTAAGGTATAGTGGTTTCGTGAATGGACTTCTACAGTTAATTTTATGCAACTTTCATTTTTATTTTTGTTCAACTTCCATTTTTATTCAATTTCCTTTTTATTCAATTTCCATTTTTATTTAATTTCAAAATAAATCGTTAAGGTATAATGGTTTCTTTAATGAACTTGCATTGTTAATTTTATGCAACTGCCATTTTTATTGTTATTCAGCTTTCATTTTTATTCAATTTCCTTTTCGATTCAACTTCCTTTTTTTAATTAATTTCCAAATAAATCATTAAGGTATAGTGGTTTCTTGAATGAACTTCCATTGTTAATTTTATACGACTTCCATTTTTATTTTTGTTCAACTTCCATTTTTATTCAATTTCTTTTTGTATTCAACTTCCTTTTTAATTTAATTTCCAAATAGATCGTTAAGGTATAATGGTTTCATGAATAGACTTCCACTGTTAATTTTATGGAATTTCTATTTTTATTTTTAGTTAACTTCCATTTTCATTCAATTTCCTTTTCTATTCAACTTCCTTTTTTATTTAATTTTCAAATAAATCGTTAAGGTATAGTGGTTTCTTGAATGAACTTCCACTATTAATTTTTATGCAACTTTCATTTTTATTTTTATTCAACTTCCATTTTTATTCAATTTCCTTTTCTATTCAACTTCTTTTTTTTATTTAATTTCCAAATAGATCGTTAAGGTATAGTGGTTTTTTTGAATAAACTTCCATTGTTAATTTTATGCAACTTCCATTTTTATTTTTATTCAACTTCCATTTTTATTTAATTTCCTTTTCTATTCAAATTTATGTTTTATTTAATTTCCAAATAGGTCGTTAAGATATAGTGGTTTCTTGAATTAACTTCCATTTTCAATTTTTGATGAAATTTCATTTTTCTTTTTATTTAACTTCCATTTTGATTCAATTTCTTTTTATATTCAACATCCGTTTTTAATTACTTTTCATATAAATCGTTAAGATATAGTGGTTTCTTGACTGAACTTCCATTATTAATTTTATGCAACTTCCATTTTTATTTTTATTGAACTTCCATTTTTCTTCAATTTCCTTTTCTATTCAACTTCCTTTTTTATTTAATTTCCAAATAGATCGTTAAGGTATAGTGGTTTCTTGAATGAACTTCCATTGTTAATTTTATGCAACTTCCAATTTTATTTTTATTCAACTTCTATTTTTATTCAACTTCCTTTTTATTTAATTTCCAAATAGATCGTTAAGGTATTGCGGTTTGCTGAATGAACTTCCATTGTTAAACACAATGCAATTTCCATTTTTACTTTTATTCAACTTCCATTTTTATTCAATTTCCGTTTCTATTCAACTTCTTTTTTTATTTAATTTCCAAATAGATCGTTAAGGTATAGTGGTTTCTTGAATGAACTTCCATCGTTAATTTTCTGCAACTTCCATTTTTATTTTTATTCAACTTCCATTTTTGTTCAATTTCTTCTTCTATTCAACTTCCTTTTTTATTTAATTTCGAAATAGATCGTTAAGTTATAATGGTTTCTTGAATGAACTTCCATTTTTAATTTTATGCAACTTCCATTTTTATTTTTATTCAACTTAAATTTTCATTCAATTTCCTTTTCTATTCAAGTTCCTTTTTTATTTAATCTCCAAATAGATCGTTAATGTATAGTGATTTGTTGAATGGACTTACATTGTTAATTTTATGCAACTTCCATTTTTATTTTTATTCCACTTCCATTTTTATTCAATTTCCATTTCTATTCAACTTCCTTTGTTCTTTATTTTCCAAATAAATCGTTAAGGTATACTAGTTTCTTGAATGAACTTCTATCGTTAATTTTATACGACTTCCATTTTTATTTTTATTCAACTTCCATTTTTATTCAATTTCCTTTGGTATTCAACTTCTTTTTTTATTTTATTTCCAAATAGATCACTAAGGTATAGTGGTTTCTTGAATAAACTTCCATTGTTAATTTTTTGCAACTTCCATTTTTATTTTTATCCAACTTCCATTTTTATTCAATTTCCTTTTCTATTCAACTGCCTTTTTTATTTAATTTCCAAATAAATCGTTAAGGTATGGTTGTTTCTTGAAGGAACTTCCATTGTTAATTTTATAAGACTTCCATTTTTATTTTTATTCAACTTCCATTTTTATTCAATTTCCTTCTGTATTCAATTTCCTTTTTTATATAATTTCCAAATAGATCGTTAAGGTATATTTGGTTTTTTAAATGAACTTCCAATGTAAATTTTATGCAACTTCCATTTTTATTGTTATTCAATTTCCATTTTTATTCAATTTCCTTTTCTATTCAACTTCCTTTTTTATTTAATTTCCAAATAGGTCGTTAAGGTATAGTGGTTTGTTGAATTAACTTCCATTTTCAATTTTTCATGTAATTTCATTTTTATTTTTATTTAAATTCCATTTTGTTTTTATTACTTTTTCTATTCAACATCATTTTTTATTTAATTTCCAAATAAATCGTTAAGGTATAGTGGTTTCTTGAATGAACGTCCATTGTCAATTTTATGCAACTTCCAATTTTCTTCAATGTCGTTTTCTATTCAACTTCCGTTTTTTTTTAATTTCCAAATTGATCGTGAAGGTATAGTGGTTTCTTGAATGAACTTCCATTTTTAATTTTATGCAACTTCCATTTTTATTTTTATTCAACTTAAATTTTCATTCAATTTCTTTTTCTATTCAACTTCCTTTTTTATTTAATTTCCAAATAGATCGTTAAGGTATAGTGGTTTCTTGAATGGACTTCCATTGTTAATTTTATGAAACTTCCATTTTTATTTTGATTGAACTTACATTTTTATGCAATTTCTTTTTCTATTCAACTTCCTTTTTTATTTAATTTCCAAGTAGATCGTTAAGGTATACTGGTTTTTTGAATGAACTTCCATTGTTAATTTTATGCAACTTCCATTTTTATTTTTATTGAACTTCCATTTTTATTCAATTTGCTTTTCTATTCAACTTCGTTTTTTATTTAATTTCCAAATAGATCGTTAAGGTATAGCGGTTTGCTGAATGAACTTCCATTGTTAATTTTGTGCAATTTCTATTTTTATTTTTATTCAACTTCCATTTTTATTCAATTTCCGTTTCTATTCAACTTCTTTTTTTATTTAATTTCCAAATAGATCGTTAAGGTATAGTGGTTTCTTGAATGAACTTCCATCGTTAATTTTATGCAACTTCCATTTTTATTTTTATTCGACTTCCATTTTTATTCAATTTCCTTTTCTATTCAACTACCTTTTTTATTTAATTTACAAATAGATCGTTAAGGTATAGTGGTTTCTTGAATGAATTTCTAGTGTTAATTTTCTGCAACTTCCATTTTTATTTTTATTCAACTTCCATTTTTATTCAATTTCTTCTTCTATTCAACTTCCTTTTTTATTTAATTTCGAAATAGATCGTTAAGATATAATGGTTTCTTGAATGAACTTCCATTTTTAATTTTATGCAACTTCCATTTTTATTTTTATTCGACTTAAATTTTCATTCAATATCTTTTTCTATTCAACTTCCTTTTTTATTTAATCTCCAAATAGTTCGTTAATGTATAGTGGTTTCTTGAATGGACTTCCATTATTAATTTTATGCAACTTCCATTTTTATTTTTATTCTATTTCCATTTTGAATTAACTTACATTTTCAATTTTTCATGAATTAACTTACATTTTCAATTTTTCATGAAATTTCATTTTTGTTTTTATTGAACTTCCATTTTGATTCAATTTTGTTTCCTATTCAACTTCCTTTTTTATTTAATTTTCAAATAAATCGTTAAGGTACAGTTGTTTCTTAAATGAACTTCCATTGTTAATTTTATGCACCTTCCATTTTTATTTTTATTCAACTTCCATTTTTATTCAATTTCCTTTTCTATTCAACTTCCTTTTTTATTTAATTTCCAAATAGATCGTTGAGGTATAGTGGTTTCTTGAATGAACTTCCATTGTTAATTTTATGCAACTTCCATTTTTATTTTTATTCAATTTTCTTTTCAATTAAACTTACTTTTTTATTTAATTTCCAAATAAATCATTAAGGTGTAGTGGTTTCTTGAATGAACTTCCATTTTTAATTTTATCCAACTTCCATCTTTATTTTTCTTCAACTTTAAATTTTCATTCAATTTTATTTTCTATTCAACTTTCTTTTTTTATTTTATTTCCAAATATATCATTGAGGTCTAGTGGTTTCTTGAATGGACTTCCATTGTTAATTTTGTGCAACTTCCTTTTTTATTTTTATTCAACTTCTATTTTTATTCAATTTTCTTTTCTATTCAACTTACTTTTTTATTTAATTTCCAAATAAATCGTTAAGGTATAGTGGTTTCTTGAATGAACTTCCATTTTTAATTTTATGCAACTGCCATTTTTATTTTTCTTCAACTTGAAATTTTCATTCAATTTCATTTTCTATTGAACTTCCTTTTTTTTATTTTATTTCCAAATAGATCGTTGAGTTATAGTGGTTTCTTGAATAGACTTCCATTGTTAATTTTGTGCAACTTCCATTTTTATTTTTATTCAACTTCCATTTTTATTCAATTTTCTTTCCTATTCAACTTCATTTTTTATTTAATTTCCAAATAGGTCGTTAAGGTACAGTCGTTTTTTGAATTAACTTCCACTGTTAATTTTATGCAACTTCCGTTTTTATTTTTATTCAACTTCCATTTTTATTCAATTTCCTTTTCTATTCAACGTCCTTTTCTATTCAACTTCCATTCTTATTTTTATTCAATTTCCTTTTCTATTCAACTTCCTTTTTAATATAATCTCCAAATAGATCGTTAAAGTATAGTAGTTTCTTTAATGGACTTCTATTGTTAATTTTTTGCAACTTTCATTTTTATTTCAATTCAACTTCCATTTTTATTCAATTTCCTTTTCTACTCAACTTCCTTTTTTATTTAATTTCCAAATAGATCGTTAAGGTATTGTGTTTTCTTGAATAGACTTCAATTGTTAATTTTATGCAACTTCCATTTTCATTTTTAGTCAACTTCCATTTTTATTCAATTTCCTTTTCTATTCAATTTGGTTTTTTATTTAATTTCCAAATAGGTTGTTAAGGTATAGTGGTTTCTTGAATTAACTTCCATTTTCAATTTTTGATGAAATTTCATTTTTATTTTTATTTAACTTCCATTTTGATTCAATTACCTTTTCTATTCAACTTCCTTTTTTATTTAATTTCCAAATAAATCGTTAAGGAATAGTGATTTCTTGAATAGACTTTCATTGTTAATTTTATGCAACTTCCATTTTTTTTTTTATTCAACTTCCATTTTTATTCAATTTTCTTTTCTATTCAACTTCCTTTTTTATTTAATTTGCAAATAGATCGTTAAGGTATAGTGGTTTCTTGAATGAACTTCCATTGCTAATTTTATGCAACTTCCATTTTCATTTTTAGTCAACTTCCATTTTTATTCAATTTCCTTTTCTATTCAACTTCCTTTTTTTATTTTATTTCCAAATAGATCGTTGAGGTATAGTGGTTTCTTGAATGGACTTCCATTGTTAATTTTGTGCAACTTCCATTTTTATTTTTATTCAACTTCTATTTTTGTTCAATTTTCTTTTCTATTCAACTTACTTTTTTATTTAATTTCTAAATAAATCGTTAAGGTATAATGGTTTCTTGAATGTACTTGCATTGTTAATTTTATGCAACTGCCATTTTTATTGTTATTCAACTTTCATTTTTATTCAATTTCCTTTTCTATTCAACTTCCATTCTTATTTAATTTCCAAATAAATCGTTAAGGTATAGTGGTTTCTTGAATGAACTTCCATTGTTAATTTTATACGACTTCCATTTTTATTTTTGTTCAACTTCCATTTTTATTCAATTTCTTTTTGTATTCAACTTCCTTTTTAATTTAATTTCCAAATAGATCGTTAAGGTATAATGGTTTCATGAATAGACTTCCATTGTTAATTTCATGGAACCTGTATTTTTATTTTTATTTAACTTCCATTTTTATTCAATTTCTTTTCTATTCAACTTCCTTTTTGATTTAATTTCGAAATAAATCGTTACGGTATAGTGGTTTCTCTAATAAACTTCCATTGTTAATTTTATGCGACTTTCATTTTTATTTTTATTCGACTTCCATTTTTATTCAATTTCCTTTTCTATTCAACTTCTTTTTTTTATTGAATTTACAAACAGATCGTAAAGGTATAGTGGTTTCTGGAATGAACTTCCATTTTTATTTTTATGCAACTTCAATTTTTATTTTTATTCAACTTCCATTTTTATTTCATTTCCTTTTCTATTCAAATTTACGTTTTAGTTAATTTCCAAATAGGTCGTTAAGATATAGTGGTTTCTTGAATTAACTTCCATTTTCAATTTTTGATGAAATTTCATTTTTCTTTTTATTTAACTTCCATTTTGATTCGATTTCTTTTTCTATTCAACATCCTTTTTTAATTATTTTTCAAATAAATCATTAAGGTATAGTGGTTTCTTGAATGAACTTCCATTGTTAATTTTATGCAACTTCTATTTTTATTTAATTTCCTTTTCAATTCAACTTCCTTTTTTATTTAATTTCCAAATAGATCGTTAAGGTAAAGTGGTTTCTTGAATGAACTCCCATTGTTAATTTTATGCAACTTCCAATTTTATTTTTATTCAACTTCTATTTTTATTCAATTTCCTTTTCTATTCAACTTCCTTTTTTATTTAATTTCCAAATAGATCGTTAAGGTAAAGTGGTTTCTTGAATGAACTCCCATTGTTAATTTTTTGCAACTTCCAATTTTATTTTTATTCAACTTCTATTTTTATTCAATTTCCTTTTCTATTCAACTTCCTTTTTTATTTAATTTCCAAATAGATCGTTAAGGTATAGCCGTTTGCTGAATAAACTTCCATTGTTAATTTTGTGCAATTTCCATTTTTATTTATATTCAACTTCCATTTTTATTCAATTTCCGTTTCTATTCAACTTCTTTTTTTTATTTAATTTCCAAATAGATCGTTAAGGTATAGTGGCTTCTTGAATGAACTTCCATCGTTAATTTTATGCAACTTCCATTTTCATTTTTATTCAATTTCCTTTTCTATTCAACTATCTTTTTTATTTAATTTACAAATAGATCGTTAAGGTATAGTGGTATCTTGAATGAACTTCTAGTGTTAATTTTTTGCAACTTCCATTTTTTTTTTATTCAACTTCGATTTTTATTCAATTTCTTCTTCTATTCAACTTCCTTTTTTATTTAATTTCGAAATAGATCGTTAAGATATAATGGTTTCTTGAATGAACTTCCATTTTTAATTTTATGCAACTTCCATTTTTATTTTTATTCAACTTAAATTTTCATTCAATTTCCTTTTCTATTCAACTCCCTTTTTTATTTAATCTCCAAATAGATCGTTAATGTATAGTGATTTGTTGAATGGACTTCCATTGTTAATTTTTTGCAACTTCTATTTTTATTTTGATTCAACTTCCATTTTTATTTAATTTCCATTTCTATTCAACTTCCTTTGTTCTTTATTTTCCAAATAAATCGTTAAGGTATACTGGTTTCTTGAGTGAACTTCCATCGTTAATTTTATACGACTTCCATTTTTATTTTTATTCAACTTCCATTTTTATTCAATTTCCTTTTGTGTTCAACTTCCTTTTTTATTTAATTTCCAAATAGATCGTTAACGTATGGTGGTTTCTTGAATGAACTTCCATTGTTAATTTTACGCAACTTCCATTTTTATTGTTATTCAACTTCCATTTTTATTCAATTTCCTTTTATATTCAACTTCCTTTTTTTTTTTTATTTCCAAATAGATCACTAAGGTATAGTGGTTTCTTGAATAGACTTCCATTGTTAATTTTATGCAACTTCCGTTTTTATTTTTATCCAACTTCCATTTTTATTCAATTTCCTTTTCTATTCAACTTCTTTTTTTATTTAATTTCCAAATAAATCGTTAAGGTATGGTTGTTTCTTGAAGGAACTTCCATTGTTAATTTTATACGACTTCCATTTTTATTTTTATTCAACTTTCATTTTTATTCAATTTCCTTTTGTATTCAACTTCCTTTTTTATATAATTTCCAAATAGATCGTTAAGGTATAGTGGTTTTTTGAATGAACTTCCATTGTAAATTTTATGCAACTTCCATTTTTATTGTTATTCAATTTCCATTTTTGTTCAATTTCCTTTTCTATTCAACTTCCTTTTTTATTTAATTTCCAAATAGGTCGTTAAGGTATAGTGGTTTGTTGAATTAACTTCCATTTTCAATTTTTGATGAAATTTCATTTTTATTTTTATTTAACTTCCATTTTGTTTTTATTTCTTTTTCTATTCAACATCATTTTTTATTTAATTTCCAAATAAATCATTAATGTATAGTGGTTTTATAGCGACCCCGGTCTTTTCCCATTCGGTTGTTGTATCCGGACTTATGTTCCGTAGATCCCGTTGTTATATTATTGTTGTTGTTGTCCTTTAAATTCCTTATTCTTGAGTTATAGGATGTATTGGGCAGGTTTGTTACAGGTTGGTCGGGTTTAGAAACCAAGTGTGGCTGTCCAGATTTTTGGACCTTTGCTCGAGCGAGGAGTTGGTCGTTCGAGCGAGCTCTTAATTTTGGTCCTTCGCTCGAGCCAGGGTTCCTTCGCTCGAGCGAGCGACTGCGTCTAGTATAGACCTGAGAGCAGTGTTTCTTAGCTCGAGCGAGCTTCTCTTCGCTCGAGCGAGCGAGGTGTATGTTTTCGAGTTCTTCGCTCGAGCGAGCATTCTGTCGCTCGAGCGAGCTTCTGGGTTGCAGACCTGAAGCATCGAGTTTTTGGCTCGAGCGAGATTTTCTTCGCTCGAGCTAGGCTTTCTTGTGTCTGGTCGCTCGAGCGACCAATCCTTCGCTCGAGCGAGCCTGTCGAGTATAAATACGCAGCAGCGGTTTTTAAAACGTTTTTTCACATTCTTTTTGATCCTAAAACCCTAGTTCCGAGTTTTCTCTCCCTCCACTCACCTTCTCTCTTAGATTTTATCTCTTTTTAGGGTGTTTCTACCTTAGGTTCTTTATTAAAAAGGTAGAGTGGGTTGAGGGCTTCGTTTTAATCTGAACGTTTAGCGGTTTGGAGCACTTTGGATATTGGGTCGTCATCTCCATCTTCTCCATTCGGGTTAATTACTTCGAGGTAGGGATTTCCTACTCCATATTATAGGTTTTGTTCTAAGTTGTGGTATTTTGATATGTTGGGGGTTGTTTGGTAATTTTGGAAAAACCCTAGTTGTTGTAATAAATTAATTAGTAGAATTAATTTAGGGAAAATTGGGGAATTTAGTTGAATTCATGGAATTGAGGAATTTATTGATTAAATGGTGTAGTTGGTTAGTTTAATCATTCACCTATGAAAATGTTGGAATTATATTAGTTGATACATTTATTTCCTGTTTAGAAATAACTGTTTTGGGCTATCGGTGGAGGATAGTCGTGATTGTTGTAGACATTGCATGTGGATTAGGAAAAACTGAAACTAATCAAATTGGTTAAGTCATTGATTTTGACTGTTGAATTAATACAAAAAATACGTGTATTGATTGTGTCACGACCCCAACCCACCCCTAGTAGGATGGTGCCATGATGGCCAGTAATTCGAGATTTACCAAAGGCCTTTTTCCCAGATTCACACACAACAGAGTAGACATAGGGGCTTACGAATGCGGAAGCAATAAATTAAAAATATAAGTGGTCCATAAGAGCTGTGCTTAGATCAAATGAAATGACATATATGTTATGGTTTTACAACCAGTCTTCAATAAACAAAATACAAGTCACATCTTGATCAAAAGGCTTCTCAGCCGACATGTACAAAATACCGGAAATACAAGCCAAGAAGCATGATTTTCAAGATTTGCCGACGTAAATACAACATTGCCGACATGAATACAAGACAAAGCCGACATAATCATGGATCCAAAACAAGCTTGCAAACACATCTAGGCGTCGCCGCCGTCCTGCTCATCACCTACATATATATAGAGAGGGTGAGCTTGGATACTCAGTGAATGGTACAAATAATAAAGGTTTTGCATGAACAATAGCTGAAGTCCTTTCAAAACGAAACATGTCAAACTTTACAAATCAAGGGATGAACCGTATTCATCTAACAAAGCCTTACAAGCTCCAAGGGATGCTTACTAGCATCGGCAAGGTACAAAACGATAGCATTCCGAACAACAAACCCACGCGGTAAACCGTCAGTGGCAAAACAAGGGAATGACCGATCCGTAATCGATTAGACAAGGGTGCTGCAAAAATTTAGAGTCCTCCAGCACGAGGGACTTGTGTTACTTAGGCCCGTAGCCCTCTTTAACACGAGAGACTGGTGTTACTTAGGCCCGTAGCCCGCTTTAACATGAGAGCCTGGTGTTACTTAGGCCCGTAGCCCGCTTTAACACGAGAGACTGGTGTTACTTAGGCCCGTAGCCCGCTTTAACACGATGGTACTGCACAAATTTAGAGTCCTCCAGTACAAGGGACTTTCATATTTAGTGCTGCGAAAGTTTAGAGTCCTCCAGCACAAGGGACTTTCCAAGAAGGTCATCAAAACAAGGCTTACACTTGATATACAAAACAAGGATATTCGCTCATGCTCAAACAAATACTTTTATGAAAACAAAACGAGCAAGCTTTATCAAAACTTATAACATAGCTTTATTAAAAATACCACTCACTTAGTTCTTCTCGGGTGTAGGCTCAAAGCGAAGATCAAGGACCTACACTCCCATGGCAATCACATTCTCAAAACAAGCTTTATATGCATGCGAATGATCCCGGCATTCTCACCAGATCCAAGTCAATAATAAAGCAAAACATGCTGGGAGTTTAAACACTGTTTTTCGTCTCATGAAAACACACTGGGTACCAACCAGGTCTTTGCCGAGGTCCCACACCTCCTTGCCGAGGTGTGGTCCCGATGGCCACATTCAAACGCAAAGTCGGGAAAATCCTGGGTTTCCCTTTGAAGAACATGATGAACATGATCATGAAGAAGATAAATGCAAAGATCATAACTTGTTACAAAATCTGAGATTTCATGCCATGAGTTCAAAAACATGGACCTGGGTACCCATCCAAGAAGATCATGCAAGAACAAACACAAAACATGGTTCTTGTTCCAAACTTTCGGATCAAAACGAGACTTTTCCTTAAGAACACATGAATACCATTTTCTCTTCCAAAACCAACTTCAAATCGATGCATGACATGCGAAACAGATTCGATCATGCAATGCAGCTAGATGATCAATAAGAACAACAAGAGTAGGTTAAGATTCTAACCTCAAGACACGAATCTAACGGCTCAAACTTCAAAGATCAAGCTTGGAAGATCTATTCTCACTCAAGAATTCCTCCTTCTTCCTCTAGAGCTTCTCTCTCTAAAGGCAAAGATTTGAGACAAAATGATTTGTTTCTAGGTCTGCCGGCTGTCTTAACACTCAGCTCGGACACGTGGCACTACCGGGTTGGTTCAACTAAAAAAGGTGACTGATTGATAAGACAAGTCTATGACAAAGCGTATTCAACAAGCTAGATGGCAAGACCCATCGGCAAGCAAGGGGAACAAGGACATCGGCTTGGAAGGACGACACTGGACTAAGCTGTGCCACACCTCGGCCTAGATGTGCCACACCTCGGTCTAGGTCATACCTATCCGGGTACAAGGTCACTTAAGTGCAAGGATAAACATCTCGGCCCAGATGATACACATCTCGGCCATGGTGATGTACACCTCAGCCCAGATAGTGACATCTCGGCTAATATGCCAGGGCGAAGGTGGAGGTCAACCAAAGTGGTTCCAAGGTAGCTCTGGGTACAAAGGTTCAAAGATGAACTAGGCTCAAGATGACCTCGGCTGCACACCAAGCAAGGAACAAAATCATGCAAGCAACACTTAAACAAAACAGGAAAAGGCAAGATTTGCAAACAACATAACAAGACAAAATCATACATGAATGCATGCAAGTATGACTAAATCAAAGTGAGGGTTGTTACAGATTGTGTGTTGTATATAACAAGTGTTTAATACATTGTATGTGTATTTGTTTGGGAGGAGATAGGGGATGTACTCCACGGTTTAGGGGAAGATAGGGGATGGACCTCTAAACTGGATTTTGTTTGGGAGGAGATAGGGGATGGAGTCCATTAGCACCACTATATGTGTGCTTATTGATTTATGGAAGTGTTTTTATATGTTGTTGATACAGCACTAAAATGTGTATCAATCGGGAAGTATGGAAGTGTTTTGGTATGAGCCTTAGTCTCATTTGTTTTGTTGATATTGGAAGGAATGTTAATGTGATGTTTAGTTCATTGTTATAGTTTGGCCAGGTTCTGAGCCATCATGATATAAATGGAAAGTTGAATATATAATGGAAAGTGAAACGTGTCATAGACATTAATGACATGAAACTGTATGTTGGTGAAGTGAATAGTTGTGTTAATCATCTATTGAATGCTATTGCTTTATTCAATGCTTATATTTGGTTTAGTATATTTCTACTAGGCTGTGGCTCACCCTATACGGGAACATCATTTTCAGGTCCAGTTGATATGCTACCTCCAAGGACTTAGCTTGGAAGGAGTTGGAGTTGAAGACTCTGTTTAGTTCAGTTGTTATTTATTCTATTTGATATTACATGTAAACACTCAAGCCAAGGGCTTAATTTGTAGTTGAGTTAGTACTCATATTTTGTGTCCAAGTGTTGGCTTGGAAAGATGTAAGCCCGTAGGGCATTTACTTTTGATGTTACATGTAATGTTTTTCAATAAGAATACTCTGATGAATGGTATAATGGTTGGTTTTCTTTTATCAATGCATGTTAATGTTATATACATTATGGGTTTATTTGAGGGCGTTATAACTTGGTATTAGAGCGTACGAAGTTCGAATACTTTGGGTACGTGGGAAGTGATTAGTATCACAATGGGTTCGTCTCATTTGATAGAGACTTAGCTGTACTGTTATATGCTTATATGATAACATGTTTATGTGATTATGTGGGTATGGAACGTAGTTTCTAGGATGTTGATTGGACCCTTGAGTTTCTAGTAGTCTTGTTGGAAAGGCACTTGATCAATGCTGCTTCCAACCGGAACTTTAGTGACGCTTTGGGACTATCATTATCCATGAATGAAATTCGTAGGTGCTTATGTGATTATGTGCTTACGTGGAATGAATTACTATTGTCCAATGTATTAGGACGCAAGTGTTATAGTTTTGGCACACTTATTAATGTGCTAACGTCTTTGTTACCTTTATTAGGATGTCAGGACGAGGACGAGGACGTGGTAGGCGTGGTGCGCAGGAGATGCCTATATCGGATGAGATTCCGGCAGTACAGGAGGGAGTTGGCCAGGCCAATGTGGCCAAGCCGGTAGGCCAGCAGGCTATGGGCGCTTTGGCCCGAGAGATAGCAGGGGCATTCAGGGAGTCAGTAGGCATTCTCAGAGTTGAGAATCAGGCTCAAGTTCATGTTGCGGATGCAGGGCCTTCTTTCCTGAAGAGGGAGTTCTTCCGGTCTAACCCGGACGAATTTTTAGGTGATCCTAAAGAGCCACTTAAGGCAGATGAATGGCTCGAACAGACAACGAAGACGTTTGAGATGCTAGGCATCGAAGACGAGGTATTGAAGGTGACCTTGGCATCTTTCCAGCTTAAGGGGGATGCGGGTCAGTGGTGGAAGTTCACTAAGAGTCGTATAGGAGGGACTTGGAAGGCTTTTGTTGACGCTTTCCAGGAGAAGTTCCTGTCTCCAACTGTTAAGGAGAGGTTCAGAGATCAGTTTTGCCAGCTTAAGCAGAATAGTTCTTCAGTGGCCGAGTTTGAGGCCGCATTTACTAGCTTGTCCAGGTTTGCACCCAAGTTAGTGGCGTCTGAGGAACGCCGTTGTATTGAGTTTGAGAAGAAGTTGAGGCGCGGCCTCAAGTTGAGAGTTGTAGGGTCTATGATTCGAGATTATGGGCGTCTGGTTGATGCTGCAGCTCATACGGAGATCATGATGCAGGAGGAGGAGGAATGGCAGAAAGGCTCCAAGAGGAGTTAGGATGGCCAGAGTGATGGCAGGAGACAGAAGGGTTTTAACCCTCAGTAGTCTCAGGGTAGTTTTTCTAGATCGACTTTCCTGTGCCGAGTGCTAGTTCTGGGAAAGGCAGCCAGGGAGACATTACCTGTTTCAAGTGTGGTCAGCTGGGCCACAAGTCTCCAGCTTGCCCGCAGAAGGGAGGTGGACAGAGAGCAGCGTTATCTTCGGCTCGATCTCAGAGCCAGAGTCAGGGTAGAGGCCAGCCGCTCTCGTGTTATTAGTGTGGTCAGGCAGGGCACATGAAGAGGTATTGCCCGCAGTTGAGTGGCACATCTGGTGCATCTGGTTTGAGGTAGGCTCAGAGTCATCAGCCAGCTCAGTCAGTTCAGGCCTCGAGGGCCAATCAGGGGGCTTCATCGTCCCAGTCTGTGCAGTAGTCTTATGCTCCTAGGGGTGAGCAGGTTGATCAGAGACCGTCTGGGCGCGTGTATGCTGTTACCGCGCAGGATCTTGTATCGGCTCCATCAGTTGTGAGAGGTACCTTCTTGTTTTGCAATTCGATTGCTAGTGTATTGATTGATACGGGTGCATCTCATTCCTTTGTGTCTGCTGCATTTGCATCTGTTTTGGAGTTGGAGTTAGCACAGTTAGCATCTCCTATTTGTCTAGTGTCACCCCTTGGGGGTGAATTGATCTTGAAACAAGGTGTTAGGGGTTATGATATAGAGGTCGCCGATCATAGGCTTCTGTTTCCTTTTGTAGTTATGCCCATGAAGGGCTTTGATGTTATTTTGGGTATGGACTGGTTATCGTCATACCGGGCAGTTATTGATTGATACCGCCAGAGGGTCACTTGTTGTACCGTGAGCGGGGAATGTTTCCATTTCTTGGGGGACCGGGTTGGTAGTGTTTTGCCACCGGGGTATGATCCGCGAGGGCGGAGTGAGCTTAGTGGTCTACTTGCTAGCTTTGAGAGTGGTGAGTGTGATGAGACCCAGACTGTGTTGCCAAGAGTGGTTTGTGATTACTCGGACGTCTTTCCTGAAGACCTTGTTAGTTTGCCACCTCACAGAGAGATTGAGTTCTCTATTGACTTAGTGCCTGGCACGGCGCCGATTTCTATGGCACCTTATCGTTTTGCCCCAGCTGAGTTAGTTGAGTTGAAGATCCAACTCCAGGAGTTGCTAGATAAGGGCTATATACGTCCAAGTGTTTCGCCGTGGGGAGCACCGGCCCTCTTTGCTAAGAAGAAAGGTGGTGCTTTGAGATTGTGTATCGATTACCGGAAGTTGAATCGGGCTACGGTCAAGAATAAGTACCCTATGCCTCGTATAGATGATCTGTTCGATCAGTTGAAGGGTTCCCGTTGTTTCTCTAAGATAGATTTGAGATCGGGTTACCACCAGTTGAGAGTCAGGGAGGAGGATTCCGAAGACGGCATTCCGTACGCGGTATGGCCACTATGAGTTTCTGGTGATGCCATTTGGGCTCACCAATGCACCTGCAGTCTTTATGGACTTGATGAACCGGATATTCTGGGAATTCTTGGATCGTTTTGTAGTAGTCTTTGTAGACGATATTCTTATCTATTCACCTTCAGAGGAGGAGCACGAGGAGCACTTGAGAGTGGTGCTTGAGTTACTTAGAGCCCATAAGCTTTATGCTAAGTTTGGGAAGTGTGAGTTCTGGCTAGAAGAGGTGAAGTTCTTAGGCCATGTAGTTTCTGGGGAAGGGGTGTCTGTTGATACATCCAAGACGGAGGCAGTGCAAGATTGGGCACAGCCTAAGAGTGTGTTTGAGATCCGCAGTTTTCTAGGATTAGCTGAGTACTACCGACGGTTTGTGAAGGATTTCTCCAGGTTAGCTTCACCGTTGACTAGATTGACTCGGAAGGGAGTCAAATTTGTATGGAGTGAGACTTGTGAAAAGTCGTTTCAGGAGTTGAAGGTTAGATTGACCACCGCTCCGGTTTTGATTATTCTGGAGAGAGGGTTGGGTTATGCTGTTTATTGTGATGCCTCACGAGAGGGTTTGGGTTGTGTGTTGATGCAAGAGGGGAAAGTGGTAGCCTATGGCTCACGTCAGTTGAAAATACACGAGAAGAATTATCTTACCCATGACCTAGAGTTAGCAGCTGTGATCTTTGCCTTGAAGATTTGGAGGCATTACCTTTATGGTGAGAGATTCGAGGTATTCTCGGATCATAAGAGTCTGAAATATCTGTTTACACATAAAGACCTGAACTTGAGGCAGAGGAGGTGGATGGAGTTCATTGAGGATTATGACTTCGAGTTGCATTATCATCCGGGGAAGGCCAATGTAGTGGCCGATGCCCTTAGCAGGAAATCTGTTGGTGACGTAGCTAGTATAGCCATCCGGGAATGGGAGATGTTGGGTGCACTTGGGGAGTTTGATTTGCTTCTGGGCGAATCCGTGGAGGCTGTGGCCTTGTTTTCTGTTGTTGCGCAGCCTACACTTGTGACTCGAGTGTTAGAGGCACAGAGAGGTGACCTTGAGGTAGAATCCCTTCGAGAGAAGATCTCCAGTGGGAAGGTTGAGAAGGGTCTGACGGTGTATCCCGACCTGAGTGTGAGATACCAAGATCGTCTGTTTGTGCCGGAGTCTTGCCGAGAGGAGGTACTCTGAGAGTTTCATCATTCACGTCTTGCGGTGCATCCGGGAGGCACTAAGATGTATCAGGATTTGGGTCGCTAGTTTTGGTGGCGGGGTATGAAGAGAGATGTGGCAGCTTTCGTGTCTAAGTGCCTTACTTGTCAGCAAGTGAAGGCCGAGCATCGGAGGCCAGCGGGTTTGTTACAACCCTTACCTATTGCCGAGTGGAAGTGGGAGCATGTCACTATGGACTTCGTTGTAGGTCTTCCGAGGACTCAGCGGGGTAGTGATGCTATTTGGGTGGTTGTAGACCGGTTGACTAAGTCGGCGCACTTCATTCCTATGCGCGTGAGAGATTCGGTAGATCATCTTGCCGACTTGTACATTCGGGACATAGTGAGGTTGCACGGGGTCCCAGTGACGATCGTCTCAGATAGAGATCCTCGTTTTACTGCTAGGTTGTGGCAGAGTTTGCAGAGTGCCTTAGGCACTAAGTTAACCTTTAGCACGGCTTATCATCCTCAGACTAACAGGCAGTCCGAGCGTACTATTCAGATCCTTGAGGATATGCTTCGGGGTTGTGTTCTTGATTTCAGTGGGTCGTGGGAGAGGCACTTGCCATTGGTGGAGTTTGCCTACAACAACAGTTTCTAGTCTAGTATCGGTATGGCACCGTTTGAGGCCTTGTATAGCCGACCGTATAGGTCTCCAGTTTGTTGGGCCGAGGTGGGTGATACACCTTTGTTGGGTCCGGAGTTGGTGAGGGAAACGACGGAGAAAGTTGAGCTTATCCGTAAGAGGCTTGTTACAGCCCAGAGTCGTCAGAAATCTTATGCCGACCATAGGAGGAGACCTTTGGTGTTTGAGGTGGGTGATCATGTCTTTCTGAAAATATCACCTAGGCGGGGGTTAATGAGGTTTGGGAAGAACGGGAAGTTGTCCCTTCGATTTATTGGCCCTTTTGAGATCCTTGAGAGGATTGGCGAGGTTGCCTATCGTTTAGCTTTGCCACCGCAGTTATCCGGAGTTCATGATGTGTTTCATGTGAGTATGCTTCGGAAGTATGAGCCAGATCCATCACATGTGTTGGATTGGACCGATTTAGAAGTTGACAAGGATGTCTCGTACGAGGAGAGACCGGTTCGGGTCTTGGATAGGTGGGATCAAGTTTTGCGAGGCAAGACCATCCCTTTGGTGAAGGTTCTGTGGAAACATCATGGGGTGGAGGAAGCCACTTGGGAACGTGAGTTGGAAGTCCACGAGAAATATCCGGACATATTTATTGATTTGTAATCTTGTATTTAGATTTTGTAATATTGTTGAACTTAAGAGCTTTATATATGTTTTAAGTTGGAAAACATTGAGAATGTTTTGGTTTAATGGTAGTATTTTGAAACTTGCCTCATAATGGAAGTGGAATGTAACATTTATATGTTGAATGTGTTGTATATATCATGAAATTGAATATGATATGAAAATGGGAGTCATGTATATGGAAATTGTTAAAATTGGAAGGAAAATTGCATATTAATAATGCAGGTTAAAATGTATTTGAGATGCCTCTTGATAAGAGATGAAATGACCGATATTGGGTCAAGTTGTTTATTATTGAATTGTCATATTGTTGGAATTTGAGAAAAACCTGTTTTCGAAAACTTATGCTTAATTTCGGGGACAAAATTCCTTAAGGGGGGGAGGTTATAGCGACCCCGGTCTTTTCCCATTCGGTTGTTGTATCCGGACTTATGTTCCGTAGATCCCGTTGTTATATTATTGTTGTTGCTGTCCTTTAAATTCCTTATTCTTGAGTTATAGGATGTATTGGGCAGGTTTGTTACAGATTGGTCGGGTTTAGAAACCAAGTGTGGCTGTCCAGTATTGGGCAGGTTTGTCCAGATTTAAAAATAAATCGTTAAAGTATAGTGGTTTGTTGAATTAACTTCCATTGTTAATATAATCCAATTTCCATTTTTATTTTTATTCAACTTCCATTTCCATTCAATTTCCTTTTCTATTCAACTTCCTTTTTTATTTAATTTCCAAATAGATCGTTAAGGTATAATGGTTTATTGAATGAACTTCCATTGTTAATTTCATGCAACTTCCATTTTTATTTT
Source organism: Camellia japonica (assembly GCA_030407325.1). Taxonomy (NCBI): domain Eukaryota; kingdom Viridiplantae; phylum Streptophyta; class Magnoliopsida; order Ericales; family Theaceae; genus Camellia; species Camellia japonica. Next base: position 7,231,765 of record JAPPVO010000003.1, read on the forward strand.
TATTCAGCTTCCATTTGTAGTCAATTTGCTATTCTATTTAACTTACTTTTATATTTAATTTCCAAATAGATCGTTAAGGTACAGTACTTTCTTGAATAAACTTCCATTTTTATTTTTATTCAACTTCAAATTTTCATTCAATTTCATTTTCTATTCAACTTCCTTTTTTATTTTATTTCCAAATAGATCGTTAAGGTATAGTGGTTTCTTGAATGGACTTCCATTGTTAATTTTATGCAACTTCCATTTTATTTCAATTTCCTTTTCTATTCAACTTCCTTTTTTATTTAATTTCCAAATAAATCATTAAGGTATAGTGGTTTTATGAATGAACTTCCATTGTTAATTTTATGCAATTTCTATTTTTATTTTGATTCGACTTCCATTTTCAATCAATTCCCCTTTCTATTCAACTTTCTTTTTTATTTAATTTCCAAATTGATCGTTAAGGTATAGTAGTTTCTTGAATTGACTTCAATTGTTAATTTTATGCAACTTCTATTTTTATTTTTATTCAACTTCCATTTTTATTCAATTTCCTTCGCTATTCAACTTACTTTTTTCTTTAATTTCCAAATATATCGTTAAGGTATAGTGGTTTTTTGAATGAACTTTCATTTTTAATTTTATGCAACTTCCATTTTTATTTTTATTCAACTTCAAATTTTCATTCAATTTCATTTTTCTATTCAACTTACTTTTTTATTTTACTTCCAAATAGATCGTTAAGGTATGATGGTTTCTTGAATGAACTTCCATTGTTAATTTTATGCAACTTCAATTTTTATTCAATTCCATTTTTATTAAATTTGCAAATAAGCCGTTAAGGTATAGTGGTTTCTTGAATTAACTTCCATTGTTAATTTTATGCAACTTCCGTTTTTATTTTTATTCGACTTCCATTTTTATTCAATTTACTTTTCTAAACAACTTCGTTTTTAATTTAATTTCCAAATAGATCGTTAAGGTATAGTGGTTTTTTGAATGAACTTTCATTGTTAATTTTATGCAACTTCCATTTGTATTTTTATTCAACTTCAAATTTTATTCAATTTCCTTTTTTATTCAACTTCCTTTTTAATTCAATTTCCAAATAGATCGTTAAGGTTTTGTGGTTTCTTGAATGGACTTCTATTGTTAATTTTATGCAACTTCCATTTTTATTTTTATTCAATTTCCTTTTCTATTCAACTTCCTTTTTTATTTAATTCCCCAAAAATTCGTTAAGATATAGTGGTTTCTTGAATGAACTTCCATTTTTAATTTTATGCAACTTCCATTTTTATTTTTATTCAACTTCCATTTTCAATCAATTTCTTTTTCTATTCAACTTCCGTTTTTTTTTTTTAATTTCCAAATAGATCCTGAAGGTATAGTGGTTTTTTGAATGAACTTCCATTTTTAATTTTATGCAACTTCCATTTTTATTTTTATTCAACTTAAATTTTCATTCAATTTTGTTTTCTATTGAACTTTCTTTTTTATTTAATTTCCAAATAGATCGTTAAGGTATAGTGGTTTCTTGAATAGACTTCCACTGTTAATTTTATGCAACTTCCATTTTTATTTTGATTCAATTTACATTTTTATGCAATTTCTTTTTCTATTCAACTACCTTTTTAATTTAATTTCCAAATAAATCGTTAAAGAATAGTGGTTTCTTGAATGAACTTCCGTTGTTAATTTTATGCAACCTCCATTTTTATTTTTATTGAACTTCCATTTTTATTCAATTTCCTTTTCTATTCAACTTCCTTTTTTATTTAATTTCCAAATAGATCATTAGGGTATATTGATTTCTTAAATGAACTTCCATTGTTAATTTTGTGCAATTTCCGTTTATATTTTTATTCAACTTCCATTTTTATTCAATTTCCGTTTCTATTCAACTTCTTTTTTTATTTAATTTCCGAATAGATCGTTAAGGTATAGTGGTTTCTTGAATGAACTTCCATCGTTAATTTTATGCAACTTTCATATTTATTGTTATTGAACTTCCATTTTTATTCAATTTCCGTTTCTATGCAACTTCATTTTGAATTTAATTTCCACATAGATCGTTAAGGTATAGTGGTTTCTTGAATGAACTTCCTTCGTTAATTTTATGCAACTTCCATTTTTATTTTTATTCAACTTTCATTTTCATTCAATTTCATTTTCTATTCAACTTCCTTTGTTATTTAATTCCCCAAAAATTCGTTAAGATATAGTGGTTTCTTGAATGAACTTCCATTTTTAATTTTATGCAACTTCCATTTTTATTTTTATTCAACTTCCATTTTCAATCAATTTCTTTTTCTATTTAACTTCCGTTTTTTTTTTTAATTTCCAAAGAGATCCTGAAGGTATAGTGGTTTCTTGAATGAACTTCCATTTTTAATTTTATGCAACTTCCATTTTTATTTTTATTCAACTTAAATTTTCATTCAATTTTGTTTGCTATTGAACTTTCATTTTTATTTAATTTCCAAATAGATCGTTAATGTATAGTGGTTTCTTGAATAGACTTCCACTGTTAATTTTATGCAACTTCCATTTTTATTTTGATTCAACTTACATTTTTATGCAATTTCTTTTTCTATTCAACTACCTTTTTAATTTAATTTCCAAATAAATCGTTAAAGAATAGTGGTTTCTTGAATGAACTTCCGTTGTTAATTTTATGCAACTCCATTTTTATTTTTATTGAACTTCCATTTTTATTCAATTTCCTTTTCTATTCAACTTCCTTTTTTATTTAATTTCCAAATAGATCATTAGGGTATATTGATTTCTTAAATGAACTTCCATTGTTAATTTTGTGCAATTTCCGTTTATATTTTTATTCAACTTCCATTTTTATTCAATTTCCGTTTCTATTCAACTTCTTTTTTTATTTAATTTCCGAATAGATCGTTAAGGTATAGTGGTTTCTTGAATGAACTCCCATCGTTAATTTTATGCAACTTTCATATTTATTGTTATTGAACTTCCATTTTTATTCAATTTCCGTTTCTATGCAACTTCATTTTGAATTTAATTTCCACATAGATCGTTAAGGTATAGTGGTTTCTTGAATGAACTTCCTTCGTTAATTTTATGCAACTTCCATTTTTATTTTTATTCAACTTTCATTTTCATTCAATTTCCTTTTCTATTCAACTTCCTTTTTTATTTAATTTCCAAATAGATCGTTAAGGTATAGTGGTTCCTTGAATGAACTTAGATTGTTAATTTTATACGACTTCCATTTTTATTTTTTTTCAACTTCCATTTTTATTCAATTTCCTCTTCTATTCAACATCCTTTTTTATTTAATTTTGAAACAGAACGTTAAGGTATAGTGGTTTCTTTAATGAACTTCCATTTATAATTTTATGCAACTTCCATTTTTATTCAATTTCCTTTTCTATTCAACTTCCTTTTCTATTCAACTTTCTTTTTTATTTAATTTCCTTTCCTAATCAACTTTCTTTTTAATTCAATTTCCAAATAGATCGTTAAGGTATTGTGGTTTCTTGAATGGACTTCTATTGTTAATTTTATGCAACTTCCATTTTTATTTTGATTCAACTTCCATTTTTATTCAATTTCCTTTTATATTCAACTTCCGTTTTTATTTAATTTCCTAAAAATTCGTTAAGGTATAGTGGTTTCTGGAATGAACTTCCTTTGTTAATTTTATGCAACTTCCATTTTTATTTTTATTCAACTTCCATTTTTATTCAATTTCTTTTTCTATTCAACTTCCTTTTTTATTTAATTTCCAAATAGATCGTTAAGTTATGGTGGTTTCTTGAATGAACTTCGATTGTTAATTTTATGCAACTTCTATTTTTATTTTTATTCAACTTGCATTTTTATTTAATTTCCTTTCCTAATCAACTTTCTTTTTTATTTAATTTCCAAATAGATCGTTAAGGTATAGTGGTTTCTTGAATGAACTTCCGTTTTTAATTTTATTCAACTTCCATTTTTATTTTTATTCAACTTCAAATTTTATTTCAATTTCTTTTTCTATTCAACTTCCTTTTTTAATTTATTTCCAAATAGATCATTAAGGTATAGTGGTTTCTTGAATGGACTTCCATTGTTAATTTTATGCAACTTCCATTTTTATTTTTATTCAACTTACATTTTTATTCAACTTCCTTTTCTATTCAACTTCCTTTTTTATTTGATTTCCAAATAAATCGCTAAGGTATAGTCGTTTTTCTTGAATGAACTTCGATTGTTAATTTTATGCAACTTCCATTTTTATTTTTCTTTAACTTCCATTTTTATTCAATTTCCTCTTCTAATCAACTTCCTTTTTTATTTAATTTCGAAATAGATCGTTAAGGTATAGTGGTTTCTTGAATGGACTTCCATTGTTAATTTTATGCAACTTCCATTTTTATTTTTATTCAACTTACATTTTTATTCAATTTCTTTTCTATTCAACTTCCTTTTTTATTTAATTTCCAAATAAATCGTTAAGGTATAGTGGTTTCTTTAATGAACTTCCATTGTTAATTTTTTCCGAATTCCATTTTGATTTTTATTCAACTTCCATTTTTATTCAATTTCCTTTTGTATTCAACTTCCTTTTTTATTTAATTTCCAAATAGATCGTTAAGGTATAGTGGCTTATTGAAAGAACTTCCATTGTTAATTTTATGCAACTTCCATTTTTATTGTTATTCAACTTCCATTTTTATTCACTTTCCTTTTTTATTCAACTTCCTTTTTTATTTCATTTCCAAATAGATCGTTAAGGTATAATGGTTTCTTGAATGAACTTCCATTTTTAAGTTTATGCAACTTCCCTTTTTATTTTTATTCAACTTAAATTTTCATTCAATTTTCTTTTCTATTCAACTTCCTTTTTTACTTAATTTACGAATAAATCGTTACGGTATAGTGGTTTCTTGAATGGACTTCCATTGTTAATTTCATGCAACTTCCATTTTTATTTTTACTCAACTTCCATTTTTATTCAATTTCCTTTTCTATTCAACTTTCTTTTTTATTTAATTTCAAAATAAATTGTTAAAGTATAGTGGTTTGTTGAATTAACTACCATTGTTAATTTTATGCGATTTCCATTTTTATTTTTATTCAACTTCTATTTTCATTCAACTTCCTTTTCTATTCAACTTCCTTTTTTATTTGATTTCCAAATAGATCGTTAAGGTATAATGGTTTCATGAATGAACTTCCATTGTTAATTTCATGCAACTTCCATTTTTATTTTTATTCAGCTTCCATTTTTAGTCAATTTCCTTTTCTATTCAACTTACTTTTTTATTTAATTTCCAAATAGATCGTTAGGGTACAGTGCTTTCTTGAATAAACTTCCATTTTTAATTTTATGCAACTTCAATTTTTATTTTTATTCAACTTCAAATTTTCATTCAATTTCCTTTTCTATTCAACTTCATTTTTTATTTAATTTCCAAATAAATCGTTAAGGTATAGTGGTTTTATGAATGAACTTCCATTGTTAATTTTATACAATCTCCATTTTTATTTTGTTTCAACTTCCATTTTCATTCAATTTCCCTTTCTACTCGACTTTCTTTTTTATTTAATTTCCAAATAGATCGTTGACGTATAGTGGTTTCTTGAATTAATTTCAATTGTTAATTTTATGCAACTTCCATTTTTATTTTTATTCAACTTCCATTTTTATTCAATTTCCTTCGCTATTCAACTTACTTTTTTATTTAATTTCCAAATATATCGTTAAGGTATAGTGGTTTCTTGAATGAACTTTCATTTTTAATTTTATACAACATCCATTTTTATTTTTATTCAACTTCAAATTTTCATTCAATTTCATTTTCTATTCAACTTCCTTTTTTATTTTACTTCCAAATAGACCGTTAAGGTATGGTGGTTTCTTGAATGGACTTCCATTGTAAATTTTATGCAACTTCAATTTTTATTCAATTTCATTTTCTATTCAACTTCCTTTTTTATTAAATTTCCAAATAAGCCGTTAAGCTATAGTTGTTTCTTGAATTAACTTCCACTGTTAATTTTAAGCAACTTCCGTTTTCATTTTTATTCAACTTCCATTTTTATTCAATTTACTTTTCTGTTCAACTTCCTTTTTTATTTAATTTCCAAATAGATCGTTAAGGTATAGTGGTTTTTTGAATGAACTTCCATTGTTAATTTTATGCAACTTCCATTTGTATTTTTATTCAACTTCAAATTTTCTTCAATTTCCTTTTCTATTCAACTTCCTTTTTAAATCAATTTCCAAATAGATCGTTAAGGTATGGTGGTTTCTTGAATGGACTTCTATTGTTAATTTTATGCAACTTCCATTTTTATTTTTATTCAATTTCCTTTTCTATCCAACTTCCTTTTTTATTTAATTCCCTAAAAATTCGTTAAGGTATAGTGGTTTCTTAAATGAACTTCCATTGTTAATTTTATACAACTTCCATTTTTATTTTTATTCAACTTCCATTTTCAATCAATTTCTTTTTCTATTCAACTTCCTTTTTTATTTAATTTCCAAATAGATCGTTAAGGTATGGTGGTTTCTTGAATGAACTTCCATTGTTAATTTTATGCAACTTCCATTTTTATTTTTACTCAGCCTCCATTTTTATTTAATTTCCATTTCTATTCAACTTCTTTTTTTATTTAATTTCCAAATAGATCGTTAAGGTATAGTGGTTTCTTGAATGAACTTCCGTTTTTAATTTTATTCAACTTCCATTGTTATTTTTATTGAATTTCAAATTTTATTTCAATTTCTTTTTCTATTCAACTTCCTTTTTTAATTTATTTCCAAATAGATCATTAATGTATAGTGGTTTCTTCAATGGACTTCCATTGTTAATTTTATGCAACTTCCATTTTTATTTTTATTCAACTTACATTTTTATTCAATTTCCTGTTCTATTCAACTTCCTTTTTTATTTAATTTCCAAATAAATCGTTAAGATATAGTGGTTTCTTGAATTAACTTCCATCGTTAATTTTATGCAACTTCCATTTTTATTTTTATTTAACTTTCGTTTTTATTCAATTTCCTTTTCTATTCAACTTCCTTTTTTATTTAATTTTCAAATAGGTCGTTAAGGTATAGTGGTTTCTTCAATTAACTTCCATTTTCAATTTTTCATGAAATTTCGTTTTAATTTTTATTGAACTTCCACTTTGATTCAATTTTTTTTCCTATTCAACTTCCTTTTTTATTTAATTTCCAAGTAAATCATTTAGGTATAGTGGTTTCTTAAATGAACTTCCATTGTTAATTTTATGCACCTTCCTTTTTTATTTTTGTTCAACTTCCATTTTTTTTCAATTTTCTTTTCTATTCAACATATTTTTTTATTTAATTTCCAAATAGATTGTTAAGGTATAGTCGTTTCGTGAATGAACTTCCATTGTTAATTTTATGTAATTTCGACTTTTATTTTTATTCAACTTCCATTTTCATTTAATTTTCTTTTCTATTCAACTTCCTTTTTTATATAATATCCAAATAGATCGTTGAGGTATAGTGGTTTTTTTAATGAACTTCTATTGTTAATTTTATGCAACTTCCATTTTTATTTTTATTCAACTTCCATTTTTATTCAATTTTCATTTCTATTCAACTTACGTTTTTATTTAATTTCTAAATAAATCGTTAAGGTATAGTGGTTTCTTGAATGAACTTCCATTTTTAATTTTATGCAACTTCCATTTTTATTTTTCTTCAACTTTAAATTTTCATTCAATTTCATTTTCTATTCAACTTCCTTTTTTATTTTATTTCCAAATAGATCGTTGAGGTATAGTGGTTTCTTGAATGGACTTCCGTTGTTAATTTTGTGCAAATTCCATTTTTATTTAATTTCGAAATAGGTCGTTAAGGTACAGTGGTTTCTTGAACTAACTTCCACTGTTAATTTTATGCAACTTCCGTTTTTATTTTTATTCGACTTCCATTTTTATTCAATTTCCTTTTCTATTCAACGTCCTTTCTTATTTCATTTCCAAATTGATCGTTAAGTTATAGTGGTTTCTTGAATGAACATCCATTGTTGATTTTATGCAACTTCCATTCTTATTTTTATTCAATTTCCTTTTTAATTTAATTTCCAAATAGATCGTTAAGGTATAGTAGTTTCTTTAATGGACTTCTATTGTTAATTTTATGAAACTTCCATTTTTATATCAATTCAACTTCCATTTTTATTCAATTTCTTTTTCTATTCAACTTCATTTTTTATTTAATTTCCAAATAGATCGTTAAGGTGTAGTGTTTTCTTGAATAGACTTCCATTTTCATTTTTAGTCAACTTCCATTTTTGTTCAATTTCCATTACTATTCAAGTTCTTTTGTTATTTAATTTCCAAATAGGTCGTTAAGGCATAGTGGTTTCTGGAATTAACTTCCATTTTCAATTTTTGATGAAATTTCATTTTTATTTTTATTTAACTTCCATTTTGATTCAATTTCCTTTTCTATTCAACTTCCAATTTTATTTAATTTCCAAATAAATCGTTAAGGCATAGCGGTTTCTTGAATGGACTTCCATTGTTAATTTTATGCAACTTCCATTTTTATTTTTATTCAACTTCCATTCTTATTCATTTTTCTTTTCTATACAACTTCCTTTTTTATTTAATTTCCAAATAGGTCGTTAAGGTATAGTGGTTTCTTGAAATAACTTCCATTGTTAATTTTATGCAACTTCCGTTTCTATTTTTATTCAACTTCCATTTTTACTCAATTTCCTTTTCTATTCAACTTTCTTTTTCATTTAATTTCCAAATAGATCGTTAAAGTTTAGTGGTTTCTTGAAATGAACTTCCATTTTTAATTTTATACAACTTCCATTTTTATTTTTATTAAACTTCAAATTTTCATTCAATTTCATTTTCTATTCAACTTCCTTTTTTATTTTTGTTCAACTTCCATTTTTTTTCAATTTTCTTTTCTATTCAACATATTTTTTTATTTAATTTCCAAATAGATTGTTAAGGTATAGTCGTTTCGTGAATGAACTTCCATTGTTAATTTTATGTAATTTCGACTTTTATTTTTATTCAACTTCCATTTTCATTTAATTTTCTTTTCTATTCAACTTCCTTTTTTATTTAATATCCAAATAGATCGTTGAGGTATAGTGGTTTCTTGAATGAACTTCCATTGTTAATTTTATGCAACTTCCATTTTTATTTTTATTCAACTTCCATTTTTATTCAATTTTCTTTTCTATTCAACTTATTTTTTTATTTAATTTCCATATAAATCGTTAAGGTATAATGGTTTTTTGAATGAACTTCCATTTTCAATTTTATACAACTTCCATTTTTATTTTTCTTCAACTTTAAATTTTCATTCAATTTCATTTTCTATTCAACTTCCTTTTTTATTTTAATTTCAAATAGATCGTTGAGGTATAGTGGTTTCTTGAATGGACTTCCGTTGTTAATTTTGTGCAAATTCCATTTTTATTTTTATTCGACTTCCATTTCTATTCAACTTCCTTTTTTATTTAATTTCCAAATAGGTCGTTAAGGTACTGTGGTTTCTTGAATTAACTTCCACTGTTAATTTTATGCAACTTCCGTTTTTATTTTTATTCAACTTCCATTTTTATTCAATTTCCTTTTCTATTCAACGTCCTTTTTTATTTAATTTCCAAATAGATCGTTAAGGTATAGTGGTTTCTTGAATGAACATCCATTGTTAATTTTATGCAACTTCCATTCTTATTTTTATTCAATTTCCTTTTCTATTCAACTTCCTTTTTAATTTAATTTCCAAATAGATCGTTAAGGTATAGTAGTTTCTTTAATGGACTTCTATTGTTAATTTTATGCAACTTCCATTTTTATTTCAATTCAACTTCCATTTTTATTCAATTTCCTTTTCTATTCAACTTCCATTTTTATTTAATTTCCAAATAGATCATTAAGGTATAGTGTCTTCTTGAATAGACTTCCATTTTCATTTTTAGTCAACTTCCATTTTTGTTCAATTTCCATTACTATTCAAGTTCTTTTGTTATTTAATTTCCAAATAGGTCGTTAAGGCATAGTGGTTTCTGGAATTAACTTCCATTTTCAATTTTTGATGAAATTTCATTTTTATTTTTATTTAACTTTCATTTTGATTCAATTTCCTTTTCTATTCAACTTCCAATTTTATTTAATTTCCAAATAAATCGTTAAGGCATAGCGGTTTCTTGAATGGACTTCCATTGTTAATTTTATGCAACTTCCATTTTTATTTTTATTCAACTTCCATTCTTATTCATTTTTCTTTTCTATACAACTTCCTTTTTTATTTAATTTCCAAATAGGTCGTTAAGGTATAGTGGTTTCTTGAAATAACTTCCATTGTTAATTTTATTCAACTTCCATTTGTACTCAATTTCCTTATCTATTCAACTTTCTTTTTCATTTAATTTCCAAATAGATCGTTAAAGTTTAGTGGTTTCTTGAAATGAACTTCCATTTTTAATTTTATACAACTTCCATTTTTATTTTTATTAAACTTCAAATTTTCATTCAATTTCATTTTCTATTCAACTTCCTTTTTTATTTTATTTCCAAATAAATCGTTGAGGTATAGTGGTTTCTTGAATGGACTTCCATTGTTTATTTTATGCAACTTCCACTTTTATTTTTATTCAACTTCCATTTTTATTCAATTTTGTTTTCTATTCAACTTCCTTTTCTATTTAATTTCCAAATAGGTCGTTAAGGTAGAGTGGTTTCATGAATTAACTTCCATTGTTAATTTTATGCAACTTACGTTTTTATTTTTATTCAACTTCCATTTTTCTTCAATTTCCTTTTCTAATCAACTTCATTTTTAATTTAATTTCCAAATATATCGTTAAGGTATAGTGGTTTCTTGAATGGACTTCTATCGTTAATTTTATGCAACTTCCATTTTTATTTTAATTCAACTTCCATTTTTATTCAACTTCCTTTTTTATTTAATTTCCAAACAGATCGTTAAGGTATACTGGTTTCTTGAATAGACTTCCATTGTTAATCTTATGCAACTTCCATTTTCATTTTTATTTAACTTCCATTTTTATTCAATATCCTTTTCCATTCAACTTCATTTTTTATTTAATTTCCAAATAGGTCGTTAAGGTATAGTGGTTTCTTGAATTAACTACCATTTTCAATTTTTGATGAAATTTCATTTTTATTTTTATTTAACTTCCATTTTGATTTAATTTCCTTTTTTATTCAACTTCCTTTTTTATTTAATTTCCAAATAAATCGTTAAGGTACAGTGGTTTCTTGAATGGACTTCCATTGTTATTGTTATCCAACTTCCATTTTTATTCAATTTTCTTTTCTATTCAACTTTCTTTTTTATTTAATTTCCAAATAGGTCGTTAAGGTATAGTGGTTTCTTGAATTAACTTCCATTGTTAATTTTATGCAACTTCCGTTTTTATTTTTATTCAACATCCATTTTTATTCAATTTCCTTTTCTATTCTACTTCCTTTTTTATTTAATTTCCAAATAGATCGCTAAGGTATAGTGGTTTCTTCATTGAACTTCCATTGTTAATTTTATGCAACTTTCATTTTTATTTTTATTCAACTTTAAATGTTATTCAATTTCCTTTTCTATTCAACTTCCTTTTTAATTTAATTTCCAAATAGATCGTTAAGGTATAGTGGTTTCTTGAATTGTTAATTTTATGCAACTTCCATTTTTTTTTTTTATTCAACTTCCATTTTTCTTCAATTTGATTTTCTATTCAACTTCCTTTTTTATTTAATTTCCAAAAAGATCGTTAAGGTATAGTGGTTTCTTGAATGGACTTCCATTGTTAATTTTACGCAACTTCTATTTTTATTTTGATTCAACTTCCATTTTTATTCAATTGCCTTTTCTATTCAACTTCCTTTTTTATTTAATTTCCAAATAAATCATTAAGGTATAGTGGTTTCTTGAATGAACTTCCATTGTTAATTTTATGCAACTTCCATTTTTATTTTTATTCAATTTCCTTTTCTATCCAACTTCCTTTTTTATTTAATTCCCTAAAAATTCGTTAAGGTATAGTGGTTTCTTAAATGAACTTCCATTGTTAATTTTATGCAACTTCCATTTTTATTTTTATTCCACTTCCATTTTCAATCAATTTCTTTTTATATTCAACTTCCTTTTTTATTTAATTTCCAAATAGATCGTTAAGGTATGGTGGTTTCTTGAATGAACTTCCATTGTTAATTTTATGCAACTCCCATTTTTATTTTTACTCAACCTCCATTTTTATTTAATTTCCATTTCTATTCAACTTCCTTTTTTATTTAATTTCCAAATAGATCGTTAAGGTATAGTGGTTTCTTGAATGAACTTTCGTTTTTAATTTTATTCAACTTCCATTGTTATTTTTATTCAATTTCAAATTTTCTTTCAATTTCTTTTTCTATTCAACTTCCTTTTTTAATTTATTTCCAAATAGATCATTAATGTATAGTGGTTTCTTCAATGGACTTCCATTGTTAATTTTATGCAACTTTCATTTTTATTTTTATTCAACTTACATTTTTATTCAATTTCCTGTTCTATTCAACTTCATTTTTTATTTAATTTCCAAATAAATCGTTAAGATATAGTGGTTTCTTGAATGAACTTCCATCGTTAATTTTATGCAACTTCCATTTTTATTTTTATTCAACTTTCATTTTTATTCAATTTCCTTTTCTGTTCAACTTCCTTTTTTATTTAATTTTCAAATAGGTCGTTAAGGTATAGTGGTTTCTTCAATTAACTTCCATTTTCAATTTTTCATGAAATTTCGTTTTAATTTTTTTTGAACTTCCATTTTGATTCAATTTTTTTTCCTATTCAACTTCCTTTTTTATTTAATTTCCAAGTAAATCATTTAGGTATAGTGGTTTCTTAAATGAACTTCCATTGTTAATTTTATGCACCTTCCATTTTTATTTTTGTTCAACTTCCATTTTTTTTCAATTTTCTTTTCTATTCAACTTATTTTTTTATTTAATTTCCAAATAGATTGTTAAGGTATAGTGGTTTCGTGAATGAACTTCCATTGTTAATTTTATGTAATTTCGACTTTTATTTTTATTCAACTTCCATTTTCATTTAATTTTCTTTTCTATTCAACTTCCTTTTTTATTTAATATCCAAATAGATCGTTGAGGTATAGTGGTTTCTTGAATGAACTTCAATTGTTAATTTTATGCAACTTCCATTTTTATTTTTATTCAACTTCCATTTTTATTCAATTTTCTTTTCTATTCAACTTATTTTTTTATTTAATTTACATATAAATCGTTAAGGTATAATGGTTTCTTGAATGAACTTCCATTTTCAATTTTATGCAACTTCCATTTTTATTTTTCTTCAACTTTAAATTTTCATTCAGTTTCATTTTCTATTCAACTTCCTTTTTTATTTTAATTTCAAATAGATCGTTGAGGTATAGTGGTTTCTTGAATGGACTTCCGTTGTTAATTTTGTGCAAATTCCATTTTTATTTTTATTCGACTTCCATTTCTATTCAACTTCCTTTTTTATTTAATTTCGAAATAGGTCGTTAAAGTACTGTGCTTTCTTGAATTTACTTCCACTGTTAATTTTATGCAACTTCCGTTTTTATTTTTATTCAACTTCCATTTTTATTCAATTTCCATTTCTATTCAACGTCCTTTTTTTATTTAATTTCCAAATAGATCGTTGAGGTATAGTGGTTTCTTAAATGAACATCCATTGTTAATTTTATGCAACTTCCATTCTTATTTTTATTCAATTTCATTTTCTATTCGACTTCCTTTTTAATTTAATTTCCAAATAGATCGTTAAGGTATAGTAGTTTCTTTAATGGACTTCTATTGTTAATTTTATGCAACTTCCATTTTTATTTCAATTCAACTTCCATTTTTATTCAATTTCCTTTTCTATTCAACTTCCATTTTTATTTAATTTCCAAATAGATCATTAAGGTATAGTGTCTTCTTGAATAGACTTCCATTTTCATTTTTAGTCAACTTCCATTTTTGTTCAATTTCCATTACTATTCAAGTTCTTTTGTTATTTAATTTCCAAATAGGTCGTTAAGGCATAGTGGTTTCTGGAATTACTTCCATTTTCAATTTTTGATGAAATTTCATTTTTATTTTTATTTAACTTCCATTTTGATTCAATTTTTTTTCCTATTCAACTTCCTTTTTATTTAATTTCCAAATAAATCGTTAAGGCATAGCGGTTTCTTGAATGGACTTCCATTGTTAATTTTATGCAATTTCCATTTTTATTTTTATTCAACTTCCATTCTTATTCATTTTTCTTTTCTATACAACTTCCTTTTTTATTTAATTTCCAAATAGGTCGTTAAGGTATAGTGGTTTCTTGAAATAACTTCCATTGTTAATTTTATGCAACTTCCGTTTCTATTTTTATTCAACTTCCATTTTTACTCAATTTCCTTTTCTATTCAACTTTCTTTTTCATTTAATTTCTAAATAGATCGTTAAAGTTTAGTGGTTTCTTGAAATGAACGTCCATTTTTAATTTTATACAACTTCCATTTTTATTTTTATTAAACTTCAAATTTTCATTCAATTTCATTTTCTATTCAACTTCCTTTTTTATTTTATTTCCAAATAAATCGTTGAGGTATAGTGGTTTCTTGAATGGACTTCCATTGTTTATTTTATTCAACTTCCATTTTTATTCAATTTTGTTTTCTATTCAACTTCCTTTTCTATTTAATTTCCAAATAGGTCGTTAAGGTACAGTGGTTTCATGAATTAACTTCCATTGTTAATTTTATGCAACTTACGTTTTTATTTTTATTCAACTTCCATTTTTCTTCAATTTCCTTTTCTAATAAACTTCATTTTTAATTTAATTTCCAAATATATCGTTAAGGTATAGTGGTTTCTTGAATGGACTTCTATCGTTAATTTTATGCAACTTCCATTTTTATTTTAATTCAACTTCCATTTTTATTCAATTTCCTTTTCTATTCAACTTCCTTTTTTATTTAATTTCCAAACAGATCGTTAAGGTATACTGGTTTCTTGAATAGACTTCCATTGTTAATCTTATGCAACTTCCATTTTCATTTTTATTTAACTTCCATTTTTATTCAATATCCTTTTCTATTCAACTTCATTTTTTATTTAATTTCCAAATAGGTCGTTAAGGAATAGTGGTTTCTTGAATTAACTACCATTTTCAATTTTTGATGAAATTTCATTTTTATTTTTATTTAACTTCCATTTTGATTTAATTTTCTTTTTTATTCAACTTCCTTTTTTATTTAGTTTCCAAATAAATCGTTAAGGTATAGTGGTTTCTTGAATGGACTTCCATTGTTAATGTTATCCAACTTCCATTTTTATTTTTATTCTACTTCCATTTTTATTCAATTTTCTTTTCTATTCAACTTTCTTTTTTATTTAATTTCCAAATAGGTCGTTAAGGTATAGTGGTTTCTTGAATTAACTTCCATTGTTAATTTTATGCAACTTCCGTTTTTATTTTTATTCAACATCCATTTTTATTCAATTTCCTTTTCTATTCTACTTCCTTTTTTATTTAATTTCCAAATAGATCGTTAAGGTATAGTGGTTTCTTCATTGAACTTCCATTGTTAATTTTATGCAACTTTCATTTTTATTTTTATTCAACTTCAAATGTTATTCAATTTCCTTTTCTATTCAACTTCCTTTTTAATTTAATTTCCAAATAGATCGTTAAGGTATAGTGGTTTCTTGAATTGTTAATTTTATGCAACTTCCATTTTTTTTTTTATTCAACTTCCATTTTTCTTCAATTTGATTTTCTATTCAACTTCCTTTTTTATTTAATTTCCAAATAGATCGTTAAGGTATAGTGGTTTCTTGAATGGACTTCCATTGTTAATTTTATGCAACTTCTATTTTTATTTTGATTCAACTTCCATTTTTATTCAATTGCCTTTTCTATTCAACTTCCTTTTTTATTTAATTTCCAAATAAATCATTAAGGTATAGTGGTTTCTTGAATGAACTTCCATTGTTAATTTTATGTAATTTTCATTTTTATTTTTATTCAAGTTCCATTTTCATTCAATTTCCTTTTCTATTCAACTTCCTTTTTTATTTAATTTCCAAATAGATCGTTAAGGTATAGTGGTTTGTTGAATGAACTTCCATTGTTAATTTTATGCAACTTCCATTTTTATTTTTATTCAACTTCCATTTTTATTCAATTTCCTTTTCTATTCAACTTACTTTTTTATTTAATTTTCAAATAGATCGTTAAGGTATAATGGTTTTTGAATGAACTTCCATTTTTAATTTTAGGCAACTTCCATTTTTATTTTTATTCAACTTCAAAATTTCATTCAATTTCATTTTCTTTTCAACTTCCTTTTTTATTTCGTTTCCAAATAGATCGTTGAGGTATAATGGTTTCTTGAATGGACTTCCATTGTTAATTTTATGCAACTTCCATATTTATTTTAATTCAACTTCTATTTTTATTCAATTTTCTTTTCTATTCAACTTCCTTTTTTATTTAATTCCAAATAGATCATTAAGGTATAGTGGTTTCTTAAATGAACTTCCATTGTTAATTTTATGCACCTTCCATTTTATTTTTGTTCAACTTCCATTTTTTTTCAATTTTCTTTTCTATTCAACTTATTTTTTTATTTAATTTCCAAATAGATTGTTAAGGTATAGTGGTTTCGTGAATGAACTTCCATTGTTAATTTTATGTAATTTCGACTTTTATTTTTATTCAACTTCCATTTTCATTTAATTTTCTTTTTATTCAACTTCCTTTTTTATTTAATATCCAAATAGATCGTTGAGGTATAGTGGTTTCTTGAATGAACTTCAATTGTTAATTTTATGCAACTTCCATTTTTATTTTTATTCAACTTCCATTTTTATTCAATTTTCTTTTTCTATTCAACTTATTTTTTTATTTTAATTTACATATAAATCGTTAAGGTATAATGGTTTCTTGAATGAACTTCCATTTTCAATTTTATGCAACTTCCATTTTTATTTTTCTTCAACTTTAAATTTTCATTCAGTTTCATTTTCTATTCAACTTCCTTTTTTATTTAATTTTCAAATAGATCGTTGAGGTATAGTGGTTTCTTGAATGGACTTCCGTTGTTAATTTTGTGCAAATTCCATTTTTATTTTTATTCGACTTCCATTTCTATTCAACTTCCTTTTTTATTTAATTTCGAAATAGGTCGTTAAAGTACTGTGCTTTCTTGAATTTACTTCCACTGTTAATTTTATGCAACTTCCGTTTTTATTTTTATTCAACTTCCATTTTTATTCAATTTTCTTTTTCTATTCAACGTCCTTTTTTTATTTAATTTCCAAATAGATCGTTGAGGTATAGTGGTTCTTAATGAACATCCATTGTTAATTTTATGCAACTTCCATTCTTATTTTTATTCAATTTCCTTTTCTATTCGACTTCCTTTTTAATTTAATTTCCAAATAGATCGTTAAGGTATAGTAGTTTCTTTAATGGACTTCTATTGTTAATTTTATGCAACTTCCATTTTTATTTCAATTCAACTTCCATTTTTATTCAATTTCCTTTTCTATTCAACTTCCATTTTTATTTAATTTCCAAATAGATCATTAAGGTATAGTGTCTTCTTGAATAGACTTCCATTTTCATTTTTAGTCAACTTCCATTTTTGTTCAATTTCCATTACTATTCAAGTTCTTTTGTTATTTAATTTCCAAATAGGTCGTTAAGGCATAGTGGTTTCTGGAATTACTTCCATTTTCAATTTTTGATGAAATTTCATTTTTATTTTTATTTAACTTCCATTTTGATTCAATTTCCTTTTCTATTCAACTTCCAATTTTATTTAATTTCCAAATAAATCGTTAAGGCATAGCGGTTTCTTGAATGGACTTCCATTGTTAATTTTATGCAATTTCCATTTTTATTTTTATTCAACTTCATTTTTATTCAATTTCATTTTCTATTCAACTTCATTTTTATTCAATTTCCTTTTTTATTTAATTTCCAAATAGGTCGTTAAGGTATAGTGGTTTCTTGAAATAACTTCCATTGTTAATTTTATGCAACTTCCGTTTCTATTTTTATTCAACTTCCATTTTTACTCAATTTCCTTTTCTATTCAACTTTCTTTTTCATTTAATTTCTAAATAGATCGTTAAAGTTTAGTGGTTTCTTGAAATGAACGTCCATTTTTAATTTTATACAACTTCCATTTTTATTTTTATTAAACTTCAAATTTTCATTCAATTTCATTTTCTATTCAACTTCCTTTTTTATTTTATTTCCAAATAAATCGTTGAGGTATAGTGGTTTCTTGAATGGACTTCCATTGTTTATTTTATTCAACTTCCATTTTTATTCAATTTTGTTTTCTATTCAACTTCTTTTTTATTTAATTTTCAAATAGGTCGTTAAGGTACAGTGGTTTCATGAATTAACTTCCATTGTTAATTTTATGCAACTTACGTTTTTATTTTTATTCAACTTCCATTTTTCTTCAATTTCCTTTTCTAATAAACTTCATTTTTAATTTAATTTCCAAATATATCGTTAAGGTATAGTGGTTTCTTGAATGGACTTCTATCGTTAATTTTATGCAACTTCCATTTTTATTTTAATTCAACTTCCATTTTTATTCAATTTCCTTTTCTATTCAACTTCCTTTTTTATTTAATTTCCAAACAGATCGTTAAGGTATACTGGTTTCTTGAATAGACTTCCATTGTTAATCTTATGCAACTTCCATTTTCATTTTTATTTAACTTCCATTTTTATTCAATATCCTTTTCTATTCAACTTCATTTTTTATTTAATTTCCAAATAGGTCGTTAAGGAATAGTGGTTTCTTGAATTAACTACCATTTTCAATTTTTGATGAAATTCATTTTTATTTTTATTTAACTTCCATTTTGATTTAATTTTCTTTTTTATTCAACTTCCTTTTTTATTTAGTTTCCAAATAAATCGTTAAGGTATAGTGGTTTCTTGAATGGACTTCCATTGTTAATGTTATCCAACTTCCATTTTTATTTTTATTCTACTTCCATTTTTATTCAATTTTCTTTTCTATTCAACTTTCTTTTTTATTTAATTTCCAAATAGGTCGTTAAGGTATAGTGGTTTCTTGAATTAACTTCCATTGTTAATTTTATGCAACTTCCGTTTTTATTTTTATTCAACATCCATTTTTATTCAATTTCCTTTTCTATTCTACTTCCTTTTTTATTTAATTTCCAAATAGATCGTTAAGGTATAGTGGTTTCTTCATTGAACTTCCATTGTTAATTTTATGCAACTTTCATTTTTATTTTTATTCAACTTCAAATGTTATTCAATTTCCTTTTCTATTCAACTTCCTTTTTAATTTAATTTCCAAATAGATCGTTAAGGTATAGTGGTTTCTTGAATTGTTAATTTTATGCAACTTCCATTTTTTTTTTTATTCAACTTCCATTTTTCTTCAATTTGATTTTCTATTCAACTTCCTTTTTTATTTAATTTCCAAATAGATCGTTAAGGTATAGTGGTTTCTTGAATGGACTTCCATTGTTAATTTTATGCAACTTCTATTTTTATTTTGATTCAACTTCCATTTTTATTCAATTGCCTTTTCTATTCAACTTCCTTTTTTATTTAATTTCCAAATAAATCATTAAGGTATAGTGGTTTCTTGAATGAACTTCCATTGTTAATTTTATGTAATTTTCATTTTTATTTTTATTCAAGTTCCATTTTCATTCAATTTCCTTTTCTATTCAACTTCCTTTTTTATTTAATTTCCAAATAGATCGTTAAGGTATAGTGGTTTGTTGAATGAACTTCCATTGTTAATTTTATGCAACTTCCATTTTTATTTTTATTCAACTTCCATTTTTATTCAATTTCCTTTTCTATTCAACTTACTTTTTTATTTAATTTTCAAATAGATCGTTAAGGTATAATGGTTTTTGAATGAACTTCCATTTTTAATTTTAGGCAACTTCCATTTTTATTTTTATTCAACTTCAAAATTCATTCAATTTCATTTTCTTTTCAACTTCCTTTTTTATTTCGTTTCCAAATAGATCGTTGAGGTATAATGGTTTCTTGAATGGACTTCCATTGTTAATTTTATGCAACTTCCATATTTATTTTAATTCAACTTCTATTTTTATTCAATTTTCTTTTCTATTCAACTTCCTTTTTTATTTAATTTCCAAATAGGTCGTTAAGGTACATTGGTTTTTTGAATTAACTTCCATTATTAATTTTATGCAACTTCCGTTTTTATTTTTATTCAACTTCGATTTTTATTCAATTTCCTTTTTTATTTAATTTCCAAATATATCGTTGAGGTATAGTGGTTTTATTGAATGAAAATCCATTGTTAATTTTGTCCAACTTCCATTTTTCTTTTTATTCAACTTCAAATTTAATTCAATTTCCTTTTCCATAAAACTTCCTTTTTAATTTAATTTCCAAATAGATCGTTAACATATGGTGGTTTCTTGCATGGACTTCTGTAACGCCCTCAAAAAATAACCCATATCATACACAATAATAAGATACATCACTTAAAAAAATAAACCATAATTCATTCATCAGAGTATCTTTAACTAAAGACATTACATGTAATAATGAAAGTAAATGCCCTATAGGCTTACATATTTCCAAGCCAACACTTGGACAAAAAGTGTGAGTACTAACTCAACTACAAATTAAGCCCTCGGCTTGTAATTACATGTAAAAACAAAACAAATCAAATAACTAAACTAGTCTTCAAATCCAAGTCCTTCCAAGCTAAGTCCCTGGAGGTAGCTTATCACCTGAACCTGAAAATGATGTTCCCATATAGGGTGAGTCACAGCCCAGTAGAAATATACTAAACCAATTATGAGCATTGAATAAAGCAATAGCATTCAATAGATGGCTAACCATGTTAATCAATCATATCAATATATAGTCTTAAGACACTAATGTCTATGACACTTATCAATTTCCATTATTGTCAATATGGCTCAGAACCTGGCCAAACGTACAACTGTGAATTATTTAGCATATTCACATTACTTCCAAAATCAACAACACAGATGAGACTCAGGCTTATGTCAAAACACTTCATACTTCCAGATTGATACACATTTTAGTGGTGTATCAATAAAACACTTCTATATAAATAAGCACACATAAAAGTGATGCTAATGGAGTCCATCCCCTATCTCCTCCCAAACAAAATCCGGTTTAGAGGTCCATCCCCTATTTTCCCCGAAACCGTGGAGTACATCCCCTATCTCCTCCCACACAATGCAATGTATGTAAACACATAACATATACAACACACAATCAATACATTTAATGTCTGTATTAATTCAACAGTCAGAGTTAATGACTAAACCAATGTGATTAGTTTCAGTTATCCCTAATCCACATGCAATGTCTACAGCAATCATGACTATCCTCCATCGATAGTCCAAAACAGTTATTTCTAAACAGGAAATAAATGTATCAACAATAATAATCTCAACATTTAAATAGGTGAGTAATTAAATTACTTAACTACACCCTTTCAACTTATAAATCCCCAATTCCATGAATTCAACTAATATTCCCAAAATTCCTTAAATTAAACATACAATTCAATTTAATAAAACAACTAGGGTTTTTCCCAAAATTATCAAACTACCCCCAACATATTAAAATACCAAAACTTAGAACAAAACTCATAAGTTGGAGTAGGAAATCCCTACCTCGAAGCAAAGAACTCGAATGGAGAAGATGGAGATGACAACCCAAAAAAACAAAGTGCTCCAAATCCAAGATTGTTCAGATTAAAAGGAAGCCCTCGGCCCACTCTATCTTTTTAATAAAGGATCTAAGGTAGAATCACACTCTAAGTAGATCAAACCTAAGAGAGAAGGTGTGTAGGAAGAGAGAGAAGACGGTTCTAGGGTTTTAGAATCAAAAGGGAGATGAAAAATGATCCAGAAAGTCGGATCTCGGATTTATATAACAGTCGCCCCGCTCGAGCGTGGAAACCCCCGCTCGAGCGTCACTCACAGACTCCCGCTCGAGCGGCCAAACTCCCGCTCGAGCGGCGGATGCACACTCCCAGAAGTTCCTGCAGACAGGTCCCCGCTCGAGCGCCCAACTCCCCGCTCGAGCGTCACTCACAACCTCCTGCTCGAGCGGCCAATCCCCCGCTCGAGCGTCCAACACTACACAGGAAATACTGAACGGGTGTATTCCCCGCTCGAGCGCCTAAACCCCCGCTCGAGCGGACAATCCAAAATCTGGGCAACTAGACTTGGTTCCAAAGCTCTACCAACCTGCTCCAAATCTACCCAACACAACCCAAGACTCAATAAAAGGAGTAAAGGATGCAAACAACATACTCGCAAAAACCTGCTCCACGGAACCTAAGTCCGGATATAACAAATAAAGAAAAGGGAAACCAGGATCGCTATAACTTCTATTGTTAATTTTATGTAACTTCCATTTTTATTTTAATTTAACTTCAATTTTTATTCAATTTCCTTTTCCATTCAACTTCCTTTTTTCTTTAGTTTGCAAATAAATCGTTAAGGTATAGTGGTTTCTTGAATGGACTTCCATTGTTAATTTTATGCAACTTCCATTTTCATTTTTATTCAACTTCATTTTCTATTCAACTTCATTTTTTATTTAATTTCCAAATAGGTCGTTAAGGTATAGTGGTTTCTTGAATTACCTTCCATTTTCAATTTTTCATGAAATTTCATTTTTATTTTTATTTAACTTCCATTTTGATTCAATTTCCTTTTCTATTCAACTTCCTTTTTTATTAAATTTCCAAACAAATCGTTAAGGTATAGTGGTTTCTTGAATGGACTTCCATTGTTAATGTTATGCAACTTCCATTTTTATTTTTTGTTCCACTTCCATTTTTATTCAATTTTCTTTTCTATTCAACTTTCTTTTTCATTTAATTTCCAAATAGGTCGTTAAGGTATAGTGGTTTCTTGAATTAACTTCCATTGTTAATTTTATGTAACTTCCGTTTTTATTTTTATTCAACTTTAATTTTTATTCAATTTGCTTTTCTATTCAACTTCATTTTTTATTTAATTTCCAAATTGATCGTTAAGGTATAGTGGTTTCTTGAATGAACTTCCATTGTTAATTTTATGGAACTTCCATTTTTATTTTTTTTCAACTTTGAATTTTATTCAATTTCCTTTTCTATTCAACTTCCTTTTTAATTTAATTTCCTAATAGATCGTTAAGGTATAGTTGTTTCTTGAATGAACTTTTATTGTTAATTTTATGCAACTTCATTTTTATTTTTATTCAACTTCCATTTTTCTTCAATTTCATTTTCTATTCAACTTCCCTTTTTATTTAATTTTCAATTAGATTGTTAAGGTATAGTGGTTTCTTGAATGGACTTCCATTGTTAATTTTATGCAACTTCCTTTTTTATTTTGTTTCAACTTCCATTTTTATTAAATTGCCTTTTCTATTCAACTTCTTTTTTTATATAATTTCCAAATAAATCGTTAAGGTATAGTGGTTTCTTGAATGAACTTCCATTGTTAATTTTATGCAATTTCCATTTTTATTTTTATTCAACTTCCATTTTCATTCAATTTCCTTTTCTATTCAACTTCCTTTTTTATTTAATTTCCAAATAGGTCGTTAAGGTACAGTAGTTTTTTGAATTAACTTCCATTATTAATTTTATGCAACTTCCGTTTTTATTTTTATTCAACTTCAATTTTTATTCAATTTCCTTTTATATTCAACTTCCTTTTTTATTTAATTTCAAATAGATCGTTGAGGTATAGTGGTTTTATTGAATGAACATCCATTGTGAATTTTGTGCAACTTCCATTTTTATTTTTATTCAACTTCAAATTTAATTCAATTACCTTTTCCATAGAACTTCCGTTTTAATTTAATTTCCAAATAGATCGTTAACATATGGTGGTTGCTTGCATGGACTTCTATTGTTAATTTTATGTAACTTACATTTTTATTTTAATTTAACTTCAATTTTTATTCAATTTCCTTTTCTATTCAACTTCCTTTTTTCTTTAGTTTCCAAATAAATCGTTAAGGTATAGTGGTTTCTTTAATGGATTTCCATTGTTAATTTTATGCAACTTCCATTTTCATTTTTTTTCAACTTCCATTTTTATTCAATTTTATTTTCTATTCAACTTCATTTTTTATTTAATTTCCAAATAGGTGGTTAAGGTAGAGTGGTTTCTTGAATTACCTTCCATTTTCAATTTTTCATGAAATTTCATTTTTATTTTTATTTAACTTCCATTTTGATTCAATTTCATTTTCTATTCAACTTCCTATTTTATTTAATTTCCAAATAAATCGTGAGGGTATAGTGGTATCTTGAATAGACTTCCATTGTTAATTTTATGCAACTTCCATTTTTATTTTTATTCAACTTCCATTCTTATTCATTTTTCTTTTCTATTCAACTCCCTTTTTTATTTAATTTCCAAATAGGTCGTTAAGGTATAGTGGTTTCTTGAATTAACTTCCATTGTTAATTTTATGCAACTTCCGTTTCTATTTTTATTCAACTTCCATTTTTACTCAATTTCCTTATCTATTCAACTTCCTTTTTCATTTAATTTCCAAATAGATCGTTAAAGTTTAGTGGTTTCTTGAAATGAACTTCCATTGTTAATTTTACACAACTTCCATTTTTATTTTTATTAAACTTCAAATTTTCATTCAATTTCATTTTCTATTCAACTTTCTTTCTTATTTTATTTCCAAACAAATCGTTGAGGTATAGTGGTTTTTTGAATGGACTTCCATTGTTTATTTTATGCAAGTTCCATTTTTATTTTTATTCAACTTCCATTTTTATTCAATTTTCTTTTCTATTCAACTTTCTTTTTTATTTAATTTCCAAATAGGTCGTTAAGGTACAGTGGTTTCATGAATTAACTTCCATTGCTAATTTTATACAACTTTTGTTTTTATTTTTATTCAACTTCCATTTTTCTTCAATTTCCTTTTCTATTCAACTTCCTTTTTTATTTAATTTCCAAATAGATAGTTATGGTATAGTGGTTTCATGAATGAACTTCCATTGTAAATTTTATGCAACTTCCATTTTTATTTTTATTCAACTTCCATTTTTATTCAATTTCCTTTTCTAATCAACTTAATTTTTAATTTAATTTCCAAATAGATCGTTAAGGTATAGTGGTTTCTTGAATGGACTTCTTTCGTTAATTTTATGCAACTTCCATTTTTATTTTAATTCAACTTCCATTTTTATTCAATTTCCTTTTCTATTCAACTTCCTTTTTTATTTAATTTCCAAATAGATCATTAAGGTATAGTGGTTTCTTAAATGGACTTCCATTGTTAATCTTATGCAACTTCCATTTTAATTTTTATTTAACTTCCATTTTTATTCAATATCCTTTTCTATTCTACTTCATTTTTTTTTTAAATTTCCAAATAGGTCGTTAAGGTATAGTGGTTTCTTGAATTAACTACCATTTTCAATTTTTGATGAAATTTCATTTTTATTTTTATTTAACTTCCATTTTGATTGAACTTCCTTTTTTATTCAACTTCCTTTTTTATTAAATTTCCAAACAAATCGTTAAGGTATAGTGGTTTCTTGAATGGACTTCCATTGTTAATGTTATGCAACTGCCATTTTTATTTTTGTTCCACTTCCATATTTATTCAATTTTCTTTTCTATTCAACTTTCTTTTTTATTTAGTTTCCAAATAGGTCCTTAAGGTATAGTGGTTTCTTGAATTAACTTCCATTGTTAATTTTATGTAACTTCCGTTTTTATTTTTATTCAACTTCAATTTTTATTCAATTTCCTTTTCTATTCAACTTCATTTTTTATTTAATTTCCAAATAGATCGTTAAGGTATAGTAGTTTCTTGAATGAACTTCCATTGTTAATTTTATGGAACTTCCATTTTTATTTTTTTTCAACTTCGAATTTTATTCAATTTCCTTTTCTATTCAACTTCCTTTTTAATTTAATTTCCAAATAGATCGTTAAGGTATAGTTGTTTCTTGAATGGACTTTTATTGTTAATTTTCTGCAACTTCCATTTTTATTTTTATTCAACTTCCATTTTTCTTCAATTTCATTTTCTATTCAACTTCCCTTTTTATTTAATTTTCAATTAGATTGTTAAGGTATAGTGGTTTCTTGAATGGACTTTCATAGTTAATTTTATGCAACTTCCATTTTTATTTTGATTCAACTTCCATTTTTATTCAATTGCCTTTTCTATTCAACTTTTTTTTTTTATATAATTTCCAAATAAATTGTTAAGGTATAGTGGTTTCCTGAATGAACTTCCATTGTTAATTTTATGCAATTTCTATTTTTATTTTTATTCAACTTCCATTTTCATTCAATTTTCATTTCTATTCAACTTCCTCTTTTATTTAATTTCCAAATAGATCGTTAAGGTATTGCGGTTTTCTTTAATGAACTTCCGTTGTTAATTTTATGAAACTTCCATTTTTATTTTTATTCAACTTCTATTTTTATTCACTTGCCTTTTCTATTCGACTTACTTTTTTATTTAATTTACAAATAGATCGTTAAGGTATAGTGGTTTCTTGAATGAACTTCCATTTTTAATTTTATGCAACTTCCAGTTTTATTTTTATTCAACTTTAAATTTTCATTCAATTTCATTTTCTTTTCAACTTCCTTTTCTATTTCATTTCCAAATAGATCGTTGAGGTTTAGTGGTTTCTTGAATGGACTTCCATTGTTAATTTTATACAACTTCCATTTTTATTTTTATTCAACTTCTATTTTTATTCACTTTCCTTTTCTATTCAACTTACTTTTTTATTTAATTTCCAAATAGATCGTTAAGGTATAGTGGTTTCTTGAATGAACTTCCATTTTTACTTTTATGCAACTTCCAGTTTTATTTTCATTCAATTTCATTTTCTTTTCAACTTCCTTTTCTATTTCATTTCCAAATAGATCGTTGAGGTTTAGTGGTTTCTTGAATGGACTTCCATTGTTAATTTTATACAACTTCCATTTTTATTTTTATTCAACTTCTATTTTTATTCAATTTTCTTTTCTATTCCACTTCCTTTTTTATTTAATTTTCAAATAGGCCGTTAAGGTACCGTGATTTCTTGAATTAACTTCCATTATTAATTTTATGCAACTTCCTTTTTTATTTTTAGTCAACTTCCATTTTTATTCAATTTCCTTTTCTATTCAACTTAATTTTTTATTTAATTTCCAAATAGATCGTTATTGTACAGTGGTTTCTTGAATGAACATCCATTGTTAATTTTATGCAACTTCCATTTTTATTTTTATTCAACTTCAAATTTTATTCAATTTCCTTTTCTATTCAACTTCCATTTTAATATAATTTCCGAATAGATCGTTTACGTATAGTGGTTTCTTGAATGGACTTCCATTGTTAATTTTATGCAACTTCCATTTTTATTTTAATTCAACTTCCATTTTTCTTCAATTTCCTTTTCTATTCAACTTCCTTTTTAATTTAATTTACAAATAGATCGTTAAGGTGTGGTGGTTTCTTGAATGGACTTCTATTGTTAATGTTATGCAACTTTCATTTTTATTTTAATTCAACTTCAATTTTTATTCAATTTCCTTTTCTATTCCACTTCCTTTTTTACTTAATTTTCAAAAAAATCGTTAAGGTATAGTGGTTTCTTGAATAAAACTTCTATTGTTAATTTTATGCAACTTCTATTTTTATTTTGATTCAACTTTCATTTTTATTCAATTTCTTTTTTTATTCAACTTCCTTTTTTATTTAATCTCCAAATAGATCGTTAAGGTATAGTGGTTTCTTGAATGGACTTCCATTGTTAATTTTATTCAATTTCTATTTTTATTTTGATTGAACTTTCATTTTTATTCAATTTCATTTTCTATTCAACTTCCTTTTTTATTTAATTTCCAAATAGATCGTTAAGGTATAGTGTTTTCTTGCATGGACTTCCATTGTTAATTTTATGCAACTTCCATTTTTATTTTTATTCAACTTCCATTTTTATTTAATTTCCTTTTCTATTCAACTTCCTTTTTTATTTAATTTCCAAATAAATCGTTAAGGTATAGTGGTTTCTTGAATGAGTTTCCATTATTAATTTTATGCGACTTCCGTTTTTATTTTTATTCAACTTCCATTTTTATTCAATTTCCTTTTCTATTCAACTTCCTTTTTTATTTAATTTCCAAATAGATCGTTAAGGTACAGTGTTTTCTTAAATGAACATCCATTGTTAATTTTATGCAACTTCTATTTTTATTTTTATTCAACTTCCTTTTTAATTTAATTTCCAAATACATCGTTTAGGTATGGGGGTTTCTTGAATGGACTTCCATTGTTAATTTTATGTAACTTCCATTTTTATTCAATTTTCGTTTCTATCCAACTTCTTTTTTTATTTAATTTCCAAATAGATCGTTAAGGTATTGTGGTTTCTTGAATGAACTTCCATTGTTAATTTTATGCAACTACCGTTTTTATTCAATTTCCTTTTCTATTCAACTTCTTTTTTTATTTCATTTCCAAATAGGTCGTTAAGGTATAGTGGTTTCTTGAGTTAACTTCCATTTTCAATTTTTGATGAAATTTCATTTTTATTTTTATTTAACTTCCATTTTGATTTTATTTCTTTTTCTATTCAACATCCTTTTTTATTAACTTCCAAATAAACTGTTAAGGTATAGTGGTTTCTTGAATGAACTTTCATTTTTAATTTTATGCTACTTACATTTTTATTTTTATTGAACTTCATTTTTTATTTAATTTCCTTTTCTATTCAACTTCATTTTTTATTTAATTTCCAAATAGAACGTTAAGGTATAGTGGTTTTTTGAATGAACTTCCATTGTTAACTTTATGCAACTTCCATTTTTATTTTTATTTGATTTCCATTTTTATTCAATTTCTTTTTCTATTCAACTACCTTTTTTATTTAATTTCCAAATAGATCGTTAAGGTATAGCGGTTTCTTCAATAGACTTCCAATGTTAATTTTATGCAACTTCCATTTTTATTTTTATTCAACTTACATTTTTATTCAATTTCTTTTTCTATTCAACTTCCTTTTTTATTTTATTTCCAAATAAATCGATAAGTTATAGTGGTTTCTTGAATGAACTTCCATTGTTAATTTTATGCAACTTTCATTTTTATTTTTATTGAACTTCCATTGTTATTCAATTTCCTTTTCTATTCAACTTCCTTTTTTATTTAATTTCCAAATAGATCGTTAAGGTATAGTGGTTTCTTGAATGAACTTCCATTGTTAATTTTATGCAACTTCCATTTTCATTTTTATTCAACTTCCGTTTTTATTTAATTTCCGTTTCTATTCAACTTCTTTTTTTATTTAATTTTCAAAAAGACCGTTATGGTATAGTGGTTTGTTGAATAAACTTCCATCGTTAGTTTTATGCGACTTCCATTTTTATTTTTATTCAACTTCCATTGTTATTCAATTTCCTCTTCTATTCAACTTCCTTTGTTATTTAATTTCCAAATAGGTCGTTAAGGTATAGTGGTCAGTTGAATTAACTTCCATTTTCAATTTTTGATGAAATTTCATTTTTATTTTTATTGAACTTGCATTTTGAATCAATTTATTTTTCTATTCAACTTCCTTTTTTATTTAATTTCCAAGTAAATCGTTAAGGTATAGTGGTTTCTTAAATGAACTTCCATTGTTAATTGTATGCACCTTCCATTTTTATTTTTATTCAACTTCCATTTTTATTCAATTTCCTTTTCTATTCGACTTCCTTTTTTATTTAATTTTCAAATAAATCGTTAAGGTATATTGGTTTCATGAACGAACTTCCATTGTTAATTTTATGCAATTTCCATTTTTATTTTTATTCGACTTCCATTTTCATTCAATTTCCTTTTCTATTCAACTTCTTTTTTTATTTAATTTCCGAATAGATCGTTAAGGTATAGTGGTTTCTTGAATGAACTTTCATTGTTAATTTTATGCAACTTCCATTTTTATTTTTTTCAACTTCCATTTTTATTCAATTTTCTTTTTTATTTAATTTCCAAATAGATCGTTAAGGTATAGTGGTTTCTTAAATGAAATTCCATTTTTAATTTTATGCAACTTCCATTTTTATTTTTCTTCAACTTTAAATTTTCATTCAATTTCATTTTCTATTCAGCTTCCTATTTTATTTTATTTCCAAATAGATCGTTGAGGGATAGTGGTTTCTTGAATGGACTTCCATTGTTAATTTTACGCAACTTCATTTTTATTTTTATTCAACTCCAATTTTTATTCAATTTTCTTTTCTATTCAAGTTCCTTTTTTATTTAATTGCCAAATAGGTCGTTAAGGTACAATGGTTTCTTGAATTAACTTCCACTGTTAATTTTATGCAACTTCCGTTTTTATTTTTATTTAACTTCCGTTTTTATTCAATTTCCTTTTCTATTCAAGTCCTTTTTTATTAAATTTCGATATAGATCGTTAAGGTATAGTGGTTTCTTGAATGAACATCCATTGTTAATTTTATGCAACTTCCATTCTTATTTTTATTCAACTTAAATTTTATTCAATTTCCTTTTCTATTCAACTTCCTTTTTAATTTAATTTCCAAATAGATCGTTAAGGTATAGTGGTTTCTGGAATAGGCTTCTATTGTTAATTTTATGCAACTTCCATTTTTATTTCAATTCAACTTCCATTTTTATTCAATTTCCTTTTCTATTCAACTTCCTTTTTTATTTAATTTCCAAATAGATCGTTAAGGTATAGTGGTTTCTTGAATAGACTTCAATTGTTAATTTTACGCAACTTCCATTTTCATTTTTATTCAACTTCCATTTTTATTCAATTTCCTTTTCTATTCGACTTCATTTTTTATTTAATTTCCAAATAGGTCGTTAAGGTATAGTGGTTTCTTGAATTAACTTCCATTTTCAATTTTTGATGAAATTTCATTTTTATTTTTATTTAACTTCCATTTTGATTCAATTACCTTTTCTATTCAACTTCCTTTTTTATTTAATTTCCAAATAAATCGTTAAGGAATAGTGGTTTCTTGAATGGACTTCCATTGTTAATTTTATGCAACTTCCATTTTTATTTTTATTCAACTTCCATTTTTATTCAATTTTCTTTTCTATTCAACTTCCTTTTTTATTTAATTTCCAAATAGGTCGTTAAGGTATAGTGGTTTCTTGAATTAACTTCCATTGTTAATTTTATGCAACTTCCGTTTTTATTTTTATTCAACTTCCATTTTTATTCAATTTCCTTTTCTATTCAACTTCCTTTTTTATTTAATTTCCAAATAGATTGTTAAGGTATTGTGGTTTCTTGAATGAACTTCCATTGTTAATTTTATGCAACTTTCATTTTTATTTTTATTCAACTTCAAATTTTATTCAATTTCTTTTTCTATTCAACTTCCTTTTTAATTTAATTTCCAAATAGATCGTTAAGGTATAGTGGCTTCTTGAATGGACTTCTACAGTTAATTTTATGCAACTTCCATTTTTATTTTGATTCAACTTCCATTTTTATTCAATTTCCTTTTCTATTCAACTTCTTTTTTTATTTAATTTCCAAATAAATCGTTAAGGTATAATGGTTTCTTGAATGAACTTCCATTGTTAATTTTATGCAACTTCCATTTTTATTTTTATTGAACTTCCATTTTTATTCAACTTCCTTTTCTATTTAATTTCCAAATAGATCGTTAAGGTATAATGGTTTCTTGAATGAACTTCCATTGTTAACTTTATGCAACTTCCATTTTTATTTTTATTCAACTTCCATTTTTATTCAATTTCCTTTTCTATTCAACTTCCTTTTTTATTTAATTTCCAAATAGATTGTTAAGGTATTGTGGTTTCTTGAATGAACTTCCATTGTTAATTTCATGCAACTTTCATTTTTATGTTTATTCAACTTCGAATTTAATTCAATTTATTTTTCTATTCAACTTCCTTTTTAATTTAATTTTCAAATAGGTCGTTAAGGTATAGTGGTTTCTTGAATGGACTTCTACAGTTAATTTTATGCAACTTCCATTTTTATTTTGATTCAACTTCCATTTTTATTCAATTTCCTTTTCTATTCAACTTCATTTTTTATTTAATTTCCAAATAAATCGTTAAGGCATAATGGTTTCTTCAATGAACTTCCATTCTTAATTTTATGCAACATCCATTTTTATTTTTATTGAACTTCCATTTTTATTCAATTTCCTTTTCTATTTAATTTCCAAATAGATCGTTAAGGCATAATGGTTTCTTGTATGAACTTCCATTGTTAACTTTATGCAACTTCCATTTTTATTTTTATTCAACTTCTATTTTTATTCAATTTCCTTTTCTATTCAACATCCTTTTTTATTTAATTTCCAAATATATCGTTAAGGTATAGTGGTTTCTTGAATGAACTTCCATTTTTAATTTTATGCAACTTCCAACTTTATTTTTATTCAACTTACATTTTTATTGAATTTCCTTTTCTATTCGACTTCCTTTTTTATTTAATTTCCAAAATAAATCGTTACGATATAGTGGTTTCTTGAATGAACTTCCATTGTTAATTTTATGCATCTTCCATTTTTATTTTTAATGAACTTCCATTTTTATTCAATTTCCTTTTCTATTCAACTTCCTTTTTTATTTAATTTCCAGATAGATCGTTAAGGTATAGTGGTTTCTCGAATGAACTTCTATTGTTAATTTTATGCAACTTCCATTTTTATTTTTATTGAACTTCAATTTTTTTTAAATTTCCGTTTCTATTCAACTTCTTTTTTAATTTAATTTCCAAATAGATCGTTAAGGTATAGTTGTTTCTTGAATAAAGTTCCATCGTTAATTTTATGCAACTTCCATTTTTATTTCAATTCAACTTCCATTTTTATTCAATTTCATTTTCTATTCAACTTCCTTTTTTAATTTCCAAATAGATCGTTAAGGTATAGTGGTTTCTTGAATAGACTTCCATTGTTAATTTTATGCAACTTCCATTTTCATTTTTAGTCAACTTCCATTTTTATTCAATTTCCTTTTCTATTCAACTTCATTTTTTATTTAATTTCCAAATAGGTCGTTAAGGTATAGTGGTTTCTTGAATTAACTTCCATTTTCAATTTTTGATGAAATTTCATTTTTATTTTTATTTAACTTCCATTTGATTCAATTACCTTTTCTTTCAACTTCCTTTTTTATTTAATTTCCAAATAAATCGTTAAGGAATAGTGATTTCTTGAATGGACTTCCATTGTTAATTTTATGAACTTTCATTTTTATTTTTATTCAACTTCCAATTTTATTTAATTTCCTTTCCTACTCAACTTCCTTTTTTATTTAATTTCCACATAGATCGTTAAGGTATAGTGGTTTCTTGAATGAACTTCCGTTTTTAATTTTATTCAACTTCCATTTTTATTTTTATTCAACTTCAAATTTTCTTTCAATTTCTTTTTCTATTCAACTTCCTTTTTTAATTTATTTCCAAATAGATCTTTAAGGTATAGTGGTTTCTTGAATGGACTTCCAATGTTAATTTTATGCAACTTCCATTTTTATTTTTATTCAACTTACATTTTTATTCAATTTCCTTTTCTTTTCAACTTCCTTTTTTATTTGATTTCCAAATAAATCGTTAAGGTATAGTGGTTTCTTTAATGAACTTCGATTCTTAATTTTATGCAACTTCCATTTTTATTTTTATTCAACTTACATTTTTATTCAATTTCCTTTTCTATTCGACTTCCTTTTTTATTTAATTTCCAAATAAATCGTTAAGGTATAGTGGTTTCTTTAATGAACTTCCATTGTTAATTTTTTCCGACTTCCATTTTTATTTTTATTCAACTTCCATTTTTATTCAATTTCCTTTTGTATTCAACTTCCTTTTTTATTTAATTTCCAAATAGATCGTTAAGGTATAGTGGCTTATTGAATGAACTTCCATTGTTAATTTTGTGCAACTTCCACTTTTATTGTTATTCAACTTCCATTTTTATTCAATTTCCTTTTTTTTTAAAATTATTTTTTTATTTAATTTCCAAATAGATCGTTAAAGTATAATAGTTTCTTGAATGAACTTCCATTTTTAATTTTATGCAACTTCCCTTTTTATTTTTATTCAACTTAAATTTTCATTCAATTTCCTTTTCTATCCAACTTCCTTTTTTATTTAATTTCCGAATAAATCGTTACGGAATAGTGGTTTCTTGAATGGACTTCCATT
Organism: Camellia japonica; assembly: GCA_030407325.1. Classification (NCBI taxonomy): domain Eukaryota; kingdom Viridiplantae; phylum Streptophyta; class Magnoliopsida; order Ericales; family Theaceae; genus Camellia; species Camellia japonica. The sequence continues at coordinate 7,265,994 of JAPPVO010000003.1, forward strand.
GTTAATTTCGTGCAACTTCCATTTTTATTTTTACTCAACTTCCATTTTTATTCAATTTCCTTTTCTATTCAACTTTCTTTTTTATTTAATTTCAAAATAAATTGTTAAAGTATAGTGGTTTGTTGAATTAACTTCCATTCTTCATTTTATGCGATTTCCATTTTTAATTTTATTCAACTTCCATTTTCATTTAACTTCCTTTTCTATTCAACTTCCTTTTTTATTTAATTTCCAAATAGATCGTTAAGGTATAATGGTTTCACGAATAAACTTCCATTGTTAACTTCATGCAACTTCCATTTTTGTTTTTATTCGGCTTCCATTTTTAGTCAATTTCCTTTTCTTTTCAACTTACCTTTTTATTTAATTTCCAAATAGATCGTTAGGGTACAGTGCTTTCTTGAATAAACTTCCATTTTTAATTTTATGCAACTTCCATTTTTATTTTTATTCAACTTCAAATTTTCATTCAATTTCATTTTCTATTCAACTTCCTTTTTTATTTTATTTCCAAATAGATCGTTAAGGTATAATGGTTTCTTGAATGGACTTCCATTGTTAATTTTATGCAACTTCCATTTTATTTCAATTTCCTTTTCTATTCAACTTCATTTTTTATTTAATTTCCAAATAAATCGTTAAGGTATAGTGGTTTTATGAATGAACTTCCATTGTTAATTTTATGTAATTTCCATTTTTATTTTGATTCAACTCCCATTTTATTTCAATTTCCCTTTCTATTCAACTTTCTTTTTTATTTAATTTCCAATTAGATCGTTAAGGTATAGTGGTTTCTTGAATTAACTTCAATTGTTAATTTTATGCAACTTTCATTTTTATTTTTATTCTACTTCCATTTTTATTCAATTTCCTTCGCTATTCAACTTACTTTTTTATTTAATTTCCAAATATATCGTTAAGGTATAGTGGTTTCTTGAATGAACTTTCATTTTTAATTTTATGCAACTTCAATTTTGATTTTCACTCAACTTCAAATTTTAATTCAATTTCATTTTCTATTCAACTTCCTTTTTTATTTTACTTCCAAATAGATCGTTAAGATATAGTGGTTTCTTGAATGGACTTCCATTGTTAATTTTATGCAACTTCAATTTTTATTCAATTTCATTTCCTATTCAACTTCCTTTTTTATTAAAGTTGCAAATATGCCGTTAAGGTATAGTGGTTTCTTGAATTAACTTCCATTGTTAATTTTATGCAACTTCCGTTTTTATTTTTATTCAACTTCCATTTTTATTCAATTTCCTTTCCGATTCAACGTCCTTTTTTATTTAATTTCCAAATAGATCGTTAAGGTATAGTGTTTTCTTGAATGAACTTCCATTGTTAATTTTATGCAACTTCCATTTTTATTTTTATTCAACTTCAATTTTTATTTAATTTCCGTTTCTATATAACTTCGTTTTTTATTGAATTTCCAAATAGATCGTTAAGGTATAGTGGTTTCTTGAATGAACTTCTATCGTTAATTTTATGCAACTTCCATTTTTATTTTTATTCAACTTCCGTTTTTATTCAATTTCCTTTTCTATTCAACTTCCATTTTTATTTAATTTTCAAATAGGTCGTTAAGGTATAGTGGTTTCTTGAATTAACTTCCATTTTCAATTTTTCATGAAATTTCATTTTTATTTTTATTGAACTTCCATTTTGATTCAATTTTTTTTCCTATTCAACTTCCTTTTTTATTTAATTTCCAAGTAAATCGTTAAGGTATAGTGGTTTCTTAAATGAACTTCCATTGTTAATTTTATGCACCTTCCATTTTTATTTTTATTCAACTTCCATTTTTATTCAATTTCCTTTTTTGTTCAACTTCCTTTTTATTTAATTTCCAAATAAATCGTTAAGGTATAGTGGTTTCATGAATGAACTTCCATTGTTAATTTTATGCAATTTCGAGTTTTATTTTTATTCAACTTCTATTTTCATTCAATTTTCTTTTCCATTCAACTTCCTTTTTTATTTAATATCCAAATAGATCGTTGAGGTGTAGTGGTTTCTTGAATGAACTTCCATTGTTAATTTTATGCAACTTTCTTTTCTATTTTTATTCAACTACCATTTTTATTCAATTTTCTTTTTTATTCAACTTACTTTTTTATTTAATTTCCAAATAAATCGTTAACGTATAGTGGTTTCTTGAATGAACTTCCATTTTTAATTTTATGCAACTTCCATTCTTATTTTTCTTCAACTTTAAACTTTCATTCAATTTCATTTTCTATTCGACTTCCTTTTTTTATTTTATTTCCAAATAGATCGTTGAGGTATAGTGGTTTCTTGAATGGACTTCCATTGTTAATTTTGTGCAACTTCCATTTTTATTTTTATTCAACTACTATTTTTTTTTCAATTTTCTTTTCTATTCAACTTACTTTTTTATTTAATTTCCAAATAAATTGTTAAGGTATGATAGATTCTTCAATGAACTTCCATTTTTAATTTTATGCAACTTGCATTTTTATTTTTCTTCAAATTTAAATTTTCATTCAATTTCATTTTCTATTCAACTTCGTTTTTTTTTTATTTTATTTCCAAATAGATCGTTGTGGTATAGTGGTTTCTTGAATGGACTTCCGTTGTTAATTTTGTGCAACTTCCATTTTTATTTAATTTCAACTTCCATTTTTATTCAATTATCTTTTTTCTATTCAACTTCATTTTTTATTTAATATCCAAATAGGTCGTTAAGGTACAGTGGTTTCTTGAATTAACTTCCACTGTTAATTTTATGCAACTTCCGTTTTTATTTTTATTCAACTTCCATTTTTATTCAATTTCCTTTTCTATTCAATGTCCTTTTCTATTCAACTTCCATTCTTATTTTTTTTCAATTTCCTTTTCTATTCAACTTCCTTTTTAATATAATCTCCAAATAGATCGTTAAGGTATAGTAGTTTCTTTAATGGACTTCTATTGTTAATTTTATGCAACTTCCATTTTTATTTCAATTCAACTTCCATTTTTATTCAATTTCTTTTTCTATTCAACTTCCTTTTTTTTTAATTTCAAAATAGATCGTTAAGGTATAGTGTTTTCTTGAATAGACTTCCATTGTTAATTTTATGCAACTTCCATTTTCATTTTTAGTCAACTTCCATTTTTATTCAATTTCCTTTTCTATTCAACTTCATTTTTTATTTAATTTCCAAATAGGTCGTTAAGGTATAGTGGTTTCTTGATTAACTTCCATTTTCAAATTTGGATGAAATTTCATTTTTATTTTTATTTAACTTCCATTTTGATTCAATTACCTTTTCTATTCAACTTCCTTTTTTATTTAATTTCCAAATAAATCGTTAAGGAATAGTGATTTCTTGAATGGACTTCCATTGTTAATTTTATGCAACTTCCATTTTGGTTTTTATTCAACTTCCATTTTTATTCAATTTTCTTTTCTATTCAACTTCCTTTTTTATTTAATTTCCAAATAGGTCGTTAAGGTATAGTGGTTTTTTGAATTAACTTCCATTTTTAATTTTATGCAACTTCCGTTTTTATTTTTATTCAACTTCCATTTTTATTCAATTTCCTTTTCTATTCAACTTCCTTTTTTATTTAATTTCCAAATAGAATGTTAAGGTATAGTGGTTTCTTGAATAAACTTCCATTGTTAATTTTATGCAACTTCCATTTGTATTTTTATTCAACTTCAAATTTTATTCAATTTCTTGTTCTATTCAACTTCCTTTTTAATTTAATTTCCAAATAGATCGTTAAGGTATAGTGGTTTCGTGAATGCACTTCTACAGTTAATTTTACGCAACTTTCATTTTTATTTTTATTCAACTTTCATTTTTATTCAATTTCCTTTTTTATTTAATTTCCAAATAAATTGTAAAGGTATAACGGTTTCTTGAATGAACTTGCATTGTTAATTTTATGCAACTGCCATTTTTATTGTTATTCAACTTTCATTTTTATTCAATTTCCTTTTCTATTCAACTTCCTTTTTTTTTTTTTTTTCCAAATAAATCGTTAAGGTATAGTGGTTTCTTGAATGAACTTCCATTGTTAGTTTTATACGACTTCCATTTTTATTTTTGTTCAACTTCCATTTTTATTCAATCTCTTTTTGTATTCAACTTCCTTTTTAATTTAATTTCCAAATAGATCGTTAAGGTATAATGGTTTCATGAATAGACTTCCATTGTTAATTTTATGGAACTTGTATTTTTATTTTTATTTAACTTCCATTTTTATTCAATTTCCTTTTCTATTCAACTTCCGTTTTTATTTAATTTTCAAATAAATCGTTAAGGTATAGTGGTTTGTTGAATGAACTTCCACTATTAATTTTTATGCAACTTTCATTTTTATTCAATTTCCTTTTCTATTCAACTTCTTTTTTTTATTTAATTTCAAATAGATTGTTAAGGTATAGTGGTTTTTTTGAATTAACTACCATTGTTAATTTTATGCAACTTCCATTTTTATTTTTATTCAACTTCCATTTTTATTTAATTGCCTTTTCTATTCAAATTTATGTTTTATTTAATTTCCAAATAGGTTGTTAAGATATAGTGGTTTCTTGAATTAACTTCCATTTTCAATTTTTCATGAAATTTCATTTTTCTTTTTATTTAACTTCCATTTTGATTCAATTTCTTTTTCTATTCAACATCCTTTTTTAATTACTTTTCAAATAAATCGTTAAGGTATAGTGGTTTCTTGAATGAACTTCCATTATTAATTTTATGCAACTTCCATTTCTATTTTTATTGAACTTCCATTTTTATTCAATTTCCTTTTGTATTCAACTTCCTTTTTTATTTAATTTCCAAAGAGATCGTTAAGGTATAGTGGTTTCTTGAATGACCTTCCATTGTTAATTTTATGCAACTTCCAATTTTATTTTTATTCCACTTCTATTTTTATTCAAGTTCTTTTTCTATTCAACTTCCTTTTTTATTTAATTTCCAAATAGATCGTTAAGGTATAGCGGTTTGCTGAATGAACTTCCATTGTTAATTTTGTGCAATTTCCATTTTTATTTTTATTCAACTTCCATTTTTATTCAATTTCCGTTTCTATTCAACTTCTTTTTTTATTTAATTTCCAAATAGATCGTTAAGGTATAGTGGTTTCTCGAATGAACTTCCATCGTTATTTTTATGCAACTTCCATTTTTATTTTTATTCAACTTCCGTTTTTATTCAATTTCCTTTTCTATTCAACTACCTTTTTTATTTAATTTACAAATAGATCGTTAAGGTATAGTGGTTTCTTGAATGAACTTCTAGTGTTAATTTTCTGCACCTTCCATTTTTATTTTTATTCAACTTCCATTTTTATTCAATTTCTTCTTCTATTCAACTTCCTTTTTTATTTAATTTCGAAATAGATAGTTAAGATATAATGGTTTCTTGAATGAACTTCCATTTATAATTTTATGCAACTTTCATTTTTATTTTTATTCAACTTAAATTTTCATTCAATTTCCTTTTCTATTCAAGTTCCTTTTTTATTTAATCTCCAAATAGATCGTTAATGTATAGTGATTTGTTGAATGGACTTCCATTGTTAATTTTATGCAACTTCCATTTTTATTTTGATTCAACTTGCATTTTTATTCAATTTCCATTTCTATTCAACTTCCTTTGTTCTTTATTTTCCAAATAAATCGTTAAGGTATACTGGTTTCTTGAATGAACTTCCATCGTTAATTTTATATGACTTCCATTTTTATTTTTATTCAACTTTCATTTTTATTCACTTTACTTTTGTATTCAATTTCCTTTTTTATTTAATTTCCAAATAGATCGTTAACGTATGGTGGTTTCTTAAATGAACTTCCATTGTTAATTTTACGCAACTTCCATTTTTATTGTTATTCAACTTCCATTTTTATTCAATTTCCTTTTGTATTCAACTTCCTTTTTTATTTTATTTCCAAATAGATCACTAAGGTATAGTGGTTTCTTGAATAGACTTCCATTGTTAATTTTATGCAACTTCCGTTTTCATTTTTATCCAACTTCCATTTTTATTCAATTTTCTTTTCCATTCAGCTTCCTTTTTTATTTAATTTCCAAATAAATCGTTAAGGTATGGTTGTTTCATGAAGGAACTTCCATTGTTAATTTTATACGACTTCCATTTTTATTTTTGTTCAACTTCCATTTTTATTCAATTTCCTTTTGTATTCAACTTCCTTTTTTATATAATTTCTAAATAGATCGTTAAGGTATAGCGGTTTTTTGAATGAACTTCCATTGTAAATTTTATGCAACTTCCATTTTTATTGTTATTCAATTTCCATTTTTATTCAATTTCCTTTTCTATTCAACTTCCTTTTTTATTTAATTTCCAAATAGGTCGTTAAGGTATAGTGGTTTCTTGAATTAACTTCCATTTTCAATTTTTGATGAAATTTCATTTTTATTTTTATTTAACTTCCATTTTGTTTTTATTTCTTTTTCTATTCAATATCAGTTTTTATTTAATTTCCAAATAAATCGTTAAGTTATAGTGGTTTCTTGAATGAACGTCTAGTGTCAATTTTATGCAACTTCCATATTTATTTTTATTCAACTTCCATTTTTAATCAATGTCGTTTTCTATTCAACTTCCGTTTTTTTTTTTTTAATTTCCAAATAGATCGTGAAGGTATAGTGGTTTCTTGAATGAACTTCCATTTTTTATTTTATGCAACTTCCATTTTTATTTTTATTCAACTTAAATTTTTATTTTTATTCAACTTAAATTTTCATTCAATTTCTTTTTCTATTCAACTTCATTTTTTTATTTTGTTTCCAAAAAGATCATTGAGGTATAGTGGTTTCTTCATTGGACTTCCATTGTTAATTTTGTGCAACTTCCATTTTTATTTTTATTCAATTTTCTTTTCTATTCAACTTACTTTTTTATTTAATCTCCAAATAAATCGTTAAGGTATAGTGGTTTCTTGAATGAACTTCCATTTTTAATTTTATGCAACTTCCATTTTTACTTTTCTTCAACTTTAAATTTTCATTCAATTTCATTTTCTATTGAACTTCGTTTTTTTATTTTATTTCCAAATAGATCGTTGAGGTATAGTGGTTTCTTGAATGGACTTCCATTGTTAATTTAGTGCAACTTCCATTTTTATTTTTATTCAACTTCATTTTTTATTTAATTTCCAAATAGGTCGTTAAGGTACAGTGGTTTCTTGAATTAACTTCCCCTGTTAATTTTATGCAACTTCCGTTTTTATTTTTATTCAACTTCCATTTTTATTCAATTTCCTTTTCTATTGAACGTCGTTTTCTATTCAACTTCCATTCTTATTTTTATTCAATTTCCTTTTTTATTCAACTTCCTTTTTAATATAATCTCCAAATAGATCGTTAAAGTATAGTAGTTTCTTTAATGGACTTCTATTGTTAATTTTATGTAACTTCCATTTTTATTTCAATTCAACTTCCATTTTTATTCAATTTCCGTTTCTATTCAACTTCTTTTTTTATTTAATTTCCAAATAGATCGGTGAGGTATAGTGTTTTCTTGAATGAACTTCCATCGTTAATTTTATGCAACTTCCATTTTTATTTTTATTCAACTTCCATTTTTATTCAATTTCCTTTTCTATTCCACTACCTTTTTTATTTAATTTACAAATAGATCGTTAAGGTAGAGTGGTTTCTTGAATGAACTTCTAGTGTTAATTTTCTGCAACTTCCATTTTTATTTTTATTCAACTTCCATTTTTATTCAATTTCTTCTTCTATTCAACTTCCTTTTTTATTTAGTTAAGATATAATGGTTTCTTGAATGAACTTCCATTTTTAATTTTATGCAACTTCCATTTTTATTTTTATTCAACTTAAATTTTCATTCAATTTCTTTTTCTATTCAACTTCTTTTTTTATTTAATCTCCAAATAGATCGTTAATGTATAGTGGTTTCTTGAATGGACTTCCATTGTTAATTTTGTGCAACTTCCATTTTTATATTGATTCCACTACAATTTTTTTTCAAGTTCATTTTCTATTCAGCTTCCATTTTTATTTAATTTTCAAATAGGTCGTTAAGGTATAGTGGTTTCTTGAATTAACTTCTATTTTTAATTTTTCATGAAATTTCATTTTTATTTTTATTGAGCTTCCATTTTGATTCAATTTTTTTTCCTATTCAACTTCCTTTTTTATTTAATTTCCAAGTAAATCGTTAAGGTATAGTTGTTTTTTAAATGAACTTCCGTTGTTAATTTTATGCACCTTCCATTTTTATTTTTATTCAACTTCCATTTTTATTCAATTTCCTTTTCTATTCAACTTCCTTTTTTATTTAATTTCCAAATAAATCGTTAAGGTATAGTGGTTTCATGAATGAACTTCCATTGTTAATTTTATGCAATTTCGATTTTTATTTTTATTCAACTTCCATTTTCATTCAATTTTCTTTTCTATTCAACTTCCTTTTTTATTTAATATCCAAATAGATCGTTGAGGTATAGTGGTTTCTTGAATGAACTTCCATTGTTAATTTTATGCAACTTTCATTTTTATTTTTATTCAACTTCCATTTTTATTCAATTTTATGTTCTATTCAACTTACTTTTTAAATTAATTTCCAAATAAATCGTTAAGGTATAGTGGTTTCTTGAATGAACTTCAATTTTTAATTTTATGCAACTTCCATTTTTATTTTTCTTGAACTTTAAATTTTCATTGAATTTCATTTTCTATTCAACTTCCTTTTTTTATTTTATTTCCAAATAGATCGTTGAGGTATAGTGGTTTCTTCAATGGACTTCCATTGTTAATTTTGTGCAACTTCCATTTTTATTTTTATTCAACTTCTATTTTTATTCAATTTTCTTTTCTATTCAACTTATTTTTTTATTTTATTTCCAAATAAATCGTTAAGGTATAGTGGTTTCTTGAATGAACTTCCATTTTTAATTTTATGCAACTTCCATTTTTACTTTTCTTCAACTTTAAATTTTCATTCAATTTCATTTTCTATTGAACTTCGTTTTTTTATTTTATTTCCAAATAGATCGTTGAGGTATAGTGGTTTCTTGAATGGACTTCCATTGTTAATTTTGTGCAACTTCCATTTTTATTTTTATTCAACTTCCATTTTTATTCAATTTTCTTTTCTATTCAACTTCATTTTTTATTTAATTTCCAAATAGGTCGTTAAGGTACAGTGGTTTCTTGAATTAACTTCCCCTGTTAATTTTATGCAACTTCCGTTTTTATTTTTATTCAACTTCCATTTTTATTCAATTTCCTTTTCTATTCAATGTCGTTTTCTATTCAACTTCCATTCTTATTTTTATTCAATTTCCTTTTTTATTCAACTTCCTTTTTAATATAATCTCCAAATAGATCGTTATAGTATAGTTGTTTCTTTAATGGACTTCTATTGTTAATTTTATGTAACTTCCATTTTTATTTCAATTCAACTTCCATTTTTATTCAATTTCCTTTTTTATTTAATTTCCAAATAGATCGTTAAGGTATAGTGTTTTCTTGAACAGACTTCCATTGTTAATTTTATGCAAGTTCCAATTTCATTTTTATTCAATTTCCTTTTCTATTTAACTTCATTTTTTATTTAATTTCCAAATAGGTCGTTAAGGTATAGTGGTTTCTTGAATTAACTTCCATTTTCAATTTTTGATAAAATTTCATTTTTATTTTTATTTAACTTCCATTTTGATTCAATTACCTTTTCTATTCAACTTCCTTTTTTATTTAATTTCCAAATAAATCGTTAAGGAATAGTGATTTCTTGAATGGATTTCCATTGTTAATTTTATGCAACTTCCATTTTTATTTTTATTCAACTTCCATTTTTATTAATTTTCTTTTCTATTCAACTTCATTTTTTTATTTAATTTGCAAATAGGTCGTTAAGGTATAGTGGTTTCTTGAATGAACTTCCATTGTTAATTTTATGCAACTTCCATTTTTATTTTTAGTCAACTTCCATTTTTATTCAATTTCCTTTTCTATTCAACTTCATTTTTTAATTAATTTCCAAATAGGTCGTTAAGGTATAGTGGTTTCTTGAATTAACTTCCATTTTTAATTTTTGATGAAATTTCATTTTTATTTTTATTTAACTTCCATTTTGATTCAATTACCTTTTCTATTCAACTTCCTTTTTTTATTTAATTTCCAAATAAATCGTTAAGGAATAGTGATTTCTTGAATGGACTTCCATTGTTAATTTTATGCAACTTCCATTTTTTTTTATTTAACTTCCATTTTGATTCAATTACCTTTTCTGTTCAACTTCCTTTTTTATTTAATTTCCAAATAAATCGTTAAGGTATAGTGGTTTTTTGAATGAACTTTCATTTCTAATTTTATGCAACTTCCATTTTTATTTTTCTTCAACTTTAAATTTTCATTCAATTTCATTTTCTATTCAACTTCCTTTTTTTATTTTATTTCCAAATAGATCGTTGAGGTATAGTGGTTTCTTGAATGAACTTCTATTGTTAATTTTATGCAACTTCCATTTTTATTTTTATTGAACTTCCATTTTTATTCAATTTCCTTTTCTATTCAACTTCCTTTTTTATTTAATTTCCAAATAGATCGTTAAGGTATAGTAGTTTCTTAAATGAACTTCTAGTGTTAATTTTCTACAACTTCCATTTTTATTTATATTCAACTTCCATTTTTATTCAATTTTTTCTTCTATTCAACTTCCTTTTTTTATTTAATTTCGAAATAGATCGTTAAGATATAATGGTTTCTTGAATGAACTTCCATTTTTAATTTTATGCAACTTCCATTTTTATTTTTATTCAACTTAAATTTTCATTCAGTTTCATTTTCTATTCAACTTCCTTTTTTATTTAATCTCCAAATAGATCGTTAATGTATAGTGATTTGTTGAATGGACTTCCATTGTTAATTTTATGCAACTTCCATTTTTATTTTGATTCAACTTCCATTTTTATTCAATTTCCATTTCTATTCAACTTCCTTTGTTCTTTATTTTCCAAATAAATCGTTAAGGTATATTGGTTTCTTGAGTGAACTTCCATCGTTAATTTTATACGACTTCCATTTTTATTTTTATTCAACTTCCATTTTTATTCAATTTCCTTTTGTATTCAACTTCCTTTTTTTTTATTTATTTTCCAAATAGATCGTTAACGTATGGTGGTTTCTTGAATGAACTTCCATTGTTAATTTTACGCAACTTCCATTTTTATTGTTATTCAACTTCCATTTTTATTCAATTTCCTTTTCTATTCAACTTCCTTTTTTATTTTATTTCCAAATAGATCACTAAGGTATAGTGGTTTCTTGAATAGACTTCCGTTGTTAATTTTATGCAACTTCCATTTTTAGTTTTATCCGACTTCCATTTTTATTCAATTTCCTTTTGTATTCAACTTCCTTTTTTATTTAATTTCCAAAGAAATTGTTAAGGTATGGTTGTTTCTTGAAGGAACTTCCAACGCTAATTTTATACGACTTCCATTTTTATTTTTATTCAACTTCCATTTTTATTCAATTTCCTTTTGTATTCAACTTCCTTTTTTATATAATTTCCAAATAGATCGTTAAGGTATAGTGGTTTTTTGAATGAACTTCCTTTGTAAATTTTATGCAACTTCCATTTTTATTGTTATTCAATTTCCATTTTTATTCAATTTCCTTTTCTATTCAACTTCCGTTTTTATTTTATTACCAAATAGGTCGTTAAGGTATAGTGGTTTGTTGAATTAACTTCCATTTTCAATTTTTGATGAAATTTCATTTTTATTTTTATTTAACTTCCATTTTGTTTTTATTTCTTTTTCTATTCAATATCATTTTTTATTTAATTTCCAAATAAATCGTTAAGGTATAGTGGTTTCTTGAATGAACGTCCATTGTCAATTTTATGCAACTTCCATATTTATTTTTATTCAACTTCCAGTTTTATTCAATGTCGTTTTCTATTCAACTTCTGTTTTTTTTTAATTTCCAAATAGAGCGTGAAGGTATAGTGGTTTCTTGAATGAACTTCCATTTTTAGTTTTATGCAACTTCTATTTTTATTTTTATTCAACTTAAATTTTCATTCAATTTCTTTTTCTATTCAACTTTCTTTTTTATTTACTTTCCAAATAGATCGTTAAGGTATAGTGGTTTCTTGAATGGACTTCCATTGTTAATTTTATGCAACTTCCATTTTTATTTTGATTCAACTTACATTTTTATGCAATTTCTTTTTCTCTTCAACTTCCTTTTTTATTTAATTTCGAAATAAATCGTTAAGTTATAGTGGTTTCTTGAATGAACTTCCATTGTTAATTCTATGCAACTTCCATTTTTATTTTTATTGAACTCCCATTTTTATTCAATTTCCTTTTCTTTTCAACTTCCTTTTTTATTTAATTTCCAAATAGATCGTTAAGGTATATTGATTTCTTGAGTGAACTTCCACTGTTAATTTTGTGCAATTTCCATTTTTATTTTTATTCAACTTCCATTTTTATTCAATTTCCGTTTCTATTCAACTTCTCTTTTTATTTAATTTCTGAGTAGATCGTTAAGGTATTATGGTTTCTTGAATGAACTTCCATCGTTAATTTTATGCAGCTTCCATTTTTATTTTTATTCAACTTCCATTTTTGTTCAATTTTCTTTTCTATTCAACATCCTTTTTTATTTATTACAAATAGATCGTTAAGGTATAGTGGTTTCTTGAATGAACTCCCAGTGTTAATTTTATGCAACTTCCATTTTTATTTTTATTCAATTTCCATTTTTATTCAATTTCTTCTTCTATTCAACTTCCTTTTTTATTTAATTTCGAAATAGATCGTTAAGGTATGATGGTTTCTTGAATGAACTTCCATTTTTTATTTCATGCAACTTCCATTTTTATTTTTACTCAACTTAAATTTTCATTCAATTTCTTTATCTATTCAACTTCCTTTTTTATTTAATCTCCAAATAGATCGTTACTGTATAGTGGTTTCTTGAATGGACTTCCATTGTTAATTTTATGCAACTTCTATGTTTATTTTGATTCCACTTCCATTTTTATTCAAGTTCCTCTTCTATTTAACTTCATTTTTTCTTTAATTTCCAAATAAATCGTTAAGTTATAGTGGTTTCTTGAATGAACTTCTACTGTTAATTTTATACGACTTGCATTTTTATTTTTATTCAACTTCCATTTTTATTCAATTTCCTTTTGTATTCAACTTCCTTTTTTATTTAATTTCCAAATAGATCGTTAAGGTATGGTGGTTTCTTGAATGAACTTCCATTGTTACTTTTACGCAACTTCCATTTTTATTGTTATTCAACTTCCATTTTTATTCAATTTCCTTTTCTATTCAACTTCCTTTTTTATTTTATCTCTAAATAGATCACTAAGGTATAGTGGTTTCTTGAATAGACTTCCATTGTTAATTTTATGCAACTACCATTTTTATTTTTATTCAACTTCCATTTTTATTCAATTTTGTTTTCTATTCAACTTCCTTTTTTATTTAATTTCGAAATAGATCGTTAAGGTATAATGGTTTGTAGAATGAACTTTCATTTTTAATTTTATGCAACTTCCATTTTTATTTTTATTCAACTTAAATTTTCATTCAATTTCCTTTTCTATTCAAGTTCCTTTTTTTATTTAATCTCCAAATAGATCGTTAAGGTATAGTGGTTTCTTTAATGGACTTCCATTGTTAATTTTATGAAACTTCCATTTTTATTTTGATTCATTTCCATTTTTATCCAATTTCCTTTTATATTCAACTTCCTTTTTTATTTAATTTCCTAAAAATTCGTTAAGGTATAGTGGTTTCTTGAATGAACTTCCATTGTTAATTTTATGCGCCTTCCATTTTTATTTTCATTCAACTTCTTTTTTAATTCAATTTTCTTTTTGTATTCAACTTCCATTTTCGTTCAATTTCTTTTTGTATTCAACTTCCTTTTTGATTTAATTTCCAAATATATCGTTAAGGTATGGTGGTTTCTTGAATGAACTTCCATTGTTAATTTTATGCAACTTCCATTTTTATTTTTATTCAACTTCCATTTTTATTTAATTTCCTTTCCTATTCAACTTCCTTTTTTATTTAATTTGCAAATAGATCGTTAAGGTATAGTGGTTTCTTGAATGAACTTCTGTTTTTAATTTTATTCAACTCCAAATTTTATTCAATTTCTTTTTCTATTCAACTTCCTTTTTTAATTTATTTCCAAATAGATCATTAAGGAATAGCGGTTTCTTGAATGGACTTCCATTGTTAATTTTATAGAACTTGCATTTTTATTTTTATTCAACTTTCATTTTTATTTAATTTCCTTTTCCATTCAAATTTATTTTTTATTTAATTTTAAAATAGGTCGTTAAGATATAGTGGTTTCCTGAATTAACTTCCATTTTCAATTTTTGATGAAATTTCATCTTTATTTTTATTTAACTTCCATTTTGATTCAATTTCTTTTTCTATTCAACATCCTTTTTAAATTACTTTTCAAATAAATCGTTAAGGTATAGTGGCTTCTTGAATGAACTTCCATTGTTAATTTTATGCAACTTCCATTTTTATTTTTGTTGAACTTCCATTTTTATTCAATTTCCTTTTCTATTCAACTTCCTTTTTTATTTAATTTCCAAATAGATCGCTAAGGTAAAGTGGTTTCTTGAATGAACTTCCATTGTTAATTTTATGCAACTTCCAATTTTATTTTTATTCAACTTTTTTTTTTTATTCAATTTCCTTTTCTATTCAACTTCCTTTTTTATTTAATTTCCAAATAGATCGTTAAGGTATAGCGGTTTCCTGTATGAACTTCCATTGTTAATTTTGTGCAATTTTCATTTTTATTTTTATTCAACTACCATTTTTATTCAATTTCCGTTTCTATTCAACTTCTTTTTTTATTTAATTTCCAAATAGATCGTTAAGGTATAGTGGTTTCTTGAATGAACTTCCATCGTTAATTTTATGCAACTTCCATTTTTATTTTTATTCAACTTCCATTTTTATTCAATTTCCTTTTCTATTCAACTTCCTTTTTTATTTAATTTACAAATAGATCGTTAAGGTATAGTGGTTTCTTGAATGAACTTCCAGTGTTAATTTTCTGCAACTTCCATTTTTATTTTTATTCAACTTCTATTTTTATTCAATTTCTTCTATTCAACTTCCTTTATTATTTAATTTCGAAATAGATCGTTAAGATATAATGGTTTCTTGAATGAACTTCCATTTTTAATTTTATGCAACTTCCATTTTTATTTTTATTCAACTTAAATTTTCATTCAATTTCCTTTTCTATTCAACTTCCTTTTTTATTTAATCTCCAAATAGATCGCTAATGTATAGTGATTTGTTGAATGGACTTCCATTGTTAATTTTATGTAACTTCCATTTTTATTTTGATTCAACTTCCATTTTTATTCAATTTTCTTTTCTATTCAACTTCCTTTGTTCTTTATTTTCCAAATAAATCGTTAAGGTATAGTGGTTTCTTGAATGAACTTCCATCGTTAATTTTATACGACTTCCATTTTTATTTTTATTCAACTTCCATTTTTATTCAATTTCCTTTTGTATTCAACTTCCTTTTTTAATTAATTTCCAAATAGATCGTTAAGGTATGGTGGTTTCTTGAATGAACTTCCATTGTTAATTTTACGCCACTTCCATTTTTATTGTTATTCAACTTCCATTTTTATTCAATTTCCTTTTCTATTCAACTTTTTTTTTATTTTATTTCCAAATAGATCACTAAGGTATAGTGGTTTCCTGAATAGACTTCCATTGTTAATTTTATGCAACTTCCATTTTTATTTTTATTCAACTTCCATTTTTATTCAATTTTCTTTTCTATTCAACTTACTTTTTTATTTAATTTCCAAATAAATCGTTAAGGTATGGTTGTTTCTTGAAGGAACTTCCATTGTTAATTTTATACGACTTCCATTTTTATTTTTATTCAACTTCCTTTTTTATATAATTTCCAAATAGATCGTTAAGGTATAGTGGTTTTTTGAATGAATTTCCATTGTTAATTTTATGCAACTTCCATTTTTATTGTTATTCAATTTCCATTTTTATTCAATTTACTTTTCTATTCAACTTCCTTTTTTATTTAATTTCCAAATAGGTCGTTAAGGTATAGTGGTTTGTTGAATTAACTTCCATTTTCAATTTTTGATGAAATTTCATTTTTCTTTTTATTTAACTTCCATTTTGATTTTATTCCTTTTTCTATTCAACATCATTTTTTATTTAATTTCCAAGTAAATCGTTAAGGTATAGTGGTTTCTTGAATGAACGTCCATTGTTAATTTTATGCAACTTCCATTTTTATTTTTATTCAACTTCCATTTTCATTCAATTTCCTTTTCTATTCAACTTCCTTTTTTATTTAATTTCCAAATAGATCGTTAAGGTATAGCGGTTTCTTGAATGAACTTACATTGTTAATTTTATGCAACTTCCATTTTTATTTTTATTCAACTTCCATTTTTATTCAATTTCCTTTTCTATTCAACTTCCTTTTTTATTTAATTTCCAAATAAATCGTTAAGGTATGGTTGTTTCTTGAAGGAACTTCCATTGTTAATTTTATACGACTTCCATTTTTATTTTTATTCAACTTCCTTTTTTATATAATTTCCAAATAGATCGTTAAGGTATAGTGGTTTTTTGAATGAATTTCCATCGTTAATTTTATACAACTTCCATTTTTATTGTTATTCAATTTCCATTTTTATTTAATTTACTTTTCTATTCAAGTTCCTTTTTTATTTAATTTCCAAATAGGTCGTTAAGGTATAGTGGTTTGTTGAATTAACTTCCATTTTCAATTTTTGATGAAATTTCATTTTTCTTTTTATTTAACTTCCATTTTGATTTTATTCCTTTTTCTATTCAACATCATTTTTTATTTAATTTCCAAGTAAATCGTTAAGGTATAGTGGTTTCTTGAATGAACGTCCATTGTTAATTTTATGCAACTTCCATTTTTATTTTTATTCAACTTCCATTTTTATTCAATGTCGTTTTCTATTCAACTTCCGTTTTTTTTTTTAATTTCCAAATAGATCATGAAGGTATAATGGTTTCTTGAATGGACTTCCATTGTTTATTTTATGCAACTTTCATTTTTATTTTTATTCAACTTCCATTTTTATTCAATTTTCTTTTCTATTCAACTTCCTTTTTTATTTAATTTCCAAATTGGTCATTAAGGTACAGTGGTTTCATGAATTAACTTCCATTGTTAATTTTATGCAACTTCTGTTTTTATTTTTATTCAACTTCCATTTTTCTTCAATTTCCTTTTCTATTCAACTTCCTTTTTTATTTAATTTCCAAATAGATAGTTATGGTATAGTGGTTTCTTGAATGAACTTCCATGGTTAATTTTATGCAACTTCCATTTTTATTTTTATTCAACTTCCATTTTTATTCAATTTCCTTTTCTAATCAACTTCATTTTTAATTTAGTTTCCAAATAGATCGTTAAGGTATAATGGTTTCTTGAATGGACTTCTTTCGTTAATTTTATGCAACTTCCATTTTTATTTTAATTCAACTTCCATTTTTATTCAATTTCCTTTTCTATTCAACTTCCTTTTTTATTTAATTTCCAAATAGATCATATAGCGATCCCATTTGTCCCTTTACTGTTTAGTTGTATTCCGGACTCAGTTCCGTGAAGTTGATAGTGGTAATTATCTTGTTTACGCCCTTTACTCTTTGTGTTTGGGTTTTGGGATTGTTTTGGGCAGGTGTGTTACAGGTTGAGTGAGCCTAAGTCTCAATCCTAGTCGCCCAAGTTTTTGGTGTTGCGCTCGAGCGGGTTATTCTACGCTCGAGCGGAGTTTGGTTTTTGGTTGTCCGCTCGAGCGGGCCTTCTTGCGCTCGAGCGGGGTTTACACTCTTCCAGTATTTTGTGTCCCTGCAAAACTTTTACAGGTGTGTTTTCTACGCTCGAGCGGATTTCCTGCGCTCGAGCTGGTTGCGCTCGAGCAGTCTTGTTGGAGCTCGAGCGAGTAGTACTTTTAGGGTGTAAGTTCTGGGAGGGGGAAATCCACGCTCGAGCGGACTGGTTTTCGCGCTCGAGCGGATGTACTTTTTATTGTGTCTTTGCGCTCGAGCGGTACTTCTTGCGCTCGAGCGGACCTAGTTATTTGTTCTTTACGCTCGAGCGTTGTGTTCTCCGCTCGAGCGGGAATGTCGTATAACAGAAGGCAGTTGGGCATTTTAAAATCACTTTTTCACTTCTCTTCTCTCTCTTACTTTTCCAAAAACACCATTGTTGAGCTTCTCACTCTAGAGCTCTACCTTCTCTCTAGGTATTGATCTAGTAGGAGTGATTTCCTCACCTCTGGCCTTTACAAAAAAGTGGTTGATCGTCGGGGGCTATCTTTTGATCCGAGAAATTTGTGATTTGGAGCACTTTCATTTTCTTCATCTTCTTCGTTAGGTGTCACCTTTTGAGGTAGGGATATCCTACTCCTTCCTATGAGTTTTGTCTTTAAATTTTAGCATTTTGATACGTTGGGTGTTGTTGGGTAATTTTGAGAAAGTTTGGGCCTTTGTGTAATTTTACAAAAAAATTGGGGTTTTGTTTATAATAAACCTAAATGCAAGTTTGACATAGAAAAATGAGATAGATGGTGGAATGTGGACGAAAATGGAACCTTAGAGTTGTTTTGTTAGTTAAGGGAATTTGCCCTAATTGACTTGATAAATTAATTCGTATAATTAATTTGAGAAAAGGAGGAATGGAATTAGAAATGTTGGAATTGGGAACGTATGGGATTAAAGGGTGTTTTTGAATTATTCATCGCTCACCAAATTGAAATGTTGATATATTATCCATTTTGTGCATTTATTTTCTGTTTAGAAATAACTGCTTTGGGCTATCGGTGGAGGGTAGTCTTGATTGTTGTAGACAATGCATGATGATTAGGTAAACTAAAACTAATCAATTGGATATGTCATAGAATATGACGGTTGACAGAATACATTAACGTTATGTATTGATTGATGGTGTATATGACTTGTATGTATATACCTTGCGTGTGTGGGAGGAGATAGGAGATGTACTCCACGGTTTAGGGAAGATAGGGGATGGACCTCTAAACCGGTTGTTGATTGGCAGGAGATAGGGGATGGACTCCACTGATACAGCTCATATGCTTGTCAGCTAATGTGTTGATATAGCTAGCTAACATGCTTATCTTTGAGAAGTGTAGACACAGCATCATATGCTTGTCTAGAGAAGTGTAGATATAGCTCATATGCTTATCTTTGGTTGTAGGATACAGTTCTTATACTTATCTGTTGAGATGTTGATATAGCTAATATGCTTATCTGTTGATGTATTAATTTAGCTAGTATGTTTATCTACTGAAAATGGAGTAATGAAAAGTAACATAGACTTGCAAGTCATGCAAATGTAATGTGATATAAGTGGATGTAACAGTGTTGGCCATCTATCAACTGCTAATCTTTTAGTCATTGTTCATAGCTGGTTTAGTGTATTTCTGCTGGGCTGTGGCTCACCCTATATGGGGACATCATTTTCAGGTACCGGTAGCATGCCACCTCCAAGGACATAGCTTGGGAGGCTAGAGGCTGTCAGACTTTTTGGATGTCCTTTTTTCCTTTTGATGTATTACATGTAAATTCAAGCCTAGAGCTTAATGTGTATATGAGTTAGTACTCATTTCTTGTAACCGAGTGTTGGCTTGGAAAGTTGTAAGCCCATGGGGCGTTTACTTTTGTTGTCAACATGTAATACTTTTGTAATGAAACACTCTGATGAATAGAAGGATGTTGATCTTTTATATATTAAAGCATGTCTATAGTGATGGGTTTTATATTATATTTTGAGGGCGTTACAACTTGGTATCAGAGCGTACCGGTTCGAATACTTTGGGTACATGGGAAGTGATTAGTATCACAATGGGTTTGTCTCGCTTGGTTAGAGACTTAGATGTAATGTTATGTGTTTAATTGATAACATGCTTATGTGACTATTTGGGTATGAGATTTGATTTCTAGGATATTGATTGGATCTTTGGGTTTCTGTGAGTCTTGTTGGAAAAGCACTTGATCAATTCTGTTTCTAACCGGAACTCTAGTAAACCTTGGGACCGTCATTATCCGGGAATGAAATTCGTAAGTGCTTATGTGTTTATGTGCTTACGTGGAGTGAATTACAGTTGTCCATGCATTAGGACGTGGTATTTAGTTTCAGCACATTTATGAATGTGCTAACGTCTTTGTTACCTTTAATAGGATGTCAGGACAAGGTGGTAGGCGTGGTAGGCCTAGGAGGCAGGAGGTGCCTTTACCGGATGACGTTCCGGCAATGCAGGAGGAGTTGGTCAGGCCAATGTGGCTGAGCCAGTGGGTCAGCAGGCTATGGGCGCCTTGGCCCGAGAGATAGCGGGAGCTTTGGGTATTCTCAGAGCTGAGCATCAGGTTGCAGAGGCAGGGCCTTCTTTCTTGAAGAGGAAATTCTTCTGGTCTAACCCAGACGAATTTGTTGGAGATCCAAAGGAGCCACTTAAGGCTGACGAGTGGTTGGAACAGATGGAGAAGACATTCGAGATGCTTGGCATCGAGGATGGGGCTCTAAAGGTGACATTGGCATCCTTCCAACTGAAGGGAGATGCGGGTCAATGGTGGAAGTACGAGAAGGGCCGTGTTGGGAGAGCATGGGAGGTCTTTGTGAATGCCTTCTAGGAGAAGTTCTTATCTTCAGCCGCTAGAGAGAAGCTGAGGGAGCAGTTTTGCCAGCTTAAACAGCAGGGTTTGTCCGTGGCCGAGTTTGAGCCCTCTTTTACTAGCTTGTCCAGGTTTGCACCTGAACTTGTGGCGTCCGAGGAACGCCGTTGCTTTGAGTTTGAGCGGAAGTTGAGGCGTGGACTCAAGCTGAGGGTTGGAGGATCTTTTATCCGAGAGTATAGACGCCTGGTAGATGCTGCAGCTCATATGGAGCTTATGATGCAGGAGGAGGATGATGAGAAGCATAAGGGCTCCAAGAGCGGCCAAGATGGCCAGAGTGATGGCAGGAGACAGAGGGGTTTTAACCCTCAACAGTCTCAAGGTGGTTTGGCTAGATCGACCTTCCCAGTGCCGAGTGCAGGCTCGGAGGAGGGTAGTCAGGGAGGCTTGACTTGTTTTGCATGTGGCCAGCTGGGTCACAAGTCTTCGGTGTGCCCGCAGAAGGGAGGGGGTCAGCGAGCTGCTTCTTCTTCTTCAGCTAGACCTCAGGGCCAGAGTCAGGCAGGGGCCAGCCTTTGTCTTGCTATCAGTGTGGACAGCCTGGGCATTTGAAGAGGTTCTGCCCACAGTTGAGTGCCACTTCAGGAGCGTCTGGTTCTAGGCAGACGCAGAGTTATCAACCAGCTCAGTCTGCGCAGGCCTCAAGGGCCAATCCGGGAGCTTCGTCATCCCAGTCAGTGCAACAATCTTTTGCTCCTAGAGGTGAGCAGGTGGATCAGGGGCCTACAGGGCACGTGTATGCTATTACCGCGCAGGACTTGGTACCGGTTCCGTCTGTTGTAAGAGGTACCTTTCTGTTTTGCAACTCGGTTGCTAGTGTTTTGATTGATACGGGTGCATCTCATTTTTTTGTGTCTGCTGCATTTGCATCTGTATTGGAGTTGGAGTTGGCACTATTAGCATCTCCTATATGTGTTGTATCGCCTATTGGCGGTGAATTGATCTTGAAACACGGATGTAGAGGTTGTGATATAGAGGTCGCCGACCATAGGCTTCCTTTTCCCTTTGTTGTTATGCCCATGAAGGGTTTTGATGTTATTTTGGGTATGGACTGGCTATCGTCATACCGGGCAGTTATTGATTACTACCGCCAGAGGGTCACTTGTTGTACTGTGAGCGGGGAGTGCTTCCATTTCTTGGGGGACCGGGTTGGTAGTGTTTTGCCACCGAGTTATGATCCGCGAGGGCGGAGTGAGCTTAGTGGGCTACTTGCTAGCTTTATGAGTGGTGAGTGTGATGAGGCCCAGATTGTGTTGCAGAGGGTGGTTTGTGAGTATTCGGATGTTTTTCCTGAAGATCTCGTTGGTTTGCCACCTCACCGTGAGATAGAGTTCTCCATTGATTTAGTGCCCGACACGGCGCCGATCTCTATGGCACCTTACCGTTTTGCCCCAGCCGAGTTGAGTGAGTTGAAGATTCAGCTCCAGGAGTTGCTAGATAAGGGCTTTGTTCGCCCTAGTGTTTCACCGTGGGGAGCACTGGCCCTCTTTGCTAAAAAGAAAGATGGTGCCTTGAGACTGTGTATCGACTACCGGAAGTTGAATTGGGCTACGGTCAAGAATAAGTACCCTATGCCCCGTATAGATGATCTGTTCGACCAGTTGAAGGGTTCCCGTTGTTTCTCTAAAATAGACTTGAGATCGGGTTACCACCAGTTGAGGGTCAGGGAGGGGGACATTCCGAAGACGGCATTCCGTACGCGGTATGGCCATTATGAGTTTCTGGTGATGTCGTTTGGGCTCACCAATGCACCAGCAGTCTTTATGGACTTGATGAACCGGATCTTCCGGGAATTCTTAGATCGTTTTGTAGTCGTTTTTGTGGACGACATCCTTATATATTCGCCTTCTGAGGAGGAGCACGAGGAACACTTGAGAGTGGTGCTGGAGTTGCTTAGAGCCCATAGGCTGTATGCCAAGTTTGGGAAGTGTGAGTTCTGGCTAGGAGAAGTCAAGTTCTTAGGCCATGTGGTTTCTGGGGAAGGGGTGTCTGTTGATACATCCAAGATTGAGGCAGTGCAAGATTGGGCACAGCCGAAGAGTGTGTTTGAGATCCGCAGTTTTCTGGGATTAGCTGGGTATTACCGCCGGTTTGTGAAGGATTTCTCCAGGCTAGCTTCGCCGTTGACTAGGTTGACTCGGAAGGGAGTCAAATTCGTGTGGAGTGAGACTTGCGAAAAGTCGTTCCAAGAGCTGAAAGTTAGATTGACCACCACTCCAGTTTTGATTATTCCGGAGAGAGGGCTAGGTTATGCGGTTTATTGTGATGCCTCACGAGAGGGTTTGGGTTGTATGTTAATGCAAGAGGGGAAAGTGGTGGCTTATGGCTCACGTCAGTTGAAAATACACGAGAAGAACTACCCTACACATGACCTGGAGTAAGTAGCGGTAATCTTTGCCTTGAAAATCTGGAGGCATTACCTTTACGGTGAGAAGTTCGAGGTGTTCTCGGACCACAAGAGTTTGAAGTATCTGTTTACACAGAAAGACTTGAACTTGAGGTAGAGGAGGTGGATGGAGTTTATTGAGGATTACGACTTTGAGTTGCACTATCATCCGGGGAAGGCCAATGTTGTGGCCGATACCCTTAGCAGGAAATCCATAGGTGATGTAGCTTGTATAGCCATCCGGGAATGGGAGATGTTGGGGGCACTTGGCGAGTTTGATTTGCTTCTAGGCGAATCTGTTGAGGCTGCGGCCTTGTTTTCAGTTGTTGCGCAGCCTACCCTTGTGACTAGAGTGTTAGAGGCACAGAGAGGTGACCTTGAGGTAGATTCCCTCCGAGAGAAGATCTCTAGTAGGAAGGTCAAGAAGGGTTTGACGGCGCATCCCGACCTGAGTGTGAGATACCGAGACCATTTGTTTGTGCCGGAGTCTTGCCGAGAGGAGGTACTCTGAGAGTTTCACCATTCGCGCCTTGCGGTGCATCCAGGAGGCACTAAGATGTATCGGGATTTGGGTCGCCGGTTTTGGTGGCGGGGTATGAAGAGAAATGTGGCTGTTTTCGTATCGAAGTGCCTTACTTGTCAGCAAGTGAAGGCCGAGCACCAGAGGCCAGCGGGTTTGTTGCAACCCTTGCCTATTGCCAAGTGGAAGTGGGAGCATGTCACTATGGACTTCGTTGTAGGTCTTCCGAGGACTCAACGGGGTAGTGATGTCATTTGGGTGGTTGTAGACCGGTTGACTAAGGCGGCGCACTTTATCCCTATGCGCGTGAGAGATTCGATAGATCATCTTGCCGACTTGTATATTCGAGACATAGTGAGATTGCACAGGGTCCCAGTGACGATCGTCTTAGATAGAGATCCTCGTTTTACTGCTAGGTTGTGGCAGAGTTTGCAGAATGCCTTGGGCACTAAGTTGACCTTTAGTACGGCTTATCATCCGCAGACTGACGGGCAGTCCGAGCGTACTATTCAGATCCTTGAGGATATGCTTCGGGGTTGTGTCCTTGACTTTAGTGGGACGTGGGAGAGGCACTTGCCATTGGTGGAGTTTGCCTACAACAACAGCTTTCAGTCTAGCATCGGTATGGCATCGTTTGAGGCCTTGTATGGCCGACCGTGTAGGTCTCCAGTGTGTTGGGCCGAGGTGGGTGATGCACCTTTGTTGGGTCCGGAATTAGTGAGGGAAACGACGGAGAAGGTTGAGCTTATCCGTAGGAGGCTTGTTACAGCCCAGAGTCGTCAGAAATCTTATGCCGACCGTAGGAGGAGGCCTTTGGCGTTTGAGGTAGGTGATCATGTTTTCTTGAAAATATCACCTAGGCGAGGTTTGATGAGGTTCGGGAAGAGTGGGAAGTTATCCCCTCGGTTTATCGGCCCCTTTGAGATCCTTGAGAGGATTGGGGAAGTTGCCTATCGTTTGGCTTTGCCACCGCAGTTGTCCGGAGTTCATGACGTGTTTCATGTGAGTATGCTTCGGAAGTACGAGCCGGATCCGTCCCATGTGTTGGATTGGACCGATTTGGAGGTAGATGAGGATGCCTCGTATGAGGAGAGACCGGTTCGGGTCTTGGATAGGCGGGATCAAGTCTTGAGAGGCAAGACCATTCCTTTGGTAAAGGTTTTGTGGAAACATCACGGAGTGAAGGAAGCCACTTGGGAACGTGAGTTAGAGGTCCGTGAGAAATATCCGAACTTGTTTGTTAATGTGTAATCATGTATAGAAATTTTGTAACGTTATTGAACGTTGAGAGCATTATGTATGTCTTAAGTTGTAAAACATTGTGAATGTTTTGGTAAATGGAAGTTATGTTAACATTATATATGTTAAGTATTGTGGAAATGCAAGTAGGATATTAATGTTGCATGTGTTATGAAATTGTGGAAAAATGAGTTGAAATTGGTAAATTTCAAAGGGATGCATGTTGATAATGCAGGTTGTTATGTGTAATGTGAAATGCCTCTTGAGAAGAGATGAGATTGACCGGTAATGGGTCGGAATGCTTAATATAATGTTGTAATATTATTGAGAATGGAGAAAACCTGTTTTTGACAAACTTGTGCTTAATTTCGGGGACGAAATTCTTTAAGGGGGGAGGTTATAGCGATCCCTGTTGTCCCTTTACTGTTCAGTTGTATTCCGGACTCGGTTCCGTGAAGTTGATAGTGGTAATTATCTTGTTTACGCCCTTTACTCTTTGTGTTTGGGTTTTGGGATTGTTTTGGGCAGGTGTGTTACAGGTTGAGTGAGCCTAAGTCTCAATCCTAGTCGCCCAGGTTTTTGGTGTTGCGCTCGAGCGGGTTATTCTACGCTCGAGCGGAGTTTGGTTTTTGGTTATCCGCTCGAGCGGGCCTTCTTGAGCTCGAGCGGGGTTTACACTCTTCCAGTATTTTCTGTCCCTGCAAAACTTCTGCAGGTGTGTTTTCTACGTTCGAGCGGATTTCCTGCGCTCGAGCTGGTTGCGCTCGAGCGGTCTTGTTGGAGCTCGAGCGGGTAGTACTTTTAGGGTGTAAGTTCTGGGAGGGGGAAATCTACGCTCGAGCGGACTGGTTTTCGCGCTCGAGCGGATGTACTTTTTATTGTGTCTTTGCGCTCGAGCGGTACTTCTTGCGCTCGAGCGGACCTAGTTATTTGTTCTTTACGCTCGAGCGTTGTGTTCTCCGCTCGAGCGGGAATGTCGTATAACAGAAGGCAGTTGGGCATTTTAAAATCACTTTTTCACTTCTCTTCTCTCTCTTACTTTTCCAAAAACACCATTGTTGAGCTTCTCACTCTAGAGCTCTACCTTCTCTCTAGGTATTGATCTAGTAGGAGTGATTTCCTCACCTGGCCTTTACAAAAAAGTGGTTGATCGTCGGGGGCTATCTTTTGATCCGAGAAATTTGTGATTTGGAGCACTTTCATTTTCTTCATCTTCTTCGTTAGGTGTCACCTTTTGAGGTAGGGATATCCTACTCCTTCCTATGAGTTTTGTCTTTAAATTTTAGCATTTTGATACGTTGGTGTTGTTGGTAATTTTGAGAAAGTTTGGGCCTTTGTGTAATTTTACAAAAAAATTGGGGTTTTGTTTATAATAAACCTAAATGCAAGTTTGACATAGAAAAATGAGATAGATGGTGGAATGTGGATGAAAATGGAACCTTAGAGTTGTTTTGTTAGTTAAGGGAATTTGCCCTAATTGACTTGATAAATTAATTCGTATAATTAATTTGAGAAAAGGAGGAATGGAATTAGAAATGTTGGAATTGGGAACGTATGGGATTAAAGGGTGTTGTTGAATTATTCATCGCTCACCAAATTGAAATGTTGATATATTATCCATTTTGTGCATTTATTTTCTGTTTAGAAATAACTGCTTTGGGCTATCGGTGGAGGGTAGTCTTGATTGTTGTAGACAATGCATGATGATTAGGTAAACTAAAACTAATCAATTGGATATGTCATAGAATATGACGGTTGACAGAATACATTAACGTTATGTATTGATTGATGGTGTATATGACTTGTATGTATATACCTTGCGTGTGTGGGAGGAGATAGGAGATGTACTCCACGGTTTAGGGAAAGATAGGGGATGGACCTCTAAACCGGTTGTTGATTGGCAGGAGATAGGGGATGGACTCCACTGATACAGCTCATATGCTTGTCAGCTAATGTGTTGATATAGCTAACATGCTTATCTTTGAGAAGTGTAGACACAGCTCATATGCTTGTCTAGAGAAGTGTAGATATAGCTCATATGCTTATCTTTGGTTGTAGGATACAGTTCTTATACTTATCTGTTGAGATGTTGATATAGCTAATATGCTTATCTGTTGATGTATAATTTAGCTAGTATGTTTATCTACTGAAAATGGAGTAATGAAAAGTAACATAGACTTGCAAGTCATGCAAATGTAATGTGATATAAGTGGATGTAACAGTGTTGGCCATCTATCAACTGCTAATCTTTTAGTCATTGTTCATAGCTGGTTTAGTGTATTTCTGCTGGGCTGTGGCTCACCCTATATGGGGACATCATTTTCAGGTACCGGTAGCATGCCACCTCCAAGGACATAGCTTGGGAGGCTAGAGGCTGTCAGACTTTTTGGATGTCCTTTTTTCCTTTTGATGTATTACATGTAAATTCAAGCCTAGAGCTTAATGTGTATATGAGTTAGTACTCATTTCTTGTAACCGAGTGTTGGCTTGGAAAGTTGTAAGCCCATGGGGCGTTTACTTTTGTTGTCAACATGTAATACTTTTGTAATGAAACACTCTGATGAATAGAAGGATGTTGATCTTTTATATATTAAAGCATGTCTATA
Source organism: Camellia japonica (assembly GCA_030407325.1). Lineage (NCBI taxonomy): Eukaryota > Viridiplantae > Streptophyta > Magnoliopsida > Ericales > Theaceae > Camellia > Camellia japonica. The sequence continues at coordinate 7,293,494 of JAPPVO010000003.1, forward strand.
GTGATGGGTTTTATATTATATTTTGAGGGCGTTACAACTTGGTATCAGAGCGTACCGGGTTCGAATACTTTGGGTACATGGGAAGTGATTAGTATCACAATGGGTTTGTCTCGCTTGGTTAGAGACTTAGATGTAATGTTATGTGTTTAATTGATAACATGCTTATGTGACTATTTGGGTATGAGATTTGATTTCTAGGATATTGATTGGATCTTTGGGTTTCTGTGAGTCTTGTTGGAAAAGCACTTGATCAATTCTGTTTCTAACCGGAACTCTAGTAACGCCTTGGGACCGTCATTATCCGGGAATGAAATTCGTAAGTGCTTATGTGTTTATGTGCTTACGTGGAGTGAATTACAGTTGTCCATGCATTAGGACGTGGGTATTTAGTTTCAGCACATTTATGAATGTGCTAACGTCTTTGTTACCTTTAATAGGATGTCAGGACAGGTGGTAGGCGTGGTAGGCCTAGGAGGCAGGAGGTGCCTTTACCGGATGACGTTCCGGCAATGCAGGAGGGAGTTGGTCAGGCCAATGTGGCTGAGCCAGTGGGTCAGCAGGCTATGGGCGCCTTGGCCCGAGAGATAGCGGGAGCTTTGGGTATTCTCAGAGCTGAGCATCAGGTTGCAGAGGCAGGGCCTTCTTTCTTGAAGAGGAAATTCTTCCGGTCTAACCCAGACGAATTTGTTGGAGATCCAAAGGAGCCACTTAAGGCTGACGAGTGGTTGGAACAGATGGAGAAGACATTCGAGATGCTTGGCATCGAGGATGGGGCTCTAAAGGTGACATTGGCATCCTTCCAACTGAAGGGAGATGCGGGTCAATGGTGGAAGTACGAGAAGGGCCGTGTTGGGAGAGCATGGGAGGTCTTTGTGAATGCCTTCTAGGAGAAGTTCTTATCTTCAGCCGCTAGAGAGAAGCTGAGGGAGCAGTTTTGCCAGCTTAAACAGCAGGGTTTGTCCGTGGCCGAGTTTGAGGCCTCTTTTACTAGCTTGTCCAGGTTTGCACCTGAACTTGTGGCGTCCGAGGAACGCCGTTGCTTTGAGTTTGAGCGGAAGTTGAGGCGTGGACTCAAGCTGAGGGTTGGAGGATCTTTTATCCGAGAGTATAGACGCCTGGTAGATGCTGCAGCTCATATGGAGCTTATGATGCAGGAGGAGGATGATGAGAAGCATAAGGGCTCCAAGAGCGGCCAAGATGGCCAGAGTGATGGCAGGAGACAGAGGGGTTTTAACCCTCAACAGTCTCAAGGTGGTTTGGCTAGATCGACCTTCCCAGTGCCGAGTGCAGGCTCCGGGAGAGGTAGTCAGGGAGGCTTGACTTGTTTTGCATGTGGCCAGCTGGGTCACAAGTCTTCGGTGTGCCCGCAGAAGGGAGGGGGTCAGCGAGCTGCTTCTTCTTCAGCTAGACCTCAGGGCCAGAGTCAGGGCAGGGGCCAGCCTTTGTCTTGCTATCAGTGTGGACAGCCTGGGCATTTGAAGAGGTTCTGCCCACAGTTGAGTGCCACTTCAGGAGCGTCTGGTTCTAGGCAGACGCAGAGTTATCAACCAGCTCAGTCTGTGCAGGCCTCAAGGGCCAATCCGGGAGCTTCGTCATCCCAGTCAGTGCAACAATCTTTTGCTCCTAGAGGTGAGCAGGTGGATCAGGGGCCTACAGGGCGCGTGTATGCTGTTACCGCGCAGGACTTGGTACCGGTTCCGTCTGTTGTAAGAGGTACCTTTCTGTTTTGCAACTCGGTTGCTAGTGTTTTGATTGATACGGGTGCATCTCATTTTTTTGTGTCTGCTGCATTTGCATCTGTATTGGAGTTGGAGTTGGCACTATTAGCATCTCCTATATGTGTTGTATCGCCTATTGGCGGTGAATTGATCTTGAAACACGGATGTAGAGGTTGTGATATAGAGGTCGCCGACCATAGGCTTCCTTTTCCCTTTGTTGTTATGCCCATGAAGGGTTTTGATGTTATTTTGGGTATGGACTGGCTATCGTCATACCGGGCAGTTATTGATTGCTACCGCCAGAGGGTCACTTGTTGTACCGTGAGCGGGGAGTGTTTCCATTTCTTGGGGGACCGGGTTGGTAGTGTTTTGCCACCGGGTTACGATCCGCGAGGGCGGAGTGAGCTTAGTGGGCTACTTGCTAGCTTTATGAGTGGTGAGTGTGATGAGGCCCAAATTGTGTTGCCGAGGGTGGTTTGTGAGTATTCGGATGTTTTTCCCGAAGATCTCGTTGGTTTGCCACCTCACCGTGAGATAGAGTTCTCCATTGATTTAGTGCCCGGCACGGCGCCGATTTCTATGGCACCTTACCGTTTTGCCCCAGCCGAGTTGAGTGAGTTGAAGATTCAGCTCCAGGAGTTGCTAGATAAGGGCTTTGTTCGCCCTAGTGTTTCACCGTGGGGAGCACCGGCCCTCTTTGCTAAAAAGAAAGATGGTGCCTTGAGACTGTGTATCGACTACCGGAAGTTGAATCGGGCTACGGTCAAGAATAAGTACCCTATGCCCCGTATAGATGATCTGTTCGACCAGTTGAAGGGTTCCCGTTGTTTCTCTAAAATAGACTTGAGATCGGGTTACCACCAGTTGAGGGTCAGGGAGGGGGACATTCCGAAGACGGCATTCCGTACGCGGTATGGCCATTATGAGTTTCTGGTGATGCCGTTTGGGCTCACCAATGCACCAGCAGTCTTTATGGACTTGATGAACCGGATCTTCCGGGAATTCTTAGATCGTTTTGTAGTCGTTTTTTTGGACGACATCCTTATATATTCGCCTTCTGAGGAGGAGCACGAGGAACACTTGAGAGTGGTGCTGGAGTTGCTTAGAGCCCATAGGCTGTATGCCAAGTTTGGGAAGTGTGAGTTCTGGCTAGGAGAAGTCAAGTTCTTAGGCCATGTGGTTTCTGGGGAAGGGGTGTCTGTTGATACATCCAAGATTGAGGCAGTGCAAGATTGGGCACAGCCGAAGAGTGTGTTTGAGATCCGCAGTTTTCTGGGATTAGCTGGGTATTACCGTCGGTTTGTGAAGGATTTCTCCAGGCTAGCTTCGCCGTTGACTAGGTTGACTCGGAAGGGAGTCAAATTCGTGTGGAGTGAGACTTGCGAAAAGTCGTTCCAAGAGCTGAAAGTTAGATTGACCACCACTCCAGTTTTGATTATTCCGGAGAGAGGGCTAGGTTATGCGGTTTATTGTGATGCCTCACGAGAGGGTTTGGGTTGTGTGTTAATGCAAGAGGGGAAAGTGGTGGCTTATGGCTCACGTCAGTTGAAAATACACGAGAAGAACTACCTTACACATGACCTGGAGTTAGTAGCGGTAATCTTTGCCTTGAAAATCTGGAGGCATTACCTTTACGGTGAGAAGTTCGAGGTGTTCTCGGACCACAAGAGTTTGAAGTATCTGTTTACACAGAAAGACTTGAACTTGAGGTAGAGGAGGTGGATGGAGTTTATTGAGGATTACGACTTTGAGTTGCACTATCATCCGGGGAAGGCCAATGTTGTGGCCGATACCCTTAGCAGGAAATCCATAGGTGATGTAGCTTGTATAGCCATCCGGGAATGGGAGATGTTGGGGGCACTTGGCGAGTTTGATTTGCTTCTAGGCGAATCTGTTGAGGCTGCGGCCTTGTTTTCAGTTGTTGCGCAGCCTACCCTTGTGACTAGAGTGTTAGAGGCACAGAGAGGTGACCTTGAGGTAGATTCCCTCCGAGAGAAGATCTCCAGTAGGAAGGTCAAGAAGGGTTTGACGGCGCATCCCGACCTGAGTGTGAGATACCGAGACCGTTTGTTTGTGCCGGAGTCTTGCCGAGAGGAGGTACTCTGAGAGTTTCACCATTCGCGCCTTGCGGTGCATCCGGGAGGCACTAAGATGTATCGGGATTTGGGTCGCCGTTTTGGTGGCGGGGTATGAAGAGAAATGTGGCTGTTTTCGTATCGAAGTGCCTTACTTGTCAGCAAGTGAAGGCCGAGCACCAGAGGCCAGCGGGTTTGTTGCAACCCTTGCCTATTGCCAAGTGGAAGTGGGAGCATGTCACTATGGACTTCGTTGTAGGTCTTCCGAGGACTCAACGGGGTAGTGATGTCATTTGGGTGGTTGTAGACCGGTTGACTAAGGCGGCGCACTTTATCCCTATGCGCGTGAGAGATTCGATAGATCATCTTGCCGACTTGTATATTCGAGACATAGTGAGATTGCACAGGGTCCCAGTGACGATCGTCTTAGATAGAGATCCTCGTTTTACTGCTAGGTTGTGGCAGAGTTTGCAGAATGCCTTGGGCACTAAGTTGACCTTTAGTACGGCTTATCATCCGCAGACTGACGGGCAGTCCGAGCGTACTATTCAGATCCTTGAGGATATGCTTCGGGGTTGTGTCCTTGACTTTAGTGGGACGTGGGAGAGGCACTTGCCATTGGTGGAGTTTGCCTACAACAACAGCTTTCAGTCTAGCATCGGTATGGCACCGTTTGAGGCCTTGTATGGCCGACCGTGTAGGTCTCCAGTGTGTTGGGCCGAGGTGGGTGATGCACCTTTGTTGGGTCCGGAATTAGTGAGGGAAACGACGGAGAAGGTTGAGCTTATCCGTAGGAGGCTTGTTACAGCCCAGAGTCGTCAGAAATCTTATGCCGACCGTAGGAGGAGGCCTTTGGCGTTTGAGGTAGGTGATCATGTTTTCTTGAAAATATCACCTAGGCGAGGTTTGATGAGGTTCAGGAAGAGTGGGAAGTTATCCCCTCGGTTTATCGGCCCCTTTGAGATCCTTGAGATGATTGGGGAAGTTGCCTATCGTTTGGCTTTGCCACCGCAGTTGTCCGGAGTTCATGACGTGTTTCATGTGAGTATGCTTCGGAAGTACGAGCCGGATCCGTCCCATGTGTTGGATTGGACCGATTTGGAGGTAGATGAGGATGCCTCGTATGAGGAGAGACCGGTTCGGGTCTTGGATAGGCGGGATCAAGTCTTGAGAGACAAGACCATTCCTTTGGTAAAGGTTTTGTGGAAACATCACGGAGTGAAGGAAGCCACTTGGGAACGTGAGTTAGAGGTCCGTGAGAAATATCCGGACTTGTTTTTTAATGTGTAATCATGTATAGAAATTTTGTAACGTTATTGAACGTTGAGAGCATTATGTATGTCTTAAGTTGTAAAACATTGTGAATGTTTTGGTAAATGGAAGTTATGTTAACATTATATATGTTAAGTATTGTGGAAATGCAAGTAGGATATTAATGTTGCATGTGTTATGAAATTGTGGAAAAATGAGTTGAAATTGGTAAATTTCAAAGGGATGCATGTTGATAATGCAGGTTGTTATGTGTAATGTGAAATGCCTCTTGAGAAGAGATGAGATTGACCGGTAATGGGTCGGAATGCTTAATATAATGTTGTAATATTATTGAGAATGGAGAAAACCTGTTTTTGACAAACTTGTGCTTAATTTCGGGGACGAAATTCTTTAAGGGGGGAGGTTATAGCGATCCCTGTTGTCCCTTTACTGTTCAGTTGTATTCCGGACTCGGTTCCGTGAAGTTGATAGTGGTAATTATCTTGTTTACGCCCTTTACTCTTTGTGTTTGGGTTTTGGGATTGTTTTGGGCAGGTGTGTTACAGGTTGAGTGAGCCTAAGTCTCAATCCTAGTCGCCCAGGTTTTTGGTGTTGCGCTCGAGCGGTTATTCTATCTACGCTCGAGCGGAGTTTGGTTTTTGGTTATCCGCTCGAGCGGGCCTTCTTGAGCTCGAGCGGGGTTTACACTCTTCCAGTATTTTCTGTCCCTGCAAAACTTCTGCAGGTGTGTTTTCTACGTTGAGCGGATTTCCTGCGCTCGAGCTGGTTGCGCTCGAGCGGTCTTGTTGGAGCTCGAGCGGGTAGTACTTTTAGGGTGTAAGTTCTGGGAGGGGGAATCTACGCTCGAGCGGACTGGTTTTCGCGCTCGAGCGGATGTACTTTTTATTGTGTCTTTGCGCTCGAGCGGTACTTCTTGCGCTCGAGCGGACCTAGTTATTTGTTCTTTACGCTCGAGCGTTGTGTTCTCCGCTCGAGCGGGAATGTCGTATAACAGAAGGCAGTTGGGCATTTTAAAATCACTTTTTCACTTCTCTTCTCTCTCTTACTTTTCCAAAAACACCATTGTTGAGCTTCTCACTCTAGAGCTCTACCTTCTCTCTAGGTATTGATCTAGTAGGAGTGATTTCCTCACCTTTGGCCTTTACAAAAAAGTGGTTGATCGTCGGGGGCTATCTTTTGATCCGAGAAATTTGTGATTTGGAGCACTTTCATTTTCTTCATCTTCTTCGTTAGGTGTCACCTTTTGAGGTAGGGATATCCTACTCCTTCCTATGAGTTTTGTCTTTAAATTTTAGCATTTTGATACGTTGGGTGTTGTTGGGTAATTTTGAGAAAGTTTGGGCCTTTGTGTAATTTTACAAAAAAATTGGGGTTTTGTTTATAATAAACCTAAATGCAAGTTTGACATAGAAAAATGAGATAGATGGTGGAATGTGGATGAAAATGGAACCTTAGAGTTGTTTTGTTAGTTAAGGGAATTTGCCCTAATTGACTTGATAAATTAATTTGTATAATTAATTTGAGAAAAGGAGGAATGGAATTAGAAATGTTGGAATTGGGAACGTATGGGATTAAAGGGTGTTGTTGAATTATTCATCGCTCACCAAATTGAAATGTTGATATATTATCCATTTTGTGCATTTATTTTCTGTTTAGAAATAACTGCTTTGGGCTATCGGTGGAGGGTAGTCTTGATTGTTGTAGACAATGCATGATGATTAGGTAAACTAAAACTAATCAATTGGATATGTCATAGAATATGACGGTTGACAGAATACATTAACGTTATGTATTGATTGATGGTGTATATGACTTGTATGTATATACCTTGCGTGTGTGGGAGGAGATAGGAGATGTACTCCACGGTTTAGGGAAAGATAGGGGATGGACCTCTAAACCGGTTGTTGATTGGCAGGAGATAGGGGATGGACTCCACTGATACAGCTCATATGCTTGTCAGCTAATGTGTTGATATAGCTAACATGCTTATCTTTGAGAAGTGTAGACACAGCTCATATGCTTGTCTAGAGAAGTGTAGATATAGCTCATATGCTTATCTTTGGTTGTAGGATACAGTTCTTATACTTATCTGTTGAGATGTTGATATAGCTAATATGCTTATCTGTTGATGTATTAATTTAGCTAGTATGTTTATCTACTGAAAATGGAGTAATGAAAAGTAACATAGACTTGCAAGTCATGCAAACGTAATGTGATATAAGTGGATGTAACAGTGTTGGCCATCTATCAACTGCTAATCTTTTAGTCATTGTTCATAGCTGGTTTAGTGTATTTCTGCTGGGCTGTGGCTCACCCTATATGGGGACATCATTTTCAGGTACCGGTAGCATGCCACCTCCAAGGACATAGCTTGGGAGGCTAGAGGCTGTCAGACTTTTTGGATGTCCTTTTTTCCTTTTGATGTATTACATGTAAATTCAAGCCTAGAGCTTAATGTGTATATGAGTTAGTACTCATTTCTTGTAACCGAGTGTTGGCTTGGAAAGTTGTAAGCCCATGGGGCGTTTACTTTTGTTGTCAACATGTAATACTTTTGTAATGAAACACTCTGATGAATAGAAGGATGTTGATCTTTTATATATTAAAGCATGTCTATAGTGATGGGTTTTATATTATATTTTGAGGGCGTTACAACTTGGTATCAGAGCGTACCGGGTTCGAATACTTTGGGTACATGGGAAGTGATTAGTATCACAATGGGTTTGTCTCGCTTGGTTAGACTTAGATGTAATGTTATGTGTTTAATTGATAACATGCTTATGTGACTATTTGGGTATGAGATTTGATTTCTAGGATATTGATTGGATCTTTGGGTTTCTGTGAGTCTTGTTGGAAAAGCACTTGATCAATTCTGTTTCTAACCGGAACTCTAGTAACGCCTTGGTACCGTCATTATCCGGGAATGAAATTCGTAAGTGCTTATGTGTTTATGTGCTTACGTGGAGTGAATTACAGTTGTCCATGCATTAGGACGTGGGTATTTAGTTTCAGCACATTTATGAATGTGCTAACGTCTTTGTTACCTTTAATAGGATGTCAGGACAAGGTGGTAGGCGTGGTAGGCCTAGGAGGCAGGAGGTGCCTTTACCGGATGACGTTCCGGCAATGCAGGAGGGAGTTGGTCAGGCCAATGTGGCTGAGCCAGTGGGTCAGCAGGCTATGGGCGCCTTGGCCCGAGAGATAGCGGGAGCTTTGGGTATTCTCAGAGCTGAGCATCAGGTTGCAGAGGCAGGGCCTTCTTTCTTGAAGAGGAAATTTTTCCGGTCTAACCCAGACGAATTTGTTGGAGATCCAAAGGAGCCACTTAAGGCTGACGAGTGGTTGGAACAGATGGAGAAGACATTCGAGATGCTTGGCATCGAGGATGGGGCTCTAAAGGTGACATTGGCATCCTTCCAACTGAAGGGAGATGCGGGTCAATGGTGGAAGTACGAGAAGGGCCGTGTTGGGAGAGCATGGGAGGTCTTTGTGAATGCCTTCTAGGAGAAGTTCTTATCTTCAGCCGCTAGAGAGAAGCTGAGGGAGCAGTTTTGCCAGCTTAAACAGCAGGGTTTGTCCGTGGCCGAGTTTGAGGCCTCTTTTACTAGCTTGTCCAGGTTTGCACCTGAACTTGTGGCGTCCGAGGAACGCCGTTGCTTTGAGTTTGAGCGGAAGTTGAGGCGTGGACTCAAGCTGAGGGTTGGAGGATCTTTTATCCGAGAGTATAGACGCCTGGTAGATGCTGCAGCTCATATGGAGCTTATGATGCAGGAGGAGGATGATGAGAAGCATAAGGGCTCCAAGAGCGGCCAAGATGGCCAGAGTGATGGCAGGAGACAGAGGGGTTTTAACCCTCAACAGTCTCAAGGTGGTTTGGCTAGATCGACCTTCCCAGTGCCGAGTGCAGGCTCCGGGAGAGGTAGTCAGGGAGGCTTGACTTGTTTTGCATGTGGCCAGCTGGGTCACAAGTCTTCGGTGTGCCCGCAGAAGGGAGGGGGTCAGCGAGCTGCTTCTTCTTCAGCTAGACCTCAGGGCCAGAGTCAGGGCAGGGGCCAGCCTTTGTCTTGCTATCAGTGTGGACAGCCTGGGCATTTGAAGAGGTTCTGCCCACAGTTGAGTGCCACTTCAGGAGCGTCTGGTTCTAGGCAGACGCAGAGTTATCAACCAGCTCAGTCTGTGCAGGCCTCAAGGGCCAATCCGGGAGCTTCGTCATCCCAGTCAGTGCAACAATCTTTTGCTCCTAGAGGTGAGCAGGTGGATCAGGGGCCTACAGGGCGCGTGTATGCTGTTACCGCGCAGGACTTGGTACCAGTTCCGTCTGTTGTAAGAGGTACCTTTCTGTTTTGCAACTCGGTTGCTAGTGTTTTGATTGATACGGGTGCATCTCATTTTTTTGTGTCTACTGCATTTGCATCTGTATTGGAGTTGGAGTTGGCACTATTAGCATCTCCTATATGTGTTGTATCGCCTATTGGCGGTGAATTGATCTTGAAACACGGATGTAGAGGTTGTGATATAGAGGTCGCCGACCATAGGCTTCCTTTTCCCTTTGTTGTTATGCCCATGAAGGGTTTTGATGTTATTTTGGGTATGGACTGGCTATCGTCATACCGGGCAGTTATTGATTACTACCGCCAGAGGGTCACTTGTTGTACTGTGAGCGGGGAGTGCTTCCATTTCTTGGGGGACCGGGTTGGTAGTGTTTTGCCACCGGGTTATGATCCGCGAGGGCGGAGTGAGCTTAGTGGGCTACTTGCTAGCTTTATGAGTGGTGAGTGTGATGAGGCCCAGATTGTGTTGCAGAGGGTGGTTTGTGAGTATTCGGATGTTTTTCCTGAAGATCTCGTTGGTTTGCCACCTCACCGTGAGATAGAGTTCTCCATTGATTTAGTGCCCGACACGGCGCCGATCTCTATGGCACCTTACCGTTTTGCCCAGCCGAGTTGAGTGAGTTGAAGATTCAGCTCCAGGAGTTGCTAGATAAGGGCTTTGTTCGCCCTAGTGTTTCACCGTGGGGAGCACTGGCCCTCTTTGCTAAAAAGAAAGATGGTGCCTTGAGACTGTGTATCGACTACCGGAAGTTGAATTGGGCTACGGTCAAGAATAAGTACCCTATGCCCCGTATAGATGATCTGTTCGACCAGTTGAAGGGTTCCCGTTGTTTCTCTAAAATAGACTTGAGATCGGGTTACCACCAGTTGAGGGTCAGGGAGGGGGACATTCCGAAGACGGCATTCCGTACGCAGTATGGCCATTATGAGTTTCTGGTGATGCCGTTTGGGCTCACCAATGCACCAGCAGTCTTTATGGACTTGATGAACCGGATCTTCCGGGAATTCTTAGATCGTTTTGTAGTCGTTTTTGTGGACGACATCCTTATATATTCGCCTTCTGAGGAGGAGCACGAGGAACTTGAGAGTAGTGCGTGGAGTTGCTGAGCTGAGTTGCTTAGAGCCCATAGGCTGTATGCCAAGTTTGGGAAGTGTGAGTTCTGGCTAGGAGAAGTCAAGTTCTTAGGCCATTGTAGACACCCCGTTTTTGACCGCCCTCAAGACTTGGGCATTACTGATGGTTTGCTCGGTGTTGAGAGATGTGCAGGGCACAGGTTCAGTTTCTTCGACAAGGAGAGAGGCAAACCTTTCAAAACACTTTGTTTAGGGGTTTGGAGTTGAAGAAAAAAGGAGAGGAGGGGAGAAAATAGGTTGGAGAAGAAGTTCGCCATGAATCCGGGTAAAAGAAAGTCGAGCGGCTCTCGCTGAATCAGGCTTATTCAATTGCATACTTGGAATTTAGCTATGAGGCCACTACCATTGGAAACAAGACTTCTGGGGCTTCATTTTTGGTTCAAGAATCTCCTAGAGCCAAGTCCGGGTGGAGGAGATATGATGGGTTGAAGCTGGGCATCATCCCGGTTGGATCGAGTCTGCGCGGCTTCACGGAAAGGGCATAACTTTTTGCACAGAAGGAATTTTGATGCAAGGTTTGCGCCATTGGAAAGCTAACTTCCGGGGCTTCAATCTGGCCATCCACCGGCACTTCTTGACATTACCGGCTACCCACCGGACTCTATTTATCCGACCGGCCAGAATAAAGTGCAGGTCGGCAATATATTGTGCCGACCGGCCATTTATTGTGCCGATGACCTCTTTTCATGGCCGATTTGACCCTTTTGACTCTTGCAGGCATGGTGCATCCCAGCAGTGCCAGCTGGGATGCACAGAACCAGTTCCCCGTGCATACATGTGCCTATTTTGCACCCTTTTGCACCTTTGAACCCCTTAAAGCTTCTAGAAGCTTGAACCCTTTGGCCAAGCTTCTTGGAGAAGCTTGGCCAGCTGTATTAGCTTCTCCTAGAAGCCTTGCACCCCCCCTTTGAACCCCCTTTGCCCCTTTGACCCTTTCCATTTACTTAGCCCTTAAGATAAGTGCTTTACTTGGCCTATATAAGCACTTCTCTTCTCCTTTGTCTAGGGTTGGAGTTTTTGGAGCAAAAAACCAGAGAGTAGACATATATATCTAACATATATATCTACAACCCTCTATATCTATCCTATCCAAGCTTCCAAACACCTTGGTTCTTGCATCATTTGCTCTACAACACCTAGCACAACACCTCCATCATCCATTCCAGCACATTGGAGGTCATTTGCAGAGGTTAGGAGCTCAGAAACTTGGACCAAGGGGTGCTGGTTTGCTGCTCTTCAAGGAATTTTGTGCCGACCGGCAGTATAGAGTGCCAACGGCAATGTATTTATTGCCGATAGCTTCATTTCCAGCCGGTGGACTTTATACACGGCCGGTGGACATTCTATCCAGCCGGTGATGATCCTTAGGATTCAAGGAGCCTGTCCCAGGACTTTTTGCAATTTTCCAGAGAAGCAGGACAGTGAAACAGAGGCAACAGTGGCATGGTGCGGATTTCTGGGCAAGTCGGACTGAAGCATACATCATTCGCGCACCCCGAGGCGGAGGCTGTGGCCATCTCTTCTTTGCATTTAATTTAATTAGATTAGAGGTCTTGTAATAATTTATTCATTTATTTTTCTTGGACTGTATTATTATTTTGGTCCCTCCGAGCGAGGGCGAATCTGTAATAAGTGTGTGTGAGTGGTGTGCATGTCTTCCAACCCCCACTTCTTTCTTCCCTTTTATTTACCTGCTTATGATGGTAGATTAGGGCATATTTAATTTAGCATACCTTATGCAATGCATGCGTGCATCCATGCATTTGTTTACATGCACCGGGCTCGGTACATCATTCAAACTGTATCGTACTTTCAATTCCAAATTGAATACGTGATAGTTGTATTATTTCACATGCCATGTCTAGGATAGCCGAGCCTGCCTAGATTACATCTTTGCATGTGTTGCATTAGACATTTCAGTATGCTTAGGTCCATGCATGGATTTCTAATAAGCTTCTGTTTTGGCACGGAGTACGATGTAAGTATTTTAAGCTTTGGCATATCGCATGCGTGTGAATGTTACCATGACAGCATGATTACCATGAGGCTATATGCTTATATGAGATTAACTGTTTGAATGCCTGTGGGTGGAGGTTGGATTGTCTGAGTTGGGAAAACTCATTAAAATCCGTGCTTTAGCCTACTTGCGGGTAGCAAATTTCAAAACGCTTTTCAAAACAAACGGATATGCAATGTTTGTTTCCAAATTAGGCGATCTAGTCTATACTTGTTTGCTGTGCGCATAACATAGTAATTCTAGGCTAATAATTGGAATAAGAGCATGTAATGTTTTCAAAATCGGATATCACGGTTAGTAGAGGCCGGTCTTCGGACCGGGCGAAAGGGGGTGCTCATAGCTGACCTTCCCCGATCGTACCCAAGCTCCCGAGCCGAGACATTTGGTGATGACGGACACGTGGCCTTCGGCACCGAGTCAGGGTTTCCTAAATTTCCCCATTAAAAAATATTTAGGTGGCGACTCTGTAATCTGGCAAAGCAGTCCATGTTTGGCACTACTTTTTCAAAAATCTGTTTTCTGCAAAACGATTTGCCAGAGGTGGACTCTTTGGTTCAGATTGAGAACCGCACCATCCAAACAAAAGGGAGTCCGAACTGTAGAGTGAGGCCCACGGGCGCGTCTACAGCCATGTGGTTTCTGGGGAAGGGGTGTCTGTTGATACATCCAAGATTGAGGCAGTGCAAGATTGGTCACAGCCGAAGAGTGTGTTTGAGATCCGCAGTTTTCTGGGATTAGCTGGGTATTACCGCCGGTTTGTGAAGGATTTCTCCAGGCTAGCTTCGCCATTGACTAGGTTGACTCGGAAGGGAGTCAAATTCGTGTGGAGTGAGACTTGCGAAAAGTCGTTCCAAGAGCTGAAAGTTAGATTGACCACCACTCCAGTTTTGATTATTCCGGAGAGAGGGCTAGGTTTGTGGGGTTTATTGTGATGCCTCACGAGAGGGTTTGGGTTGTATGTTAATGCAAGAGGGGAAAGTGGTGGCTTATGGCTCACGTCAGTTGAAAATACACGAGAAGAACTACCCTACACATGACCTGGAGTTAGTAGCGGTAATCTTTGCCTTGAAAATCTGGAGGCATTACCTTTACGGTGAGAAGTTCGAGGTGTTCTCGGACCACAAGAGTTTGAAGTATCTGTTTACACAGAAAGACTTGAACTTGAGGTAGAGGAGGTGGATGGAGTTTATTGAGGATTACGACTTTGAGTTGCACTATCATCCGGGGAAGGCCAATGTTGTGGCCGATACCCTTAGCAGGAAATCCATAAGTGATGTAGCTTGTATAGCCATCCGGGAATGGGAGATGTTGGGGGCACTTGGCGAGTTTGATTTGCTTCTAGGCGAATCTGTTGAGGCTGCGGCCTTGTTTTCAGTTGTTGCGCAGCCTACCCTTGTGACTAGAGTGTTAGAGGCACAGAGAGGTGACCTTGAGGTAGATTCCCTCCGAGAGAAGATCTCCAGTAGGAAGGTCAAGAAGGGTTTGACGGCGCATCCCGACCTGAGTGTGAGATACCGAGACCGTTTGTTTGTGCCGGAGTCTTGCCGAGAGGAGGTACTCTGAGAGTTTCACCATTCGCGCCTTGCGGTGCATCCGGGAGGCACTAAGATGTATCGGGATTTGGGTCGCCGGTTTTGGTGGCGGGGTATGAAGAGAAATGTGGCTGTTTTCGTATCGAAGTGCCTTACTTGTCAGCAAGTGAAGGCCGAGCACCAGAGGCCAGCGAGTTTGTTGCAACCCTTGCCTATTGCCAAGTGGAAGTGGGAGCATGTCACTATGGACTTCGTTGTAGGTCTTCCGAGGACTCAACGGGGTAGTGATGTCATTTGGGTGGTTGTAGACCGGTTGACTAAGGCGGCGCACTTTATCCCTATGCGCGTGAGAGATTCGATAGATCATCTTGCCGACTTGTATATTCGAGACATAGTGAGATTGCACAGGGTCCCAGTGACGATCGTCTTAGATAGAGATCCTCGTTTTACTGCTAGGTTGTGGTCAGAGTTTGCAGAATGCCTTGGGCACTAAGTTGACCTTTAGTACGGCTTATCATCCGCAGACTGACGGGCAGTCCGAGCGTACTATTCAGATCCTTGAGGATATGCTTCGGGGTTGTGTCCTTGACTTTAGTGGGACGTGGGAGAGGCACTTGCCATTGGTGGAGTTTGCCTACAACAACAGCTTTCAGTCTAGCATCGGTATGGCACCGTTTGAGGCCTTGTATGGCCGACCGTGTAGGTCTCCAGTGTGTTGGGCCGAGGTGGGTGATGTACCTTTGTTGGGTCCGGAATTAGTGAGGGAAACGACGGAGAAGGTTGAGCTTATCCGTAGGAGGCTTGTTACAGCCCAGAGTCGTCAGAAATCTTATGCCGACCGTAGGAGGAGGCCTTTGGCGTTTGAGGTAGGTGATCATGTTTTCTTGAAAATATCACCTAGGCAAGGTTTGATGAGGTTCGGGAAGAGTGGGAAGTTATCCCCTCGGTTTATCGGCCCCTTTGAGATCCTTGAGATGATTGGGGAAGTTGCCTATCGTTTGGCTTTGCCACCGCAGTTGTCCGGAGTTCATGACGTGTTTCATGTGAGTATGCTTCGGAAGTACGAGCCGGATCCGTCCCATGTGTTGGATTGGACCGATTTGGAGGTAGATGAGGATGCCTCGTATGAGGAGAGACCGGTTCGGGTCTTGGATAGGCGGGATCAAGTCTTGAGAGGCAAGACCATTCCTTTGGTAAAGGTTTTGTGGAAACATCACGGAGTGAAGGAAGCCACTTGGGAACGTGAGTTAGAGGTCCGTGAGAAATATCCGGACTTGTTTGTTAATGTGTAATCATGTATAGAAATTTTGTAACGTTATTGAACGTTGAGGGCATTATGTATGTCTTAAGTTGTAAAACATTGTGAATGTTTTGGTAAATGGAAGTTATGTTAACATTATATATGTTAAGTATTGTGGAAATGCAAGTAGGATATTAATGTTGCATGTGTTATGAAATTGTGGAAAAATGAGTTGAAATTGGTAAATTTCAAAGGGATGCATGTTGATAATGCAGGTTGTTATGTGTAATGTGAAATGCCTCTTGAGAAGAGATGAGATTGACCGGTAATGGGTCGGAATGCTTAATATAATGTTGTAATATTATTGAGAATGGAGAAAACCTGTTTTTGACAAACTTGTGCTTAATTTCGGGGACGAAATTCTTTAAGGGGGGAGGTTATAGCGATCCTTGTTGTCCCTTTACTGTTCAGTTGTATTCCGGACTCGGTTCCGTGAAGTTGATAGTGGTAATTATCTTGTTTACGCCCTTTACTCTTTGTGTTTGGGTTTTGGGATTGTTTTGGGCAGGTGTGTTACAGGTTGAGTGAGCCTAAGTCTCAATCCTAGTCGCCCAGGTTTTTGGTGTTGCGCTCGAGCGGGTTATTCTACGCTCGAGCGGAGTTTGGTTTTTGGTTATCCGCTCGAGCGGGCCTTCTTCGAGCGGGGTTTACACTCTTCCAGTATTTTCTGTCCCTGCAAAACTTCTGCAGGTGTGTTTTCTACGTTCGAGCGGATTTCCTGCGCTCGAGCTGGTTGCGCTCGAGCGGTCTTGTTGGAGCTCGAGCGGGTAGTACTTTTAGGGTGTAAGTTCTGGGAGGGGGAAATCTACGCTCGAGCGGACTGGTTTTCGCGCTCGAGCGGATGTACTTTTTATTGTGTCTTTGCGCTCGAGCGGTACTTCTTGCGCTCGAGCGGACCTAGTTATTTGTTCTTTACGCTCGAGCGTTGTGTTCTCCGCTCGAGCGGGAATGTCGTATAACAGAAGGCAGTTGGGCATTTTAAAATCACTTTTTCACTTCTCTTCTCTCTCTTACTTTTCCAAAAACACCATTGTTGAGCTTCTCACTCTAGAGCTCTACCTTCTCTCTAGGTATTGATCTAGTAGGAGTGATTTCCTCACCTCTGGCCTTTACAAAAAAGTGGTTGATCGTCGGGGGCTATCTTTTGATCCGAGAAATTTGTGATTTGGAGCACTTTCATTTTCTTCATCTTCTTCTTCGTTAGGTGTCACCTTTTGAGGTAAGGATATCCTACTCCTTCCTATGAGTTTTGTCTTTAATTTTAGCATTTTGATACGTTAGGTGTTGTTGGGTAATTTTGAGAAAGTTTGGGCCTTTGTGTAATTTTACAAAAAAATTGGGGTTTTGTTTATAATAAACCTAAATGCAAGTTTGACATAGAAAAATGAGATAGATGGTGGAATGTGGATGAAAATGGAACCTTAGAGTTGTTTTGTTAGTTAAGGGAATTTGCCCTAATTGACTTGATAAATTAATTCGTATAATTAATTTGAGAAAAGGAGGAATGGAATTAGAAATGTTGGAATTGGGAACGTATGGGATTAAAGGGTGTTGTTGAATTATTCATCGCTCACCAAATTGAAATGTTGATATATTATCCATTTTGTGCATTTATTTTCTGTTTAGAAATAACTGCTTTGGGCTATCGGTGGAGGGTAGTCTTGATTGTTGTAGACAATGCATGATGATTAGGTAAACTAAAACTAATCAATTGGATATGTCATAGAATATGACGGTTGACAGAATACATTAACGTTATGTATTGATTGATGGTGTATATGACTTGTATGTATATACCTTGCGTGTGTGGGAGGAGATAGGAGATGTACTCCACGGTTTAGGGAAAGATAGGGGATGGACCTCTAAACCGGTTGTTGATTGGCAGGAGATACGGGATGGACTCCACTGATACAGCTCATATGCTTGTCAGCTAATGTGTTGATATAGCTAACATGCTTATCTTTGAGAAGTGTAGACACAGCTCATATGCTTGTCTAGAGAAGTGTAGATATAGCTCATATGCTTATCTTTGGTTGTAGGATACAGTTCTTATACTTATCTGTTGAGATGTTGATATAGCTAATATGCTTATCTGTTGATGTATTAATTTAGCTAGTATGTTTATCTACTGAAAATGGAGTAATGAAAAGTAACATAGACTTGCAAGTCATGCAAATGTAATGTGATATAAGTGGATGTAACAGTGTTGGCCATCTATCAACTGCTAATCTTTTAGTCATTGTTCATAGCTGGTTTAGTGTATTTCTGCTGGGCTGTGGCTCACCCTATATGGGGACATCATTTTCAGGTACCGGTAGCATGCCACCTCCAAGGACATAGCTTGGGAGGCTAGAGGCTGTCAGACTTTTTGGATGTCCTTTTTTCCTTTTGATGTATTATATGTAAATTCAAGCCTAGAGCTTAATGTGTATATGAGTTAGTACTCATTTCTTGTAACCGAGTGTTGGCTTGGAAAGTTGTAAGCCCATGGGGCGTTTACTTTTGTTGTCAACATGTAATACTTTTGTAATGAAACACTCTGATGAATAGAAGGATGTTGATCTTTTATATATTAAAGCATGTCTATAGTGATGGGTTTTATATTATATTTTGAGGGCGTTACAACTTGGTATCAGAGCGTACCGGGTTCGAATACTTTGGGTACATGGGAAGTGATTAGTATCACAATGGGTTTGTCTCGCTTGGTTAGAACTTAGATGTAATGTTATGTGTTTAATTGATAACATGCTTATGTGACTATTTGGGTATGAGATTTGATTTCTAGGATATTGATTGGATCTTTGGGTTTCTGTGAGTCTTGTTGGAAAAGCACTTGATCAATTCTGTTTCTAACCGGAACTCTAGTAACGCCTTGGGACCGTCATTATCCGGGAATGAAATTCGTAAGTGCTTATGTGTTTATGTGCTTACGTGGAGTGAATTACAGTTGTCCATGCATTAGGACGTGGGTATTTAGTTTCAGCACATTTATGAATGTGCTAACGTCTTTGTTACCTTTAATAGGATGTCAGGACAAGGTGGTAGGCGTGGTAGGCCTAGGAGGCAGGAGGTGCCTTTACCGGATGACGTTCCGGCAATGCAGGAGGGAGTTGGTCAGGCCAATGTGGCTGAGCCAGTGGGTCAGCAGGCTATGGGCGCCTTGGCCCGAGAGATAGCGGGAGCTTTGGGTATTCTCAGAGCTGAGCATCAGGTTGCAGAGGCAGGGCCTTCTTTCTTGAAGAGGAAATTCTTCCGGTCTAACCCAGACGAATTTGTTGGAGATCCAAAGGAGCCACTTAAGGCTGACGAGTGGTTGGAACAGATGGAGAAGACATTCGAGATGCTTGGCATCGAGGATGGGGCTCTAAAGGTGACATTGGCATCCTTCCAACTGAAGGGAGATGCGGGTCAATGGTGGAAGTACGAGAAGGGCCGTGTTGGGAGAGCATGGGAGGTCTTTGTGAATGCCTTCTAGGAGAAGTTCTTATCTTCAGCCGCTAGAGAGAAGCTGAGGGAGCAGTTTTGCCAGCTTAAACAACAGGGTTTGTCCGTGGCCGAGTTTGAGGCCTCTTTTACTAGCTTGTCCAGGTTTGCACCTGAACTTGTGGCGTCCGAGGAATGCCGTTGCTTTGAGTTTGAGCGGAAGTTGAGGCGTGAACTCAAGCTGAGGGTTGGAGGATCTTTTATCCGAGAGTATAGACGCCTGGTAGATGCTGCAGCTCATATGGAGCTTATGATGCAGGAGGAGGATGATGAGAAGCATAAGGGCTCCAAGAGCGGCCAAGATGGCCAGAGTGATGGCAGGAGACAGAGGGGTTTTAACCCTCAACAGTCTCAAGGTGGTTTGGCTAGATCGACCTTCCCAGTGCCGAGTGCAGGCTCCGGGAGAGGTAGTCAGGGAGGCTTGACTTGTTTTGCATGTGGCCAGCTGGGTCACAAGTCTTCGGTGTGCCCGCAGAAGGGAGGGGGTTAGCGAGCTGCTTCTTCTTCAGCTAGACCTCAGGGCCAGAGTCAGGGCAGGGGCCAGCCTTTGTCTTGCTATCAGTGTGGACAACCTGGGCATTTGAAGAGGTTCTGCCCACAGTTGAGTGCCACTTTCAGGAGCGTCTGGTTCTAGGCAGACGCAGAGTTATCAACCAGCTCAGTCTGTGCAGGCCTCAAGGGCCAATCCGGGAGCTTCGTCATCCCAGTCAGTGCAACAATCTTTTGCTCCTAGAGGTGAGCAGGTGGATCAGGGGCCTACAGGGCGCGTGTATGCTGTTACCGCGCAGGACTTGGTACCGGTTCCGTCTGTTGTAAGAGGTACCTTTCTGTTTTGCAACTCGGTTGCTAGTGTTTTGATTGATACGGGTGCATCTCATTTTTTTGTGTCTGCTGCATTTGCATCTGTATTGGAGTTGGAGTTGGCACTATTAGCATCTCCTATATGTGTTGTATCGCCTATTGGCGGTGAATTGATCTTGAAACACGGATGTAGAGGTTGTGATATAGAGGTCGCCGACCATAGGCTTCCTTTTCCCTTTGTTGTTATGCCCATGAAGGGTTTTGATGTTATTTTGGGTATGGACTGGCTATCGTCATACCGGGCAGTTATTGATTACAACCGCCAGAGGGTCACTTGTTGTACTGTGAGCGGGGAGTGATTCCATTTCTTGGGGGACCGGGTTGGTAGTGTTTTGCCACCGGGTTATGATCCGCGAGGGCAGAGTGAGCTTAGTGGGCTACTTGCTAGCTTTATGAGTGGTGAGTGTGATGAGGCCCAGATTGTGTTGCAGAGGGTGGTTTGTGAGTATTCGGATGTTTTTCCTGAAGATCTCGTTGGTTTGCCACCTCACCGTGAGATAGAGTTCTCCATTGATTTAGTGCCCGACACGGCGCCGATCTCTATGGCACCTTACCGTTTTGCCCCAGCCGAGTTGAGTGAGTTGAAGATTCAGCTCCAGGAGTTGCTAGATAAGGGCTTTGTTCGCCCTAGTGTTTCACCGTGGGGAGCACTGGCCCTCTTTGCTAAAAAGAAAGATGGTGCCTTGAGACTGTGTATCGACTACCGGAAGTTGAATTGGGCTACGGTCAAGAATAAGTACCCTATGCCCCGTATAGATGATCTGTTCGACCAGTTGAAGGGTTCCCGTTGTTTCTCTAAAATAGACTTGAGATCGGGTTACCACCAGTTGAGGGTCAGGGAGGGGGACATTCCGAAGACGGCATTCCGTACGCGGTATGGCCATTATGAGTTTCTGGTGATGCCATTTGGGCTCACCAATGCACCAGCAGTCTTTATGGACTTGATGAACCGGATCTTCCGGGAATTCTTAGATCGTTTTGTAGTCGTTTTTGTGGACGACATCCTTATATATTCGCCTTCTGAGGAGGAGCACGAGGAACACTTGAGAGTGGTGCTGGAGTTGCTTAGAGCCCATAGGCTGTATGCCAAGTTTGGGAAGTGTGAGTTCTGGCTAGGAGAAGTCAAGTTCTTAGGCCATTGTAGACACCCCGTTTTTGACCGCCCTCAAGACTTGGGCATTACTGATGGTTTGCTCGGTGTTGAGAGATGTGCAGGGCACAGGTTCAGTTTCTTCGACAAGGAGAGAGGCAAACCTTTCAAAACACTTACTTTAGGGGTTTGGAGTTGAAGAAAAAAGGAGAGGAGGGGAGAAAATAGGTTGGAGAAGAAGTTCGCCATGAATCCGGGTAAAAGAAAGTCGAGCGGCTCTCGCTGAATCAGGCTTATTCAATTGCATACTTGGAATTTAGCTATGAGGCCACTACCATTGGAAACAAGACTTCTGGGGCTTCATTTTTGGTTCAAGAATCTCCTAGAGCCAAGTCCGGGTGGAGGAGATATGATGGGTTGAAGCTGGGCATCATCCCGGTTGGATCGAGTCTGCGCGGCTTCACGGAAAAGGGCATAACTTTTTGCACAGAAGGAATTTTGATGCAAGGTTTGCGCCATTGGAAAGCTAACTTCCGGGGCTTCAATCTGGCCATCCACCGGCACTTCTTGACATTACCGGCTACCCACCGGAACTCTATTTATCCGACCGGCCAGAATAAAGTGCAGGTCGGCAATATATTGTGCCGACCGGCCATTTATTGTGCCGATGACCTCTTTTCATGGCCGATTTGACCCTTTTGACTCTTGCAGGCATGGTGCATCCCAGCAGTGCCAGCTGGGATGCACAGAACCAGTTCCCCGTGCATACATGTGCCTATTTTGCACCCTTTTGCACCTTTGAACCCCTTAAAGCTTCTAGAAGCTTGAACCCTTTGGCCAAGCTTCTTGGAGAAGCTTGGCCAGCTGTATTAGCTTCTCCTAGAAGCCTTGCACCCCCCCTTTGAACCCCCTTTGCCCCTTTGACCCTTTCCATTTACTTAGCCCTTAAGATAAGTGCTTTACTTGGCCTATATAAGCACTTCTCTTCTCCTTTGTCTAGGGTTGGAGTTTTTGGAGCAAAAAACCAGAGAGTAGACATATATATCTAACATATATATCTACAACCCTCTATATCTATCCTATCCAAGCTTCCAAACACCTTGGTTCTTGCATCATTTGCTCTACAACACCTAGCACAACACCTCCATCATCCATTCCAGCACATTGGAGGTCATTTGCAGAGGTTAGGAGCTCAGAAACTTGGACCAAGGGGTGCTGGTTTGCTGCTCTTCAAGGGAATTTTGTGCCGACCGGCAGTATAGAGTGCCGACCGGCAATGTATTTATTGCCGATAGCTTCATTTCCAGCCGGTGGACTTTATACACGGCCGGTGGACATTCTATCCAGCCGGTGATGATCCTTAGGATTCAAGGAGCCTGTCCCAGGACTTTTTGCAATTTTCCAGAGAAGCAGGACAGTGAAACAGAGGCAACAGTGGCATGGTGCGGATTTCTGGGCAAGTCGGACTGAAGCATACATCATTCGCGCACCCCGAGGCGGAGGCTGTGGCCATCTCTTCTTTGCATTTAATTTAATTAGATTAGAGGTCTTGTAATAATTTATTCATTTATTTTTCTTGGACTGTATTATTATTTTGGTCCCTCCGAGCGAGGGCGAATCTGTAATAAGTGTGTGTGAGTGGTGTGCATGTCTTCCAACCCCCACTTCTTTCTTCCCTTTTATTTACCTGCTTATGATGGTAGATTAGGGCATATTTAATTTAGCATACCTTATGCAATGCATGCGTGCATCCATGCATTTGTTTACATGCACCGGGCTCGGTACATCATTCAAACTGTATCGTACTTTCAATTCCAAATTGAATACGTGATAGTTGTATTATTTCACATGCCATGTCTAGGATAGCCGAGCCTGCCTAGATTACATCTTTGCATGTGTTGCATTAGACATTTCAGTATGCTTAGGTCCATGCATGGATTTCTAATAAGCTTCTGTTTTGGCACGGAGTACGATGTAAGTATTTTAAGCTTTGGCATATCGCATGCGTGTGAATGTTACCATGACAGCATGATTACCATGAGGCTATATGCTTATATGAGATTAACTGTTTGAATGCCTGTGGGTGGAGGTTGGATTGTCTGAGTTGGGAAAACTCATTAAAATCCGTGCTTTAGCCTACTTGCGGGTAGCAAATTTCAAAACGCTTTTCAAAACAAACGGATATGCAATGTTTGTTTCCAAATTAGGCGATCTAGTCTATACTTGTTTGCTGTGCGCATAACATAGTAATTCTAGGCTAATAATTGGAATAAGAGCATGTAATGTTTTCAAAATCGGATATCACGGTTAGTAGAGGCCGGTCTTCGGACCGGGCGAAAGGGGGTGCTCATAGCTGACCTTCCCCGATCGTACCCAAGCTCCCGAGCCGAGACATTTGGTGATGACGGACACGTGGCCTTCGGCACCGAGTCAGGGTTTCCTAAATTCCCCCATTAAAAAATATTTAGGTGGCGACTCTGTAATCTGGCAAAGCAGTCCATGTTTGGCACTACTTTTTCAAAAATCTGTTTTCTGTAAAACGATTTGCCAGAGGTGGACTCTTTGGTTCAGATTGAGAACCGCACCATCCAAACAAAAGGGAGTCCGAACTGTAGAGTGAGGCCCACGGGCGCGTCTACAGTTTCTGGCGACTCCGCTGGGGATCTTTAGAGAGCTTGACTCGAACTCGTGATATCCTGTTTTGATTTCGTTTATGTGTCTCTTTGCATTGCATGTGCATTGGTGCGCCTAGGACACCGTGTTTGCCATCTGCCATTCCTGAACGGTTTGCCTGAGGCTTGTCTTGTCAAGGCATGACCATAAGGCTGACCGGTTATGGGCTCTGACAGCATGGGAACACAAACCCCGATTTTACCGGGGCACCCTTTCTGACCATTCGACCTAGTGCATATTCGGATCCATAGTGACCATTCCAATCTAGGACAGGTTACTTACCCGATATAGGTTGTTTGAAACCGCTGCATGCGTAGTGAAACCCTAGTTCCTGACAAAATAGGACAGGGAAACCCTACCCCAACATAGGGGTGTTTTGGCTCTCTTTTACTTGCTATGTGCTTTTAGAGTGTATCTCTACAGGGAATGCATATACCAGTTTGCGAGTCTGGGTATCCGGCCTGAGGGCACCAGTATCATTGTTTTTGAGAATCAGTTATATCTGCGGGTATCAGATTCAGATTTGGGGCAGTGATTTTGGGGAACAGTGATCAGTAATAGAATACAGTCGTTCAGCTTTGCTCATATCCGTTCCAGTGAAGTTGAGCTGAGATGCTGTCTGTTTTCTCTTTTGCTAGGTAGTCCTGGAACTATAGCTTCAGAAAGCTCCAATATCCCCCGGGTGCATTGAACTCGTGTTGATAGACTTTGTCGGGTCAGAGATTCAGTTTGCCAAAGGCAGAGTAAAAAGGGCCAGTCAGGCACGGGTCACCGGTTCAGCAGTTACCAGATTAGTGGTCCTTATCCCCCCACCAGTGAATTGTCAGGCCGAGGTCTCAGTTTTCACCACAGGGATAGATATACCAGTCAGTCAAATGGATCAACAGAATACGTCAGGGGTGGAGGCAATGATGCGTCAGATGCAGGAAACTATGAAACTCATGCAGCAAGACGCTGTCCGCCAAGCGGAATTCTCCAAGCAGCAAGCTGTAATCATGGCTCAGCAGGCTGAACTCATCGCCAGGCTACAACAGCAAAGCGGCGCGTCTGCTTCACAACAAGTTCCTCCCCCAGCAGGAGCTCCAGCACCTGGGGAGACGCCAAATCTACAAAATGACCAAGAGGATACAGACCTTCCAACGGGGCCAGCTCCGCCCCCGATTCTACCGCAACTATCCAAGGCGCCCACGCCTATCAATGTACCGGACTCTCCCTTTGAGTTCGAAGCGGACCCCACAGCGCTGAAGCTGAGTAAGTTGGAAAAAATGTTTAAGAAATCCCAGGGAGTCAAGACCATCCCTGACATTGAAGATGGATACACGGACACAGCTGTGACATTGCCAGACAGGTTCAAGATGCCTCACATCGACCGTTTTGACGGGTCAGGAGATCCCATGGTCCACCTGAGTTTGTTTTCAGATGTTCTGCGCCCGATGGGCTTGACAAGATTACAGAAGCTCTCCCTCTTTAGCAGGACCCTATCGGGTATCGCGGCCATCTGGTACGCCAGATTAGAGGACTCAGTGAAACGAAGCTGGGAGGAGATGTCCGAGGCCTTCGTCGCACAATATTCATACAATACCCAGATCGAGATCACAACCCGTGATCTTGAGACAACCAGGCAAGAGCCGAAAGAGGGCTTCTCTGACTTTGTAACCCGTTGGAGGGCCAAAGCTTCTTCGATGACCACCAGGCCGACTGACAAGGACCAGATACGGATGATTGTGCGCAATCTCCAACCCAGGCTGATGCAGAAGATGATCGTC
Source organism: Camellia japonica (assembly GCA_030407325.1). Taxonomy (NCBI): domain Eukaryota; kingdom Viridiplantae; phylum Streptophyta; class Magnoliopsida; order Ericales; family Theaceae; genus Camellia; species Camellia japonica. Next base: position 7,318,746 of record JAPPVO010000003.1, read on the forward strand.
CTCCCCCTACCCACCTTTGCAGACCTCCATGAGATTGGGGTACAAATCGAGGACGCTATAAAGCAAGGCCTTATTGACCAGGAAAAGGAGCAGCCCAGGAGGGCATTTACCCGCAGTTCGAATGCGACCACCAGCGGTGATGCAGCTACTAGGACTTCAGACGTGGGCATGGTCACCACCACTACATCAAAAACAGCTACCCCATTCACCGGTGCGTCCGGAAGTAGCTCACAGAAAACCAAATATCCACCCCGAGTCAAGAGGGTTTTCACCCCACTTTACATGCCTTTGTCAAAGGCTCTAGAGGTCTTAATCCGGAAGGGACATCTGAAACCATTGGAACAACGGCCTTTACCTGATCCTCTCCCTCCAAAGCATGACCAGGCTAAGTACTGTGCGTACCATCAACAAACCGGTCATGAGACCGATAGCTGCTTTCGTCTGTGCCATGATGTACAAGATTTGTTTGACAACAACGTCATCACCGCACCAGCTCAGTAAGGTCTATCGTCACTGGGTCAGTGAACTTGGGGGATAATACGATATGATCAGGGGATGAACCACCTGCGGGCAACACTTAGTTTACTCCAGATGTGGCGTTTGGCATGCACTGATCAGACGTGGGCATGGTCACCACCACTACATCAAAAACAGCTACCCCATTCACCGGTGCGTCCGGAAGTAGCTCACAGAAAACCAAATATCCACCCCGAGTCAAGAGGGTTTTCACCCCACTTTACATGCCTTTGTCAAAGGCTCTAGAGGTCTTAATCCGGAAGGGACATCTGAAACCATTGGAACAACGGCCTTTACCTGATCCTCTCCCTCCAAAGCATGACCAGACTAAGTACTGTGCGTACCATCAACAAATCGGTCATGAGACCGATAGCTGCTTTCGTCTGCGCCATGATGTACAAGATTTGTTTGACAACAACGTCATCACCGCACCAGCTCAGTAAGGTCTATCGTCACTGGGTCAGTGAACTTGGGGGATAATACGATATGATCAGGGGATGAACCACCTGCGGGCAACACTTAGTTTACTCCAGATGTGGCGTTTGACATGCACTGCTTTGAGCATTTGCGAATGCTAGTTTTGTACTTTCTGACTTAGGTGTTGAGTCAATCCTATTGTTTTGTTTAGAGTCTGTCTCTTTGTTTTGAGTCAGTCTTTTTGGTTAAGGTCTGTCTTGTTGTATCGAGTCAGTCCTGTTATGTAGGAGTCGGGTGATTCCGGGGGTGTTACCTCGGACATCACCATTTTGTTTTGTGTTTGTCTTTTCATTTTCTTTTGAGTCTGTTTCTGCCTTGGAGCCAGTTACACCAGAAGATTTGAATGGAACAGCAGTGATTTTCACACTCTTGTGTTTGTATCTGCCATGTGCTCGTTGTGCCAGAAATTCTAAATGAGATGACAGTATTTGATAAGAACTCTGTCTTTTCTGTGCCTTGAAATTATTGCATTGACCTAAGTTTTTCAAAACCTTTTGAACACTGCGGTGAAAACAAAGAGGAAGGAATTCCTTGGGATTTGCAAAAATTTGGTCAACTGAGAGAAAGAGAGGCATGCTAAGCCCTTAATGAATGAAATCATGCTTGTTAGTGTGAGTACTGAGAAGGATCCTGGCTTGATCCAGATTGGTTCTACACTGTCTTCAGCGCGAGCGACTGGTCGCTTTCTTAAAAGATTTCAAAAAATGTTTTGCGCGGTCCTGCGAAGACCTGTGTAGAATCGCTCTTGAGATTGTGCAGCTTAGGATCGCTCTCAGCCTCAAGACTTGACCCCTCATTGTCAAACCTTGAACTTGGATTCGGAGTGTTCAACGGTCAACTATAATGTGAGGCCTGTGTGGCCAGATTCAAAGCAGCCCTCGAACAAGAGGCACCAAAGTCAGATCAAGAAGATCAGATCTCATCAGAAGAAGCTTGCAAAGCTAGATCAGAAGCACCCCTCGAACTAGGGGCAAAAAAATATCCGATGTGCTCGAAGAGCCAAAGGTGGATCTTTCTGCAAATCAATACAACAGCCGCTCTCTTGGATACAGAGGGCTTCAATCTCAAAAACATTTGGCATGGACAAAGCTACACTTTTACCCTTTGAGAGGCTCGCTGGGTCGAAAACCCGGAAGGGCGACCCCGGCAAAAGTTAGAGCAAAGAAAAGAATGAAAAAAAAAGAAAAAAGAGAAAAAATTCAAAGATACAAAAACGCAAAAAGAAAAGAAAAGAAAAATGCAAAAAAAAGAAGAAGAAGAAAAAGGAAAGAAAAGAATAAAAAAAAAAGAAAGAAGAACAAAGCTCGCAAGGTCGAAAACCTGCAATAGGCGCCTTGGCAAAAGTTAGAGCATAAAAAGGAGAGGTTAAATACCCGAGTGTACCTTAACCCCGAACTACGTAAGGCTTGATTCCCATCTTTGGGATACGTAGGCAACTTCATTCTGAAGTCCAGCCATAAACACTTCAAATTCGATTGTGTCCATGTAATGGTTTTGACCATCCTTGCCTTCTCTGTATCCGAGAGTTCTGTTGTAAACATCGCTCAGAGGACTGACTACAATGTGCTGCGGCGCCAGCCAAACAAGGGGCAACTTTCCGTTGCCATTCAAAACACCACAGTGTCATTTCAAACAAGGGGCAACTTTCCGTTGCCATGCAGCTCTTTTCGAACAAAGGGCAATTTTCCTTTGCTATGGGTCCGAGGTTGTGCATCTCAAGAGTTGGTTCCGTGCTTGTTAGGCATTGGCCCTTTGCAAAGCAGTTTTTGAGAATTTTTACTGAGGTTGACTAATTCTCTCGAAAATTATTTCATTTTCCAAAACTGGACCATTTTCTTGGACCCAAAAAAGGAAAATTTTCAGTGTTCATAGCGTGACTTGCATGATTTTAAATCAGAAAATCGAATAAGCATGTTAATCTAACTTTCATGTTGGTCAAAATTGTTTTAAAACAAAAAATGGTTGAAATGATGAACTAGGGGCACAGTTGAGTCAGGCTTCCTGTCTTTCCCCCATTTTCAACATACTTGCCAAGAAAGGCACTCTACCTGCCAGAAGAGGGCACAACTGAAGTTAGCAAAAAGGGCTGAAAGCTCCCTCGTCCTCCAAGTAGCGAGGTATCAAGCCATGCGCGAAGCATAAATTGGAATGGGGCGAGATGTTCTACTTCCTCATCTGGACAGATCTAACCACGTCCAAACTCCCCAGCAAGGCATCATCAACCGATGTTAGCTGCAGATTTGCTGCACACCCAGTTGTGGCACAACCCCTCTGTGGGGGAAGTTCATTGTTGTGAGCAGAAGAAAGAGAATCTAGCAGAATGCTAGGGGCAAGAGCCCGCAACTTCTTGTCTATCCACCAACCACTCTGGGGAGGGATGAAAAATGAGAGATTGAAGAATAGAGAGATGTGCGATGAGAGAAAAAGTGAGAAAAGGGCTTTTTTTCAGAAAAAATAGAGCTTGAGGGCCGAGTGATGTGAGAATCACAAATGAGAAAGGGTGGGAAATAATACCCGGTGAAACAGGCTCCCTGTGCACGTCTGTGTGTCGTGTCCTTTGTTTCGTTTTATCTCGATTCTTGTTTTGAGTCGTTTCGAGTGTCAATAGATGTGTTTAGGTTGTTTACCTTTGTTTTTTTTTGTTGAGTCTTTTTCGCTGTGTTCAGTCGTAGGCTCAATACCCGGTTAAGAACTCATTTCTTAATTTCAAACAAAATCAAATCATCTTGTGCTCAGAGTGCCGTGCCATTCTCCACATTTGTGCAAAACAGATTCGTTCTTTCATAAAACTGCAGGGCCCACCCCCGATAAGTGTGAACAGTAAAACCAGGACCTATCTGAAGCTATGTGGTTCCGGACTGCAAAATAAAAGCAAAAGAGGAAAACGTCGGGTATCTGAGTTTGTTTCAACTTCAGTAAGTTCCGAGACTACATCCCGTGTGTACCTCTTCAGGCCTTGCCAGTACTCCGAAGTATGAGTGTACCTCTACCTCAAGCTCAAGATCAAGTCTGCTTCAAGCCAGAATAGTGTATCAATCACACCTCATTCCCATAGTGTATCAATCACACTTCATTCACTTAGTGTATCAATCACACTTCATTCATTCAGTGTATCTAGCACACTTTATTTGCTTTAGTGTATCAATCACACTCCATTCACTTCGTGTATCTATCACACATAGTCATTTGCTCCACTTAGTGTATCTAACACACTCCATTTGCCTTGGTGTATCAATCACATTTCTTTCATTTTGTGTATCTATCACGCACATTCCTATTTTGTGTATCTATCACACACATTCTCATTTTATGTATCTATCACACCCATTCTCACTTTAGTGTATCAATCACACACTTTATTGCATTCAGTGTATCAATCACACACTTTATTGCAAGTGTATCAATCACACACTTCATTGCATTCAGTGTATCAATCACACGTTTCATTTCATTTAGTGTATCAACCACACACTTCATTACATTCCGTGTATCAATCACACTCTCTTCACTTAGTGTATCTATCACACACATTCTCATTTTCTGTATCTATCACACACATGTTCACTTCAATTACTTTAGTGTATCCATCACACTTCATATCCTTTTGTGTATCTATCACGCACATACCCACTTTATTCCCTTAGTGTATCAATCACACTTCATATATCCAGTATATCCATCATACTCCTGTTCACTAAGTGCATCTATCACACTTCGTGTTCACATTTAGTATATCAATCATACTCCCGTTCACTAAGTGCATCTATCACACTTCGTGTTCACATTTAGTATATCAATCATACTCCCGTTCACTAAGTGCATCTATCACACTTTGTGTTCACATTTAGTATATCAATCATACTCCCATTCACTAAGTGCATCTATCACACTTTGTGTTCACATTTAGTATATCAATCATACTTGTTCACTAAGTACATCTATCACACTTTGTGTTCACATTTAGTATATCAATCATACTTGTTCACTAAGTGCATCTATCACACTTTGTGTTCACTTTTAGTATATCAATCATACTTGTTCACTAAGTGCATCTATCACACTTCGTGTTCACACTTAGTATATCAATCATACTCCCGTTCACTAAGTGCATCTATCACACTTTGTGTTCACCTTCAGTATATCCATCATACTCCTGTTCACTAAGTGCATCTATCACACTTTGTGTTCACCTTCAATATATCCATCATACTTGTTCACTAAGTGCATCTATCACACTTTGTGTTCACTTTTAGTATATCAATCATACTTGTTCACTTAGTGCGTCTATCACACTTTGTGTTTGCCTTTTGTGTATCCATCACCCTTTGTTCACTTAGTGCATCTATCACACTTTGTGTTCACCCTTTGTGTATCCATCACACTGTGCTCACCGCACTCAGCTACTGTATCTATCACATTATGCTTCATGTAGTGTATCTATCATGTGCTCACTTTACGTATCAATCACACACGCTTACTTTGTGTATCAATCACACGGTCGCTTTGTGTATCAATCACACACTTTCTCTTTATGCATCTATCACACTATGCTCATCTTGTGTATCCATCACACTTTGCTTCATACAGTGTATCCATCACACTGCACTCACCTTGTGTATCCATCACGCTTTGCTTCATAGAGTGCATCCATCACACTCGCTTCACTTTGTGTATCTACCACACACGTTCACTTTTTGTATCTATCACATGCTCCCTTTGTGTATCCACCACACACATTCGCTTAGTGTATCTATCACATATTTGCTTAGTGTATCCATCACACTTGTTTCGCTTAGTGTATCTGTCACACTTTGCTTCACTTAGTGTATCAACCACACTTTATTCATATAGTGTATCCATCACCCTCTCTTCAATTTTGTATATCCATCACACATGTTTGTCCACTTAGTGTATCTATCACGCTTTGTTCGCTTTTGTGTATCTAACGCACATGTTCGTAAGAATTGCATAATTCTCTTACATCCTTTCTGCATTGTAATGTAGTTTGGTTTTTGCTTGCTTCAAACTGTTGCATTATTATGCTTCGTTACAGCATCCTTTGCATGATCATAAGTTATGCACTTGCATTGTGCATCACTTTGCATCTTGCCCCTGAACTACGCTGGTTTGATTCCTTGCAAAGGGATACGTAGGCAGCCTGCGGGCACAACCATTTGTCTATCTATATTTTGTTTGTCTGTCCAAGTCTTCGGCCTTGTCAAAAATGGGTCGTCTCTGGGCTTTGATATTCACTCCCGTCATTGTTATGACTTTCGAGTTCTGTCAAAGAGGGGCAACTGTAGACACCCCGTTTTTGACCGCCCTCAAGACTTGGGCATTACTGATGGTTTGCTCGGTGTTGAGAGATGTGCAGGGCACAGGTTCAGTTTCTTCGACAAGGAGAGAGGCAAACCCTTCAAAACACTTTGTTTAGGGGTTTGGAGTTGAAGAAAAGAGGAGAGGAGGGGAGAAAATAGGTTGGAGAAGAAGTTCGCCATGAATCCGGGTAAAAGAAAGTCGAGCGGCTCTCGCTGAATCAGGCTTATTCAATTGCATACTTGGAATTTAGCTATGAGGCCACTACCATTGGAAAGAAGACTTCTGGGGCTTCATTTTTGGTTCAAGAATCTCCTAGAGCCAAGTCCGGGTGGAGGAGATATGATGGGTTGAAGCTGGGCATCATCCCGGTTGGATCGAGTCTGCGCGGCTTCACGGAAAAGGGCATAACTTTTTGCAAAGAAGGAATTTTGATGCAAGGTTTGCGCCATTGGAAAGCTAACTTCCGGGGCTTCAATCTGGCCATTTACCGGCACTTCTTGACATTACCGGCTACCCACCGGCACTCTATTTAGCCGACCGGCCAGAATAAAGTGCAGGTCGGCAATATATTGTGCCGATCGGCCATTTATTGTGCCGATGACCTCTTTTCATGGCTGATTTGACCCTTTTGACTCTTGCAGGCATGGTGCATCCCAGCAGTGCCAGCTGGGATGCACAGAACCAGTTCCCCGTGCATACATGTGCCTATTTTGCACCCTTTTGCACCTTTGAACCCCTTAAAGCTTCTAGAAGCTTGAACCCTTTGGCCAAGCTTCTTGGAGAAGCTTGGCCAGCTGTATTAGCTTCTCCTAGAAGCCTTGCACCCCCCCTTTGAACCCCCTTTGCCCCTTTGACCCTTTCCATTTACTTAGCCCTTAAGATAAGTGCTTTACTTGGCCTATATAAGCACTTCTCTTCTCCTTTGTCTAGGGTTGGAGTTTTTGGAGCAAAAAACCAGAGAGTAGACATATATATCTAACATATATATCTACAACCCTCTATATCTATCCTATCCAAGCTTCCAAACACCTTGGTTCTTGCATCATTTGCTCTACAACACCTAGCACAACACCTCCATCATCCATTCCAGCACATTGGAGGTCATTTGCAGAGGTTAGGAGCTCAGAAACTTGGACCAAGGGGTGCTGGTTTGCTGCTCTTCAAGGGAATTTTGTGCCGACCGGCAGTATAGAGTGCCGACCGGCAATGTATTTATTGCCGATAGCTTCATTTCCAGCCGGTGGACTTTATACACGGCCGGTGGACATTCTATCCAGCCGGTGATGATCCTTAGGATTCAAGGAGCCTGTCCCAGGACTTTTTGCAATTTTCCAGAGAAGCAGGACAGTGAAACAGAGGCAACAGTGGCATGGTGCGGATTTCTGGGCAAGTCGGACTGAAGCATACATCATTCGCGCACCCCGAGGCGGAGGCTGTGGCCATCTCTTCTTTGCATTTAATTTAATTAGATTAGAGGTCTTGTAATAATTTATTCATTTATTTTTCTTGGACTGTATTATTATTTTGGTCCCTCCGAGCGAGGGCGAATCTGTAATAAGTGTGTGTGAGTGGTGTGCATGTCTTCCAACCCCCACTTCTTTCTTCCCTTTTATTTACCTGCTTATGATGGTAGATTAGGGCATATTTAATTTAGCATACCTTATGCAATGCATGCGTGCATCCATGCATTTGTTTACATGCACCGGGCTCGGTACATCATTCAAACTGTATCGTACTTTCAATTCCAAATTGAATACGTGATAGTTGTAGCATTTCACATGCCATGTCTAGGATAGCCGAGCCTGCCTAGATTACATCTTTGCATGTGTGGCATTAGACATTTCAGTATGCTTAGGTCCATGCATGGATTTCTAATAAGCTTCTGTTTTGGCACGGAGTACGATGTAAGTATTTTACGCTTTGGCATATCGCATGCGTGTGAATGTTACCATGACAGCATGATTACCATGAGGCTAGATGCTTATATGAGATTAACTGTTTGAATGCCTGTGGGTGGAGGTTGGATTGTCTGAGTTGGGAAAACTCATTAAAATCCGTGCTTTAGCCTACTTGCGGGTAGCAAATTTCAAAATGCTTTTCAAAACAAACGGATATGCAATGTTTGTTTCCAAATTAGGCGATCTAGTCTATACTTGTTTGCTGTGCGCATAACATAGTAATTCTAGGCTAATAATTGGAATAAGAGCATGTAATGTTTTCAAAATCAGATATCACGGTTAGTAGAGGCCGGTCTTCGGACCGGGCGAAAGGGGGTGCTCATAGCTGACCTTCCCCGATCGTACCCAAGCTCCCGAGCCGAGACATTTGGTGATGACGGACACGTGGCCTTCGGCATCGAGTCAGGGTTTCCTAAATTTCCCCATTAAAAAATATTTAGGTGGCGACTATGTAATCTGGCAAAGCAGTCCATGTTTGGCACTACTTTTTCAAAAATCTGTTTTCTGCAAAACGATTTGCCAGAGGTGGACTCTTTGGTTCAGATTGAGAACCGCACCATCCAAACAAAAGGGAGTCCGAACTGTAGAGTGAGGCCCACGGGCGCGTCTACAGCCATGTGGTTTATGGGGAAGGGGTGTCTGTTGATACATCCAAGATTGAGGCAGTGCAAGATTGGGCACAGCCGAAGAGTGTGTTTGAGATCCGCAGTTTTCTGGGATTAGCTAGGTATTACCGCCGGTTTGTGAAGGATTTCTCCAGGCTAGCTTCGCCATTGACTAGGTTGACTCGGAAGGGAGTCAAATTCGTGTGGAGTGAGACTTGCGAAAAGTCGTTCCAAGAGCTGAAAGTTAGATTGACCACCACTCTAGTTTTGATTATTCCGGAGAGAGGGCTAGGTTATGCGGTTTATTGTGATGCCTCACGAGAGGGTTTGGGTTGTATGTTAATGCAAGAGGGGAAAGTGGTGGCTTATGGCTCACGTCAGTTGAAAATACACGAGAAGAACTACCCTACACATGACCTGGAGTTAGTAGCGGTAATCTTTGCCTTGAAAATCTGGAGGCATTACCTTTACGGTGAGAAGTTCGAGGTGTTCTCGGACCACAAGAGTTTGAAGTATCTGTTTACACAGAAAGACTTGAACTTGAGGTAGAGGAGGTGGATGGAGTTTATTGAGGATTACGCCTTTGAGTTGCACTATCATCCGGGGAAGGCCAATGTTGTGGCCGATACCCTTAGCAGGAAATCCATAGGTGATGTAGCTTGTATAGCCATCCGGGAATGGGAGATGTTGGGGGCACTTGGCGAGTTTGATTTGCTTCTAGGCGAATCTGTTGAGGCTGCGGCCTTGTTTTCAGTTGTTGCGCAGCCTACCCTTGTGACTAGAGTGTTAGAGGCACAGAGAGGTGACCTTGAGGTAGATTCCCTCCGAGAGAAGATCTCCAGTAGGAAGGTCAAGAAGGGTTTGACGGCGCATCCCGACCTGAGTGTGAGATACCGAGACCGTTTGTTTGTGCCGGAGTCTTGCCGAGAGGAGGTACTCTGAGAGTTTCACCATTCGCGCCTTGCGGTGCATCCGGGAGGCACTAAGATGTATCGGGATTTGGGTCGCCGGTTTTGGTGGCGGGGTATGAAGAGAAATGTGGCTGTTTTCGTATCGAAGTGCCTTACTTGTCAGCAAGTGAAGGCCGAGCACCAGAGGCCAGCGGGTTTGTTGCAACCCTTGCCTATTGCCAAGTGGAAGTGGGAGCATGTCACTATGGACTTCGTTGTAGGTCTTCCGAGGACTCAACGGGGTAGTGATGTCATTTGGGTGGTTGTAGACCGGTTGACTAAGGCGGCGCACTTTATCCCTATGCGCGTGAGAGATTCGATAGATCATCTTGCCGACTTGTATATTCGAGACATAGTGAGATTGCACAGGGTCCCAGTGACGATCGTCTTAGATAGAGATCCTCGTTTTACTGCTAGGTTGTGGCAGAGTTTGCAGAATGCCTTGGGCACTAAGTTGACCTTTAGTACGGCTTATCATCCGCAGACTGACGGGCAGTCCGAGCGTACTATTCAGATCCTTGAGGATATGCTTCGGGGTTGTGTCCTTGACTTTAGTGGGACGTGGGAGAGGCACTTGCCATTGGTGGAGTTTGCCTACAACAACAGCTTTCAGTCTAGCATCGGTATGGCACCGTTTGAGGCCTTGTATGGCCGACCGTGTAGGTCTCCAGTGTGTTGGGCCGAGGTGGGTGATGCACCTTTGTTGGGTCCGGAATTAGTAAGGGAAACGACGGAGAAGGTTGAGCTTATCCGTAGGAGGCTTGTTACAGCCCAGAGTCGTCAGAAATCTTATGCCGACCGTAGGAGGAGGCCTTTGGCGTTTGAGGTAGGTGATCATGTTTTCTTGAAAATATCACCTAGGCGAGGTTTGATGAGGTTCGGGAAGAGTGGGAAGTTATCCCCTCGGTTTATCGGCCCCTTTGAGATCCTTGAGATGATTGGGGAAGTTGCCTATCGTTTGGCTTTGCCACCGCAGTTGTCCGGAGTTCATGACGTGTTTCATGTGAGTATGCTTCGGAAGTACGAGCCGGATCCGTCCCATGTGTTGGATTGGACCGATTTGGAGGTAGATGAGGATGCCTCGTATGAGGAGAGACCGGTTCGGGTCTTGGATAGGCGGGATCAAGTCTTGAGAGGCAAGACCATTCCTTTGGTAAAGGTTTTGTGGAAACATCACGGAGTGAAGGAAGCCACTTGGGAACGTGAGTTAGAGGTCCGTGAGAAATATCCGGACTTGTTTGTTAATGTGTAATCATGTATAGAAATTTTGTAACGTTATTGAACGTTGAGAGCATTATGTATGTCTTAAGTTGTAAAACATTGTGAATGTTTTGGTAAATGGAAGTTATGTTAACATTATATATGTTAAGTATTGTGGAAATGCAAGTAGGATATTAATGTTGCATGTGTTATGAAATTGTGGAAAAATGAGTTGAAATTGGTAAATTTCAAAGGGATGCATGTTGATAATGCAGGTTGTTATGTGTAATGTGAAATGCCTCTTGAGAAGAGATGAGATTGACCGGTAATGGGTCGGAATGCTTAATATAATGTTGTAATATTATTGAGAATGGAGAAAACCTGTTTTTGACAAACTTGTGCTTAATTTCGGGGACGAAATTCTTTAAGGGGGGAGGTTATAGCGATCCCTGTTGTCCCTTTACTGTTCAGTTGTATTCCGGACTCGGTTCCGTGAAGTTGATAGTGGTAATTATCTTGTTTACGCCCTTTACTCTTTGTGTTTGGGTTTTGGAATTGTTTTGGGCAGGTGTGTTACAGGTTGAGTGAGCCTAAGTCTCAATCCTAGTCGCCCAGGTTTTTGGTGTTGCGCTCGAGCGGGTTATTCTACGCTCGAGCGGAGTTTGGTTTTTGGTTATCCGCTCGAGCGGGGTTTACACTCTTCCAGTATTTTCTGTCCCTGCAAAACTTCTGCATGTGTGTTTTCTACGTTCGAGCAGATTTCCTGCGCTCGAGCTGGTTGCGCTCGAGCGGTCTTGTTGGAGCTCGAGCGGGTAGTACTTTTAGGGTGTAAGTTCTGGGAGGGGGAAATCTACGCTCGAGCGGACTGGTTTTCGCGCTCGAGCGGATGTACTTTTTATTGTGTCTTTGCGCTCGAGCGGTACTTCTTGCGCTCGAGCGGACCTAGTTATTTGTTCTTTACGCTCGAGCGTTGTGTTCTCCGCTCGAGCGGGAATGTCGTATAACAGAAGGCAGTTGGGCATTTTAAAATCACTTTTTCACTTCTCTTCTCTCTCTTACTTTTCCAAAAACACCATTGTTGAGCTTCTCACTCTAGAGCTCTACCTTCTCTCTAGGTATTGATCTAGTAGGAGTGATTTCCTCACCTTTGGCCTTTACAAAAAAGTGGTTGATCGTCGGGGGCTATCTTTTGATCCAAGAAATTTGTGATTTGGAGCACTTTCATTTTCTTCATCTTCTTCGTTAGGTGTCACCTTTTGAGGTAGGGATATCCTACTCCTTCCTATGAGTTTTGTCTTTAAATTTTAGCATTTTGATACGTTGGGTGTTGTTGGGTAATTTTGAGAAAGTTTGGGCCTTTGTGTAATTTTACAAAAAAATTGGGGTTTTGTTTATAATAAACCTATATGCAAGTTTGACATAGAAAAATGAGATAGATGGTGGAATGTGGATGAAAATGGAACCTTAGAGTTGTTTTGTTAGTTAAGGGAATTTGCCCTAATTGACTTGATAAATTAATTCGTATAATTAATTTGAGAAAAGGAGGAATGGAATTAGAAATGTTGGAATTGGGAACGTATGGGATTAAAGGGTGTTGTTGAATTATTCGTCGCTCACCAAATTGAAATGTTGATATATTATCCATTTTGTGCATTTATTTTCTGTTTAGAAATAACTGCTTTGGGCTATCGGTGGAGGGTAGTCTTGATTGTTGTAGACAATGCATGATGATTAGGTAAACTAAAACTAATCAATTGGATATGTCATAGAATATGACGGTTGACAGAATACATTAACGTTATGTATTGATTGATGGTGTATATGACTTGTATGTATATACCTTGCGTGTGTGGGAGGAGATAGGAGATGTACTCCACGGTTTAGGGAAAGATAGGGGATGGACCTCTAAACCGATTGTTGATTGGCAGGAGATACGGGATGGACTCCACTGATACAGCTCATATGCTTGTCAGCTAATGTGTTGATATAGCTAACATGCTTATCTTTGAGAAGTGTAGACACAGCTCATATGCTTGTCTAGAGAAGTGTAGATATAGCTCATATGCTTATCTTTGGTTGTAGGATACAGTTCTTATACTTATCTGTTGAGATGTTGATATAGCTAATATGCTTATCTGTTGATGTATTAATTTAGCTAGTATGTTTATCTACTGAAAATGGAGTAATGAAAAGTAACATAGACTTGCAAGTCATGCAAATGTAATGTGATATAAGTGGATGTAACAGTGTTGGCCATCTATCAACTGCTAATCTTTTAGTCATTGTTCATAGCTGGTTTAGTGTATTTCTACTGGGCTGTGGCTCACCCTATATGGGGACATCATTTTCAGGTACCGGTAGCATGCCACCTCCAAGGACATAGCTTGGGAGGCTAGAGGCTGTCAGACTTTTTGGATGTCCTTTTTTCCTTTTGATGTATTACATGTAAATTCAAGCCTAGAGCTTAATGTGTATATGAGTTAGTACTCATTTCTTGTAACCGAGTGTTGGCTTGGAAAGTTGTAAGCCCATGGGGCGTTTACTTTTGTTGTCAACATGTAATACTTTTGTAATGAAACACTCTGATGAATAGAAGGATGTTGATCTTTTATATATTAAAGCATGTCTATAGTGATGGGTTTTATATTATATTTTGAGGGCGTTACAACTTGGTATCAGAGCGTACCGGGTTCGTATACTTTGGGTACATGGGAAGTGATTAGTATCACAATGGGTTTGTCTCGCTTGGTTAGAGACTTAGATGTAATGTTATGTGTTTAATTGATAACATGCTTATGTGACTATTTGGGTATGAGATTTGATTTCTAGGATATTGATTGGATCTTTGGGTTTCTGTGAGTCTTGTTGGAAAAGCACTTGATCAATTCTGTTTCTAACCGGAACTCTAGTAACGCCTTGGGACCGTCATTATCCGGGAATGAAATTCGTAAGTGCTTATATGTTTATGTGCTTACGTGGAGTGAATTACAGTTGTCCATGCATTAGGACGTGGGTATTTAGTTTCAGCACATTTATGAATGTGCTAACGTCTTTGTTACCTTTAATAGGATGTCAGGACAAGGTGGTAGGCGTGGTAGGCCTAGGAGGCAGGAGGTGCCTTTACCGGATGACGTTCCGGCAATGCAGGAGGGAGTTGGTCAGGCCAATGTGGCTGAGCCAGTGGGTCAGCAGGCTATGGGCGCCTTGGCCCGAGAGATAGCGGGAGCTTTGGGTATTCTCAGAGCTGAGCATCAGGTTGCAGAGGCAGGGCCTTCTTTCTTGAAGAGGAAATTCTTCCGGTCTAACCCAGACGAATTTGTTGGAGATCCAAAGGAGCCACTTAAGGCTGACGAGTGGTTGGAACAGATGGAGAAGACATTCGAGATGCTTGGCATCGAGGATGGGGCTCTAAAGGTGACATTGGCATCCTTCCAACTGAAGGGAGATGCGGGTCAATGGTGGAAGTACGAGAAGGGCCGTGTTGGGAGTGCATGGGAGGTCTTTGTGAATGCCTTCTAGGAGAAGTTCTTATCTTCAGCCGCTAGAGAGAAGCCTATGGGGCGTTTACTTTTGTTGTCAACATGTAATACTTTTGTAATGAAACACTCTGATGAATAGAAGGATGTTGATCTTTTATATATTAAAGCATGTCTATAGTGATGAGTTTTATGTTATATTTTGAGGGCGTTACAGATCATTAAGGTATAGTGGTTTCTTGAATGGACTTCCATTGTTAATCTTATGCAACTTCCATCTTTATTTTTATTTAACTTCCATTTTCATTCAATATCCTTTTCTATTCTACTTCATTTTTTATTTAATTTCCAAATAGGTCGTTAAGGTATAGTGGTTTCTTGAATTAACTACCATTTTCAATTTTTGATGAAATTTCATTTTTATTTTTATTTAACTTCCATTTTTGATTTAATTTTCTTTTTTATTCAACTTCCTTTTTTATTTAATTTCCAAACAAATCGTTAAGGTATAGTGGTTTCTTGAATGGACTTCCATTGTTAATGTTATGCAACTTCCATTTTTATTTTTGTTCCACTTCCATTTTTATTCAATTTTCTTTTCTATTCAACTTTCTTTTTTATTTCATTTCCAAAATTGGTCGTTAAGGTATAGTGGTTTCTTGAATTAACTTCCATTGTTAATTTTATGCAACTTCTGTTTTTATTTTTATTCAACTTCTATTTTTATTCAATTTCATTTTCTATTCAACTTCCTTTTTTATTTAATTTCAAAATAGATCGTTAAGGTATAGTGGTTTCTTGAATGAACTTCCATTGTTAATTTTATGGAACTTCCATTTTTATTTTTTTTCAACTTCGAATTTTATTCAATTTCCTTTTCTATTCAACTTCCTTTTTAATTTAATTTCCAAATAGATCGTTAAGGTATAGTTGTTTCTTGAATGGACTTTTTTTGTTAATTTTATGCAACTTCCATTTTTATTTTTATTCAACTTCCATTTTTCTTCAATTTCATTTTCTATTCAACTTCCCTTTTTATTTAATTTTCAATTAGATCGTTAAGGTATAGTGGTTTCTTGAATGGACTTCCATTGTTAATTTTATGCAACTTCCATTTTTATTTTGATTCAACTTCCATTTTTATTCAATTGCCTTTTCTATTCAACTTCTTTTTTTATATAATTTCCAAATAAATCGTTAAGGTATAGTGGTTTCTTGAAAGAACTTCCATTGTTAATTTTATGCAATTTCCATTTTTATTTTTATTCAACTTCCATTTTCATTCAATTTCCTTTTCTATTCAACTTCCTTTTTTATTTAATTTCCAAATAGATCGTTAAGGTATAGCGGTTTTCTTGAATGAACTTCCATTGTTAATTTTATGAAACTTCCATTTTTATTTTTATTCAACTTCTATTTTTATTCACTTTCCTTTTCTATTCAACTTACTTTTTTATTTAATTTCCAAATAGATCGTTAAGGTATAGTGGTTTCTTGAATGAACTTCCATTTTTAATTTTATCCAACTTCCATTTTTATTTTTATTCAACTTTAAATTTTCATTCAATTTCATTTTCTTTTCAACTTCCTTTTCTATTTCATTTCCAAATAGATCGTTGAGGTTTAGTGGTTTCTTGAATGGACTTCCATTGTTAATTTTATGCAACTTCCAATTTTATTTTTATTCAACTTTTGTTTTTATTCAATTTTCTTTTCTATTCAACTTCCTTTTTTATTTAATTTCCAAATAGGTCGTTAAGGTACAGTGATTTCTTGAATTAACTTCCATTATTAATTTTATGCAACTTCCGTTTTTATTTTTATTCAATTTCCTTTTCTATTCAACTTACTTTTTTATTTAATTTCCAAATAAATCGTTATTGTACAGTGGTTTCTTGAATGAACATCCATTGTTAATTTTATACAACTTCAATTTTTATTTTTATTCAACTTCAAATTTTATTCAATTTCCTTTTCTATTCAACTTCCATTTTAATTTAATTTCCAAATAGATCATTTAGGTATGGTGGTTTCTTGAATGGACTTCCATTGTTAATTTTATGCAACTTCCATTTTTATTTTAATTCAACATCCATTTTTCTTCAAGTTCCTTTTCTATTCAACTTCCTTTTTAATTTAATTTCCAAATAGATCGTTAAGTTAGGTAGTGGTTTCTTGAATGGACTTCTATTGTTAATTTTATGCAACTTCCATTTTTATTTTAATTCAACTTCAATTTTTATTCAATTTCCATTTCTATTCCACTTCCTTTTTTATTTAATTTCCAAAGAAATCGTTAAGGTATAGTGGTTTCTTGAATAAAACTACCATTGTTAATTTTATGCAACTTCTATTTTTATTTTGATTCAACTTCCATTTTTATTCAATTTCTTTTTTATTTAACTTCCTTTTTTATTTAATCTCCAAATAGATGGTTAAGGTATAGTGGTTTCTTGAATGAACTTCCATTGTTAATTTTATGCAATTTCTATTTTTATTTTGATTCAACTTTCATTTTTATTCAATTTCTTTTTCTATTCAACTTCCTTTTTTTGTTTAATTACGAAATAGATCGTTAAGGTATAGTGTTTTCCTGAATGAACTTCCATTGTTAATTTTATGCAACTTCCATTTTTATTTTTATTCAACTTCCATTTTTATTCAATTTTTGTTTCTACCCAACTTCTTTTTTTATTTAATTTCCAAAATAGATCGTTAAGGTTTAGTGGTTTATTTGATTAACTTCTATTGTTAATTTTATGCAACTTCCATTTTTATTTTTATTCAACTTCCATTTTTATTTAATTTCCTTTTCTATTCAACTTCCTTTTTTATTTAATTTCCAAATAGATCGTTAAGGTATAGTGGTTTCTTGAATGAACTTCCATTATTAATTTTATGCAACTTCCGTTTTTATTTTTATTCAACTTCCATTTTTATTAAATTTCCTTTTCTATTCAACTTCCTTTTTTATTTAATTTCCAAATAGGTCGTTAAGGTATAGTGGTTTCTTGAATTAACTACCATTTTCAATTTTTGATGAAATTTCATTTTTATTTTTATTTAACTTCCATTTTTGATTTAATTTCCTTTTTTATTCAACTTCCTTTTTTATTTAATTTCCAAACAAATCGTTAAGGTATAGTGGTTTCTTGAATGGACTTCCATTGTTAATGTTATGCAACTTCCATTTTTATTTTTGTTCCACTTCCATTTTTATTCAATTTTCTTTTCTATTCAACTTTCTTTTTTATTTAATTTCCAAAATTGGTCGGTAAGGTATAGTGGTTTCTTGAATTAACTTCCATTGTTAATTTTATGCAACTTCCGTTTTTATTTTTATTCAACTTCTATTTTTATTCAATTTCATTTTCTATTCAACTTCCTTTTTTATTTAATTTCAAAATAGATCGTTAAGGTATAGTGGTTTCTTGAATGAACTTCCATTGTTAATTTTATGGAACTTCCATTTTTATTTTTTTTCAACTTCGAATTTTATTCAATTTCCTTTTCTATTCAACTTCCTTTTTAATTTAATTTCCAAATAGATCGTTAAGGTATAGTTGTTTCTTGAATGGACTTTTATTGTTAATTTTATGCAACTTCCATTTTTATTTTTATTCAACTTCCATTTTTCTTCAATTTCATTTTCTATTCAATTTCCCTTTTTATTTAATTTTCAATTAGATCGTTAAGGTATAGTGGTTTCTTGAATGAACTTCCATTGTTAATTTTATGCAACTTCCATTTTTATTTTGATTCAACTTCCATTTTTATTCAATTGCCTTTTCTATTCAACTTCTTTTTTTATATAATTTCCAAATAAATCGTTAAGGTATAGTGGTTTCTTGAAAGAACTTACATTGTTAATTTTATGCAATTTCCATTTTTATTTTTATTCAACTTCCATTTTCATTCAATTTCCTTTTCTATTCAACTTCCTTTTTATTTAATTTCCAAATAGATCGTTAAGGTATAGCGGTTTTCTTGAATGAACTTCCATTGTTAATTTTGTGAAACTTCCATTTTTATTTTTATTCAACTTCTATTTTTATTCACTTTCCTTTTCTATTCAACTTACTTTTTTATTTAATTTCCAAATAGATCGTTAAGGTATAGTGGTTTCTTGAATGAACTTCCATTTTTAATTTTATCCAACTTCCATTTTTATTTTTATTCAACTTTAAATTTTCATTCAATTTCATTTTCTTTTCAACTTCCTTTTCCATTTCATTTCCAAATAGATCGTTGAGGTTTAGTGGTTTCTTGAATGGACTTCCATTGTTAATTTTATGCAACTTCCAATTTTATTTTTATTCAACTTCTATTTTTATTCAATTTTCTTTTCTATTCAACTTCCTTTTTTATTTAATTTCCAAATAGGTCGTTAAGGTACAGTGATTTCTTGAATTAACTTCCATTATTAATTTTATGCAACTTCCGTTTTTGTTTTTATTCAACTTCCATTTTTATTCAATTTCCTTTTCTATTCAACTTACTTTTTTATTTAATTTCCAAATAAATCGTTATTGTACAGTGGTTTCTTGAATGAACATCCATTGTTAATTTTATACAACTTCAATTTTTATTTTTATTCAACTTCAAATTTTATTCAATTTCCTTTTCTATTCAACTTCCATTTTAATTTAATTTCCAAATAGATCGTTTAGGTATGGTGGTTTCTTGAATGGACTTCCATTGTTAATTTTATGCAACTTCCATTTTTATTTTAATTCAACATCCATTTTTCTTCAAGTTCCTTTTCTATTCAACTTCCTTTTTAATTTAATTTCCAAATAGATCGTTAAGGTGTAGTGGTTTCTTGAATGGACTTCTATTGTTAATTTTATGCAACTTCCATTTTTATTTTAATTCAACTTCAATTTTTATTCAATTTCCTTTTCTATTCCACTTCCTTTTTTATTTAATTTCCAAAGAAATCGTTAAGGTATAGTGGTTTCTTGAATAAAACTACCATTGTTAATTTTATGCAACTTCTATTTTTGTTTTGATTCAACTTCCATTTTTATTCAATTTCTTTCTTTATTTAACTTCCTTTTTTATTTAATCTCCAAATAGATGGTTAAGGTATAGTGGTTTCTTGAATGGACTTCCATTGTTAATTTTATGCAATTTCTATTTTTATTTTGATTCAACTTTCATTTTTATTCAATTTCCTTTTCTATTCAACTTCCTTTTTTTGTTTAATTACCAAATAGATCGTTAAGGTATAGTGTTTTCCTGAATGAACTTCCATTGTTAATTTTATGCAACTTCCATTTTTATTTTTATTCAACTTCCATTTTTATTCAATTTTTGTTTCTACCCAACTTCTTTTTTTATTTAATTTCCAAAATAGATCGTTAAGGTGTAGTGGTTTATTTGATTAACTTCTATTGTTAATTTTATGCAACTTCCATTTTTATTTTTATTCAACTTCCATTTTTATTTAATTTCCTTTTCTACTCAACTTCCTTTTTTATTTAATTTCCAAATAGATCGTTAAGGTATAGTGGTTTCTTGAATGAACTTCCATTATTAATTTTATGCAACTTCCGTTTTTATTTTTATTCAACTTCCATTTTTATTAAATTTCCTTTTCTATTCAACTTCCTTTTTTATTTAATTTCCAAATAGATCGTTAAGGTACAGTGGTTTTTTGAATGAACATCCATTGTTAATTTTATGCAACTTCTTTTTTAATTTAATTTCCAAATACATCGTTTAGGTATGGTGGTTTCTTGAATGGACTTCCATTGTTAATTTTATGCAACTTCCATTTTTATTTTAATTCAACTTCCATTTTTATTCAATTTTCGTTTCTATCCAACTTCTTTTTTTATTTAATTTCCAAATAGATCGTTAAGGTATAGTGGTTTCTTGAATGAACTTCCATTGTTAATTTTATGCAACTACCATTTTTATTCAATTTCCTTTTCTATTCAACTTCCTTTTTTATGTAATTTCCAAATAGGTCGTGAAGGTATACTGGTTTCTTGAGTTAACTTCCATTTTCAATTTTTGATGAAATTTCATTTTTATTTTTATTTAACTTCCATTTTGATTTTGTTTCTTTTTCTATTCAACAACCTTTTTTATTTAATTTCCAAATAAACTGTTAAGGTATAGTGATTTCTTGAATGAACTTTCATTTTTAATTTTATGCTACTTCCATTTTTATTTTTATTGAACTTCCTTTTTTATTCAATTTCCTTTTCTATTCAACTTCCTTTTTTATTTAATTTCCAAATAGAACGTTAAGGTATAGTGGTTTCTTGAATGAACTTCCATTGTTAACTTTATGCAACTTCTATTTTTATTTTTATTCAACTTCCATTTTTCTTCAATTTTCTTTTCTATTCAACTACTTTCTTTTATTTAATTTCCAAATAGATCGTTAAGGTATAGCGGTTTCTTGAATGGACTTCCATTGTTAATTTTCTGCAACTTCCATTTTTATTTTTATTCAATTTCATTTTCTATTCAACTTCCCTTTTTATTTTATTTCCAAATAAATCATTAAGTTATAGTGGTTTGTTGAATGAAATTCCATTATTAATTTTACGCAACATCCATTTTTACTTTTATTGAACTTCCATTTTTATTCAATTTCCTTTTCTATTCAACTTCCTTTTTTATTTAATTTCCAAATAGATCGTTAAGGTATAGTGGTTTCTTGAATGAACTTCCATTGTTAATTTTATGCAATTTCCATTTTTATTTTTATTCGACTTCCATTTTCATTCAATTTCCTTTTCTATTCAACTTCTTTTTTTATTTAATTTCCGAATAGATTGTTAAGGTATAGTGGTTTCTTGAATGAACTTTCATTGTTAATTTTATGCAACTTCCATTTTTATTTTTTTCAACTTCCATTTATATTCAATTTTCTTTTCTATTCACCTTGCTTTTTTATTTAATTTCCAAATAGATCGTTAAGGTATAGTGGTTTCTTAAATGAAATTCCATTTTTAATTTTATGCAATTTCCATTTTTATTTTTCTTCAACTTTAAATTTTCATTCAATTTCATTTTCTATTCAGCTTCCTATTTTATGTTATTTCCAAATAGATCGTTGAGGTATAGTGGTTTCTTGAATGAACTTCTATTGTTAACTTTATGCAACTTCCATTTTTATTTTTATTCAACTTCCATTTTTATTCAATTTTCTTTTCTATTCAACTACTTTTTTTTTATTTAATTTCCAAATAGATCGTTAAGGTATAGCGGTTTCTTGAATGGACTTCCATTGTTAATTTTTTACAACTTCTATTTTTATTTTTATTCAATTTCCTTTTCTATTCAACTTCCCTTTTTATTTTATTTCCAAATAAATCGTTAAGTTATAGTGGTTTGTTGAATGAATTTCCATTATTAATTTTATGCAACTTCCATTTTTATTTTTATTGAACTTCCATTTTTATTCAATTTCCTTTTCTATTCAACTTCCTTTTTTATTTAATTTCCAAATAGATCGTTAAGGTATAGTGGTTTCTTGAATGAACTTCCATTGTTAATTTTATGCAACTTCCATTTTTATTTTTATTCGACTTCCATTTTCATTCAATTTCCTTTTCTATTCAACTTCTTTTTTTATTTAATTTCCGAATAGATCGTTAAGGTATAGTGGTTTCTTGAATGAACTTTCATTGTTAATTTTATGCAACTTCCATTTTTATTTTTTTCAACTTCCATTTTTATTCAATTTTCTTTTCTATTCACATTGCTTTTTTATTTAATTTCCAAATAGATCGTTAAGGTATAGTGGTTTCTTAAATGAAATTCCATTTTTAATTTTATGCAATTTCCATTTTTATTTTTCTTCAACTTTAAATTTTCATTCAATTTCATTTTCTATTCAGCTTCCTATTTTATGTTATTTCCAAATAGATCTTTGAGATATAGTGGTTTCTTGAATGGACTTCCGTTGTTAATTTTATGCAACTTCCATTTTTATTTTTATTCAACTTCAATTTTTATTCAATTTTCTTTTCTATTCAACTTCCTTTTTTATTTAATTGCCAAATCAGTCGTTAAGGTACAATGGTTTCTTGAATTAACTTCCACTGTTAATTTTATGCAACTTCCGTTTTTATTTTTTTTCAACTTCCGTTTTTATTCAATTTCCTTTTCTATTTAAGTCCTTTTTTATTTAATTTCCAAATAGATCGTTAAGGTATAGTGGTTTCTTGAATGAACATCCATTGTTAATTTTATGCAACTTCCATTCTTATTTTTATTCAACTTAAATTTTATTCAATTTCCTTTTCTATTCAACTTCATTTTTACTTTAATTTCCAAATAGATCGTTAAGGTATAGTGGTTTCTGGAATAGACTTCTATTGTTAATTTTATGCAACTTCCATTTTTATTTAATTTCCTTTTCTAGTCAACTTCCTTTTTTATTTAATTTCCAAATAGATCGTTAAGGTATAGTGATTTCTTGAATAGACTTCAATTGTTAATTTTATGCAACTTCCATTTTCATTTTTATTCAACTTCCATTTTTATTTAATTTCCTTTTCTATTCAACTTCATTTTTTATTTAATTTCCAAATAGGTCGTTAAGGTATAGTGGTTTCTTGAATTAACTTCCATTTTCAATTTTTGATGAAATTTCATTTTTATTTTTATTTAACTTCCATTTTGATTCAATTACCTTTTCTATTCAACTTCCTTTTTTATTTAATTTCCAAATAAATCGTTAAGGAATAGTGGTTTCTTGAATGGACTTCCATTGTTAATTTTTTGCAACTTCCATTTTTATTTTTATTCAACTTCTTTTTTTATTCAATTTTCTTTTCTATTCAACTTCCTTTTTTATTTAATTTCCAAATAGGTCGTTACGGTATAGTGGTTTCTTGAATTAACTTCCATTGTTAATTTTGTGCAACTTCCGTTTTTATTTTTATGCAACTTCCATTTTTATTCAATTTCATTTTCTATCCAACTTCCTTTTTTATTTAATTTCCAAATAGATTGTTAAGGTATTGTGGTTTCTTGAATGAACTTCCATTGTTAATTTTATGCAACTTTCATTTTTATGTTTATTCAACTTCGAATTTTATTCAATTTCTTTTTCTATTCAACTTCCTTTTTAATTTAATTTTCAAATAGATCGTTAAGATATAGTGGTTTCTTGAATGGACTTCTAAAGTTAATTTTATGCAACTTCCATTTTTATTTTGATTCAACTTCCATTTTTATTCAATTTCCTTTTCTATTCAACTTCCTTTTTTATTTAATTTCCAAATAAATCGTTAAGGTATAATGATTTCTTCAATGAACTTCCATTCTTAATGTTATGCAACATCCATTTTTATTTTTATTGAACTTCCATTTTTATTCAACTTCCTTTTCTATTTAATTTCCAAATAGATCGTTAAGGCATAATGGTTTCCTGAATGAACTTCCATTGTTAACTTTATGTGTCACGCCCTCAAAATAATAACATTAAACCCACAATATTGACATGCATTGATATATAAAAGATCAACATCCTTCTATTCATCAGAGTCATTACATAAAGTATTACATCTTAATAACATTAAATGCCATATAGGCTTTCATCTTTCCAAGACATTGCTTGGTTACACAAATAGAGTCTCGCTCATTACACATTAAGCCCTTGGCTTGAATCTACATGTAATACATCAAAAAGAAAGAAATGCAACAAAAAGTCTGTCCGCCTCTAGCCTCCCAAGCTATGTCCTTGGAGGTGGCATGCTACCTGTACCTGAAAATGATGTTCCCGTATAGGGTGAGCTAACAGCCCAGTAGAAATACACTAAACCAGCTATGAACAATGACTAAAAGATTAACAGTTTGATAGATGGTTAACACTTTTACATTCTTTCATAACACTTTACGGTTTCATGACATTCAAGTCCATGGTACATTTCATTTTCCATTTTCTTTTCAATTCTCAATTCATAATTATGGCTCAGAACCTGACCAAACAATTTATATGAGACAGCAACTCATATTAAACATTTTCCCATTTCACAATAGATAAGCATACTAGCTATATCAACACATCAACAGATAAGTATAAGAACTATATCACACTTCCAACGATAAGCATATGAGCTATATCAACACTTCAACAGATAAGCATATGAGCTGTATCTACGGAGTCCATCCCCTCTCTTCTCCCATACAACACCCGGTTTAGAGGTCCATCACCTCTCTTCCCTTAAACCGTGGAGTACATCACCTCTCTCCTCCAATACAACACAATGCATATAAACATTTATTATACACATCATCAGTCAATACATAAAGTTAATGTATTCTTTCAAACGTCATACTCAATGACACATTCTAGTGATTAGTTTTAGTTTGCCTAATCATCATGCATTGTCTACAACAATCAAGACTATCCTCCACCGATAGCCCAAAGCAGTTATTTCTAAACAGAAAATAAATGCACAAAATGAATATAAAATCAACATTTCAACTAGGTGAGCGATAAATAATTCAACTACACCCTTTAATCCCATACATTCCCAATTCTAACATTTCTCATTTCAATTCCTCATTTCTCACAATTAATTATACCAATTAATTAACCAATGTAATTAGGGCATTTTTCCATAATTAACATTACAACCCTAAGGTTCCATTTTCATCAATGTTTCAACATTAATTCCATTTCTTCATACTAAACATGCATATAGGTTTTATATATTTAAAACCCCAACTTTTGTAAAATTACACAAAAGCCTAAACGTTTTCAAAATTACCCAACAACCCCCAACATATCAAAATGCTAAACTTTAAAGACAAAGCTCATAAAGAGGAGTAGGATATCCCTACCTCAAGCCAAGAAGAGGAAAACACGCAAAAATCCATTTTTGATTATGCCGGATTTTGATCTCCACCGACCAAAATGTTGCTCTCACCAAATTCTTTATTATGGTCTCAAGAACATGGGTCAAAAACCTGAACAAGTGGAATTGCAGCCAAATATGCAACAGTCATATAAATCCAGCTTCCCAATTACAATTCGCTAACTTTGAAAATTACAAAACCCACTCCACGCTATTCGAAAAATTCCAATAACCTCCAGATATGATCTAATATATCCTAAGTTTCAAACCCAATTGGTTTCACTTGATTTGCTTATCAAAATAATTATCTACAATTTATTATATCCAAACAGGTTATTTTCTACAGCACTTTAAAGAAATTAACGGTTCTCTTAATATACACGAGCAATCAATGCAAGGCCAAAAACGTACGAAACTAGACTCGTAACCGGTTCTAATCACACTAATTTGATAATTTTTGGATTTATACCCAAAGAGAACAACACTTCCAAAGTTACTGTTTCGGACTGGTTTTCCTGGACAGATTTGAATACCTCAATTTATATGGATTTTGACTCCCAAAAATTATGAAAAATTCCAGATATACTATTCAGTATGTAATTAATCTATGGTAAAAATTTCAGATTAAAATTCATCCGTTTGATCTGTTTTCTTGATTTTTAAAATCTATGATTCTGCACAGAATTTTATTCCCATCAGCACTCATTCATAATCAAGCTCGGCCATAACCACCTAGTGAAATTTAGATCTAGTCACCTAAATCTTACTTGACAAACATATAAGGAATCACCATCAAATCCATGAGTTGTTCAAACACAACAAAATAGAAATCTAATGTACCATAGCAAAAACACTCAAGACAACTTAACAATACCTTTCCAATCACTGCAGGAAAATTGGGAATTTGCGGCGTTTTAAAAACGCCGCAATAGGCCAGAAAAACGCCGCAAAAAACAAAGGCGACGTTTATAAAATTCGTCGATGATGCAGCCGTCGTTGTATCTTTGTGACGTTTTAAAAACGCCACTAAAGACCTTAAACGACGTTTTTTAAAACGCCTTTAATTCTCTTAACAGCTGTTAACTATGCACGTTAGGGGAGTTATCTCTGACGTAATCATGACAACATTTCGCGACGTTTTTAAGAAAAACGCCACCGTTTGTCATTTTTTTAAAAAAAAATTAAAAATCATAATTAATGATCTTTTTGACTTTTGTTCAAACCAAAACTATATTATCCATTACCAATCTCAAAATATATACATGGATGAGCATTCATTTTTCAATTTTTCATAAAAAAAATAAAATAAAAAATAAAACCCCTTAAAACGCAATCTCCAGATTCTCTGAAAAAAACTTCATCCACAGCTCTCTTCAGCTTCATCAAGTCATCCATCATCTCCACCAAAATGATGATTATATACCTGAATCATCCAATTCCATTAACACAACTTCAATATTGGAAAATCTACATACTCTTGCTTACCATGTCAAGAAGGCTAGAAAGATGAGAAATTATGAAATTTCCAAGTGCATGTAGAATAAAAACTTTTTTATTTATACATTGTATTCACAATATGCAATATAGACTTAACTACTAATTGGATGTTCAAATCCTGATCTTAATTAATTTCTTTGCCCTTGTGTGGAACAAGAAAACTTTCCAAGCAAAACCATTTGAAGTTTAGAGTTATCTTTTGTGTTAGGCAAGATTGATATTAGTTTCTCTAGTTTTTTTTTTTTTTTTTTTTTTGAACCTCATTGGCATGGGCCATCATAGCGACAGCAAATTCAGTGATCAAATCAGAGGCCCACACTGGGCTTAAGGTCAGTCCTAATTGAGAGCCATTGATTGGTAGATTATATGCTCATGCAGATAAACAGGGTAACATGCATTAAAATCATGTACTTACTAATACCCGGAGGAGCAAATATTTTAAATGACGCCTCAACTGTTATTTAAAACTATGATTGTGATACATAATTATATTTGATTAGATAGTTTGGTACATCTTATATTCTGATCATATGATGGTATACAGTACTTCATCAAACAATTTGTCTACTGTTGATCCAAAAAAAAAAAAAATCAATTTGTCTAATGTCTATTATCATAGCAAACCAATTATATTACATTACATTACTCAGTTTGTTACTTTTATCTAGTTGAATTCTATACATATATTATTCAAGATTGATAGTAACAAGTGTACACAATTGAAGACAACCGGAAATGGAGATAAAGAAAGAGTCTATAAATATTAATGCTCACCTTCTTCACCATCAAAGCTGTGATAGCTAAAGGTGATATAAGGTGAATGACCTTCATCATGGTAATTTTTCACCTTCCAAACGACATCGCTGAATCCTATGGACCCACCTGGTATTCATAATATCATCGAAAGAAGACAAAGAAAAAAGATTAAAATATGCACACACAAAAAACATGAAAGTTCTCTGTTTTATACTAGGCTGGGATCCATATACCAACATATAGTTGTTTGACACCAGATGACTAATGATATATATGATTGATATGATATGAGGGATGTAGAGAGAGAGAGAGAGAGAAAGAGAGAGAGAGAGAGAGAATTGCATGAAAATGTAGGGTATCTGTCTGTGTGGTAACTTGAAGCTCACTAGGGTCTTCCTTATTTCCTATAATAGTTTTATACTAGGATGATCGCTTTGTTGTTGGAGGTGTCATTTCCCGTGTGTGTGTATGTGATGGCAAGGAATATATCTTGAACCAGATGGGCTGAAATCAGTCTTTACCGTGTTTGCAAATCGGGACACTCGCGTCTAGTTCCACTTGCAATTATGTGATTTATTCATTAATGCTTCTGTCATATTAATTTCTGTACAAACTCACATTTCATGACTGGACAAGATAACATTATATTATATATGTGTATATATATATCAAGAGTTTTGAAATCCGTTATCATCAGATTTTGATGCGCGATTTTTCAAGGGTCCAAGAAACTTGCGAATTTCAGGACCAAACCCACGATCAAACATGGTATCTGCCTCATCCAACACCTATAAAAGACTGACATCATGATTAAGTGCTCCATAGTTACTATCATGTGAACATGCTACTGCAGTTGCACATTTTTCTTATAGATTGTCAAAAGAAGGGGAAAAAGTGCCGACAAAAAAGGAAGAAGACAGAAGGATGCCCACCAAGTATTTGATGTCACCATAAACCATGTTCCCCTCCTCAATATGTTGCAGAACCCGACCAGGGGTCCCCACTACCATGTCAATCGGGGTGTTCAATGAATCCTCTTGAGGTCTTAAACGGGTACCACCACTTACCATGGTAGACCTGAATCGTGCATGATGGCTGATAGACTTTGCCACACGGAACACCTGCATATACAATTTGGTTTTAATTTGGCAAAAGAAGTCCTTTATGTAATTCATGTGAAGCAAAAATCCATACAAAGTATATGATAAACCTGCTCAGATAGCTCTCTTGTGGGGCACAACACAACAGCCCAAGGACGTCTGGGCTTCATTAGCATACCATACAATGCCTCATCTTGTCTCAACAACTACAAAAATCAACAAATTAGAAGCTTTTTTAATTAATCACAAGCAGAAGTCTTTCAAAGTCAACACAGCCGGTAATGTTTTTGCACTCTTCTAAACATACATACAATTATAATAGCCACAATCCAACAACACCACCAAAAAACAAAGAAAAAAAAAAGGCCAAACAATTCAATTCAATTTTCCTAATGGGTTATGGATAGATTTCAGACAAACCAATGAAGGTGTGAAATTTACCTGAGCAAGAGGCAACATGTAGGCAAGAGTCTTGCCAGAGCCAGTATGAGAACCCAACACCACACTCTTCCCTTCAAGCACAGCAGGTATCCCAAATACTCTGAATCTCAGTAGGGACCGAAATACCCAATTCCACCAAAGCCCCCGAGGAGGAGTCCTTGAGGTTGCTGGGGTTTTTGAGGAGGAGTCCTTGAGGTGTCTGACTCTGAGCCTCTCGAGGAGGAGGAGAGAGAAAGGCTAAGAAGAAGTGTCCTTCCTGCCGCTATCATCAGTGAATGATACTTGATCTTACTTGATTATCATCAGTGAATGATAAATTCACTTATCAAGATACTGCTATACCAGTCTATCAAAAAAAAAAAAAAAAAAACAACAACAGATTAGCAGAATTTCCCAATCTCTCAATACAAAATAGGCGATTCAGAACAGTCTAATCCACACCTGTTCGAGTTTTCTTGGAACAGAAAAGCCTATCATTTCATCGGCAGGTTTCCAGCCAGGTACTGGTGAGAACGATTTTGTAGTTGCAGAGGAAAGCTCTTCCGGTGCTGATGGTGGTGGTTCGGCAATGAAGACGGCATCGACGGCATTGGATTAGGCGGCAACATCTTCACCGCACCACGACCGCCGGCGGCGGCGGCGACTCCATCGTCATCGTCATCATTCGCGCTCTTCTCTAAATTGTCCTCACCACCATCTTCTCTATTGCTCCCGTAAATCAACCTATCTCCTCTCCTCCTCTTGCTCCAACTCGCCCGATCTCGGTCCCGATCCCTATCTCGATCCTTCTTCACTCAACTGGTCCATCTTCCTCTGCAAAATTATCAGAATCAGAATCAAGAGAAACAAAATACCTTCAAGAAATTTCAATCAAATTGATTCAAGAATCGATGGATTTAGAATTAGATCTGAACAAATAATCGAAATCGAACCAGTGAATCTGTCAAGGAGAATGAGGAGAGATACAGAAAACCCTAGATCTAGAGCAGTGAGAGAAAACGATAAGAGAGTCAGAAAACCCTAGATCTAGGATGGTGAGAGAAAACGATGAGAGAGAGAAATGGAGAAAGAAAACAAAATGAAGGAAGAGAAATGGATACCGAGGAGACGGAGCACCGTTATAAAAGTGAATGCGTGTTTATAAGAGAGGATAACGCGTGTCTTTTAATTTTACTTTATGTGTTCTACGGCGTTTTTCAAAAACGTTGTCCAACCAAACGTGGTTATAGCCACTTTTTGTTGTAGTGAATGGCAGCAGTGGTGTTTTGGCCAAATATTAATAAATCCCGGCAGCCCATGCTGCCTTAGATAACCCAGAGCCTGAGATATAGATCCATCTTCGTCTCTGCCATTACTCTTCTCTCTATATTTTTTTATTCGAAAAAGCACCACTCCTAAGAGAGAGATATGTATAATTCTTAATCATGATCTTCACCTCCTCTTCCACCGAATGAAGACCAGCACCTCACCTTTTCTTTTCATCATGTTTCCTTTTTCTTATAACCCCACACCAACACTCATTTCACTCTTTTATTTAGTTTATTAATTGCCTTCACCGAAAGCAACCCAACGAGATACATATTATATATATAAAAAAATATATATAGATATCCCTCTCACCATTCCATTTATTTATTTATTTGTTTATTTATTTATTTATTTATTTATTTATTTTTTGGGTTACTACATTATGCAACTTTCATTTTTATTTTTATTCAACTTCCATTTTTATTCAATTTCCTTTTCTATTCAACTTCCTTTTTTATTTAATTTCCAAATATATCGTTAAGGTATAGTGGTTTCTTGAAAGAACTTCCATTTTTAATTTTATGCAACTTCCAATTTTATTTTTATTCAACTTACATTTTTATTGAATTTGCTTTTTTATTCAACTACCTTTTTTATTTAATTTCCAAATAAATCGTTAAGATATAGTGGTTCCTTGAATGAACTTCCATTGTTAATTTTATGCATCTTCCATTTTTATTTTTAATGAACTTCCATTTTTATTTAAATTCCTTTTCTATTCAACTTCCTTTTTTATTTAATTTCCAAATAGATTGTTAAGGTATAGTGGTTTCTTGAATGAACTTCCATGGTTAATTTTATGCAACTTCCATTTTTATTTTTATTCAATTTAATTTTTTTTTAATTTCCGTTTCTATTGAACTTCTTTTTTAATTTAATTTCCAAATAGATCGTTAAGGTATAGTGGTTTCTTGAATGAAGTTCCATCGTTAATTTTATGCAACTTCCATTTTTATTTCAATTCAACTTCCATTTTTATTCAATTTCCTTTTCTATTCAACATCCTTTTTTAATTTCCAAATAGATCGTTAGGGTATACTGTTTTCTTGAATAGACTTCCATTGTTAATTTTATGCAACTTCCATTTTCATTTTTAGTCAACTTCCATTTTTATTCAACTTCATTTTTTATTTAATTTCCAAATAGGTCGTTAAGGTATAGTGGTTTCTTGAATTAACTTTCATTTTCAATTTTTGATGAAATTTCATTTTTATTTTTATTTAACTTCCATTTTGATTCAATTACCTTTTCTTTCAACTTCCTCTTTTATTTAATTTCCAAATAAATCGTTAAGGAATAGTAATTTCTTGAATAGACTTCCATTGTTAATTTTATGAACTTCCATTTTTATTTTTATTCAACTTCCATTTATATTTAATTTCATTTCCTACTCAACTTCCTTTTTTATTTAATTTCCACATAGATCGTTAAGGTATAGTGGTTTCTTGAATGAACTCCCGTTTTTAATTTTATTCAACTTCCATTTTTATTTTTATTCAACATCAAATTTTCTTTCCATTTCTTTTTCTATTCAACTTCCTTTTTTAATTTATTTCCAAATAGATCATTAAGGTATAGTGGTTTCTTGAATTGACTTCCATTGTTAATTTTATGCAACTTCCATTTTTATTTTTATTCAACTTACATTTTTATTCAATTTCCTTTTCTATTCAACTTCCTTTTTTATTTGATTTCCAAATAAGTTGTTCAAGTATAGTGGTTCCTTTAATGAATTTCGATTGTTAATTTTATGCAGCTTCCATTTTTATTTTTATTCAACTTCCATTTTTATTCAATTTCCTCTTGTATTCAGCTTCCTTTTTTATTTAATTTCGAAATGGATCGTTAAGGTATAGTGGTTTCTTGAATGGACTTCCATTGTTAATTTTATGCAACTTCCATTTTTATTTTTATTCAACTTACATTTTTGTTCAATTTCCTTTTTCTATTCAACTTCCTTTTTTATTTAATTTCCAAATAAATCGTTAAGGTATAGTGGTTTCTTTAATGAACTTCCATTGTTAATTTTTTCCGACTTCCATTTTTATTTTTATTCAACTTCCATTTTTATTCAATTTCCGTTTGTATTCAACTTCCTTTTTTATTTAATTTCCAAATAGATCGTTAAGGTATAGTGGCTTATTGAATGAACTTCCATTGTTAATTTTATGCAACTTCCATTTTTATTGTTATTCAACTTCCATTTTTTTTCAATTTCCTTTTTTATTCAACTTCCTTTTTTATTTAATTTCGAAATAGATCGTTAAGGTATAATGGTTTCTTGAATGAACTTCCACTTTTAATTTTATGCAACTTCCCTTTTTATTTTTATTTAACTTAAATTTTGATTCAATTTCATTTTCCATTCAACTTCCTTTTTTATTTAATTTCTGAATAAATCGTTACAGTATAGTGGTTTCTTGAATGGACTTCCATTGTTAATTTCGTGCAACTTCAATTTTTATTTTTACTCAACTTCCATTTTTATTCAATTTCCTTTTCTATTCAACTTTCTTTTTTATTTAATTTCAAAATAAATCGTTAAAGTATAGTGGTTTGTTGAATTAACTTCCATTGTTAATTTTATGCGATTTCCATTTTTATTTTTATTCAACTTCCATTTTCATTCAATTTCCTTTTCTATTCAACTTCCTTTTTTATTTGATTTCCAAATAGATCGTTAAGGTATAATGGTTTCATGAATGAACTTCCATTGTTAATTTCATGCAACTTCCATTTTTTTTTTATTCAGCTTCCATTTTTAGTCAATTTCTTTTTCTATTCAACTTACCTTTTTATTTAATTTCCAAATAGATCGTTAAGGTACAGTGCTTTCTTGAATAAACTTCCATTTTTAATTTTATGCAACTTCCATTTTTATTTTTATTCAACTTCAAATTTTCATTCAATTTCATTTTCTATTCAACTTCGTTTTTTATTTTATTTCCAAACAGATCGTTAAGGTATAGTGGTTTCTTGAATGGACTTCCATTGTTAATTTTATGCAACTTCCATTTTCTTTCAATTTCCTTTTCTATTCAACTTCCTTTTTTATTTAATTTCCAAATAAATCGTTAAGGTATAGTGGTTTTATGAATGAACTTCTATTGTTAATTTTATGCAATTTTCATTTTTATTTTGATTCAACTTCCATTTTCA
The DNA here is from genome assembly GCA_030407325.1 of Camellia japonica. Lineage (NCBI taxonomy): Eukaryota > Viridiplantae > Streptophyta > Magnoliopsida > Ericales > Theaceae > Camellia > Camellia japonica. The sequence continues at coordinate 7,352,340 of JAPPVO010000003.1, forward strand.
TTCAATTTCCCTTTCTATTCAACTTTCTTTTTTATTTAATTTCCAAATAGATCGTTAAGGTATAGTGGTTTCTTGAATTAACTTCAATTGTTAATTTTTTGCAATTTTCATTTTTATTTTTATTCAACTTCCATTTTTATTCAATTTCGTTCGCTATTCAACTTACTTTTTTATTTAATTTCCAAATATATCGTTAAGGTATTGTGGTTTTTTGAATGAACTTCCATTATTAATTTTATGCGCATTGAATAAAGCAATAGCATTCAATAGATGGTTAACACAACTATTCACTTCACCAACATACAGTTTCATGTCATTAATGTCTATGACACGTTTCACTTTCCATTATATATTCGGCTTTCCATTTATATCATGATGGCTCAGAACCTGGCCAAACTATAACAGTGAACTAAACATCACATTAACATTCCTTCCAATATCAACAAAACAAATGAGACTAAGGCTCATACCAAAACACTTCCATACTTCCCGATTGATACACATTTTAGTGCTGTATCAACAACATATAAAAACACTTCCATAAATCAATAAGCACACATATAGTGGTGCTAATGGAGTCCATCCCCTATCTCCTCCCAAACAAAATCCGGTTTAGAGGTCCATCCCCTATCTTCCCCTAAACCGTGGAGTACATCCCCTATTGTTAATTTTATGCAACTTCCATTTTCATTTTTATTCAATTTCCTTTTCTATTCAACTTCCTTTTTTATTTAATTCCAAATAGATCGGTAAGGTATGGTGGTTTTTGAATGAACTTCCATTGTTAATTTTATGCAACTTCCAGTTTTATTTTTATTCAACTTCCATTTTCAATCAATTTCTTTTTCTATTCAACTTCCTTTTTTATTTAATTCCCTAAAAATTCGTTAAGGTATAGTGGTTTCTTGAATGAACTTCCATTGTTAATTTTATGCAACTTCCAGTTTTATTTTTATTCAACTTCCATTTTTATTCAATTTCCTTTTCTATTCAACTTCATTCTTTATTTAATTTCCAAATAGATCGTTAAGGTATAGTGGTTTCTTGAATGAACTTCCATTGCTAATTTTATACAGCTTCCATTTTTATTTTTATTCAACTTCAAATTTTATTTAATTTCCGTTTCTATTCAACTTCTTTTTTTATTTAATTTCCAAATAGATCGTTAAGGTATAGTGGTTTCTTGAATGAACTTCTATCATTAATTTTATGCAACTTCCATTTTTATTTTTATTCAACTTCCGTTTTTATTCAATTTCCTTTTCTATTCAACTTCCATTTTTATTTAATTTTCAAATAGGTCGTTATGGTATAGTGGTTTCTTGAATTAACTTCCATTTTCAATTTTTCATGAAATTTCATTTTTATTTTTATTGAACTTCCATTTTGATTCAATTTTTTTTCCTATTCAACTTCTTTCTTTATTTAATTTCCAAGTAAATCGTTAAGGTATAGTGGTTTCTTCAATGAACTTCCATTGTTAATTTTATGCACCTTCTATTTTTATTTTTATTCAACTTCCATTTTTATTCAATTTCTTTTCTATTCAACTTCCTTTTTTATTTAATTTCCAAATAAATCGTTAAGGTATAGTGGGTTCATGAATGAAATTCCATTGTTAATTTTATGCAATTTCGATTTTTATTTTTATTCAACTTCTATTTTCATTCAATTTTCTTTTCTATTCAACTTCCTTTTTTATTTAATATCCAAATAGATCGTTGAGGTATAGTGGTTTCTTGAATGAACTTCCATTGTTAATTTTTTGCGACTTCCATTTTTATTTTTATTCAACTTCCATTTTTATTCAATTTTCTTTTCTATTCAACTTACTTTTTTATTTAATTTCCAAATAAATCGTTAAGGTATAGTGGTTTCTTGAATGAACTTCCATTTTTAATTTTATGCAACTTCCGTTTTTATTTTTCTTCAACGTTAAATTTTCATTCAATTTCATTTTCTATTCAACTTCCTTTTTTATTTTATTTCCAAATAGCTCGTTGAGGTATAGTGGTTTCTTGAATGGACTTCCATTGTTAATTTTATGCAACTTCCATTTTTATTCAATTTTCTTTTCTATTCAACTTCTTTTTTTATTTAATTTCCGTTTCTATTCAACTTCCTTTTTTATTTAATTTCCAAATAAATCGTTAAGGTATAGTGGTTTCTTGAATGAACTTCCATTTTTAATTTTATGCAACTTCCATTTTTATTTTTCTTCAAATTTAAATTTTCATTCAATTTCATTTTCTATTCAACTTCGTTTTTTTTATTTTATTTCCAAATAGATCGTTGAGGTATAGTGGTTTCTTGAATGGACTTCCATTGTTAATTTTGTGCAACTTCCATTTTTCTTTTTATTCAACTTCCATTTTTATTCAATTTTCTTTTCTATTCAACTTTATTTTTTATTTAATTTCCAAATAGGTCGTTAAGGTACAGTGGTTTCTTGAATTAACTTCCACTGTTAATTTTATGCAACTTCCGTTTTTATTTGTATTCAACTTCCATTTTTATTCAATTTCCTTTTCTATTCAACGTCCTTTTCTATTCAACTTCCATTCTTATTTTTATTCAATTTCCTTTTCTATTCAACTTCCTTTTTAATATAATATCCAAATAGAACGTTAAGGTATAGTAGTTTGTTTAATGGAGTTCTATTGTTAATTTTATGCAACTTCCATTTTTATTTCAATTCAACTTCCATTTTTATTCAATTTCCTTTTCTATTCAACTTCCTTTTTTGTATAATTTCCAAATAGATCGTTAAGGTATAGTGTTTTCTTGAATAGACTTCCATTGTTAATTTTATACAACTTCCATTTTCATATTTAGTCAACTTCCATTTTTATTCAATTTCCTTTTCTATTCAACTTCATTTTTTATTTTATTTCCAAATAGGTCGTTAAGGTATAGTGGTTTCTTGAATTAACTTCCATTTTCAATTTTTAATAAATTTCATTTTTATTTTTATTTAACTTCCATTTTGATTCAATTACCTTTTCTATTCAACTTCCTTTTTTATTTAATTTCCAAATAAATCGTTAAGGAATAGTGATTTCTTGAATGGACTTCCATTGTTAATTTTATGCAACTTCCATTTTTATTTTTATTCAACTTCCATTTTTATTCAATTTTCTTTTCTGTTCAACTTCCTTTTTTATTTAATTTCCAAATAGGTCGTTAAGGTATAGTGGTTTGTTGAATTAACTTCTATTTTTAATTTTATGCAACTTCCGTTTTTATTTTTATTCAACTTCCATTTTTATTCAATTTCCTTTTCTATTCAACTTCCTTTTTTATTTAATTTCCAAATAGATCGTTAAGGTATAGTGGTTTCTTGAATGAACTTCCATTGTTAATTTTATGCAACTGCCATTTTTATTTTTATTCAAGAAAAAAAGGTTTTCACGGCACACAATGCACGTCGTAAAAACCCTTCTACGACGTGCAGGAGCACGTCATATTATAACCAGTCATGGAAAGTCATTCACTTTCAATGACATGCTTTGTACGTCGTTAAAAACTATTTAATGACAGATTTTGTGTGTCGTTGTTACTTTTTTTACAACATACTATAGTACGTCGTTAAAAACTATTTAATGACAGATTTTGTAAGTCGTTGTTACTTTTTCTACGACTACATTAACACGCCGTTAATTGGTGAGGAAAACAACAACGCCGAATGCGCGCCGTAAAATATATAATACAACTTGTTCAGCCTGCCGTAGATAAGTAGAACATACCACAACGTACATGGAATGCTGTAGAATATTTCATATAATGACCTAATTTGCTTGCCGTAGCATGTGCATTTTTTTTTAAATTCAACAAATTCTATATTTGACCTGTTTTGTACAATCTAATATTATAAACAAGCTTCACAAAATATTAATCAACCATCAAAATATTATTTCAACCATGAAAAATAAACTATATATCTATAAATTATAAACATTCAAAAATTGTCAATATATACATTCCAAACTTCCAAAAGAACTATCCTTAGGTTCTAAATTATCCAAAAAGTTATAAACCATCCAAAACTAATGGAGGGAAGAATCTTTCTAACATACACAATGTCTCAGCAACATCATTTTCAAGCTTGATGTGAACTGCCCATGTATGTCTCCTGTTCCAAAGTCAATGTTGGGGTTTTCCTTCGCATTAACAGGGTGCAGAAGTGGTGGCAGACCTTGTAAATTACTAATGTCAACTGCAGAACCTTCTTCTGATTGGTTTGCCGAACTTCCCACAGACAAATGAGCAGCATGTACAACAGCAGTACTCCCAGGTACCATGGTAGTAGGACCCTTGGTTCAGACAGTCTGAGAGCTAGAAAATATTATAACATTTAGCTTGTAAGATCTGTAACCAACACAATCTATACTACTTTGATGCAGATACAAATAAACTTAACAATTTTAAAGGTTAAGTAGAACATAACATAAACATTGATCATAATATAAATATTGATCAAACATTGCAGAGGAAAACCTTGTGACATGTGTGACTTCTTTATTTTTCATATCCTGGGAGGAAGGCAAAGACGCACCCTTCTCTGAAACTTGATTGATTACATTTTCCTTTTCCAGGGGCAGAATTTCTGCCACCACAAGCATCTAACAAGAGAGATATATGAGAAGAAGAAAAAAATAGCTGATATATGTTTGATACAAATAACTGACAAACTAAATGGTAATGTTGAAAGATAAATGATCATTGCAAAATTTACCTACGAAAAAATGTGAAAGATACATTTATAGAAAACTTAGTTGAATTTATAAAACAAACAAGTCTAAGGTGTCCCTTAAAAGTTTGGAGATATGGTTTACGTTGGCTTAAAACAAACTATTCTAAGTTGCCCCTCAAAAGGAGAATTTATAACCATGGAGGATTTATCATGCTTTCAATTTAATGGGGTTAAGTGAAAATTGCCCATACTTCAGGGGGGCTTGGTGTAACTTTCCGTTACATAAAATCAGGTTCAACAATCAAGGACAAGACAATGCAACATGATCCATTTATGTTAAAAAGGTTAGGAAATTATGGCATCGGTATTTCTCAACAGGATTACCATTCGATGTGTGACGAGGTGGATAGTTCCCCCGCCCACCCCTACTCCCTTGCCCCTGCATGCCAGGTCTCCACGTCGATTCTACAGAATCCTTGTTGCTCAAATTCTGCAATAATATAAACAGAGAGATCAAAATATTTATAAGGCACCAAACATGGATAAAAAAAAATGTAAAGAATATAAATACTTGGCATAGTCACCATGCACATGAGAATATAAAGGTCTTTTTTGAATTAGAACTTGATAGTGGTAATATAGTGGTAATAAATCAAGGGAGTTCATCCTTTCATTAAATTTTGTAGGGGGCGTTGGGCTGGACATCCGTCCAGACAACCGGCCTTTCTTTATTTGAACATCAATTTCGACCCATGGACAGATGTCCTCCCGGACAACCAGGCTTCTAACAAGATTTGATGAAAAATTTAAATTTACCATTGGAATGCATGATATGAGATCAAACTTTTTATCAAATTTGGTGATGATGCGTTAGAGATGCTCTAACTTCTTCCAAATCAACCCATACATAAGCAAGTTACACTAGAAAAAAAAATACTAATAAAATAAGCAATAATTCATGTAAAACAATGAGGTTCTATTGAGAACATAAGCAAAAAATCACCCATAAACATTCAAAGTCTCATGAAAGTATATTAAGAGTTGAAAATTGGGGCAACCAAATGATAACTTCAGTACTTAACTTCAGTACTTAAGAGTCCGCATATGAACCTAATATAGCTGCTAATGAAAGAAAGCCACAAATGCTATAAACCAATGGAAAGCTGAATTTAAATTTTTGTGTAATAAACTCCATAAACACCTACACATGTGCATGCATAGATGATAAAGTTTACTAACACACAGGCTGTTTGGTCCAGAAATTCAATCCCCAAAAATACACAGCAAAGCAAGAAAAAACACAGAATTTGAATTTGAATAAAAAAACTCAATCCAAGCAAAACCCAAAATCAATTACCACCAAATAACTACAAATCAGATAATAAAAATAAAAAAAAAAAACATAAACCCAAATCAAAACACACAGTGAACACAACCAAATTAATCCCAAAATACCCAAATAATTACCTCATCGCTGTGGTATCGCCTGCGAGCCGAGAACGTGAGGTGAAGCCCTCTGTCCATGTCGCTGTCGTACAGAGCCCTCCGACCCGGATCCAAAAGTGTCTCATATGCCTCCTAGACCCGAATAAACCTCTGTGTATACTCCTCGACCCGGTCCGGGGGAGACACATCCGGGTGGTACTTCCGGGCCAGCTGCTTATATGCCTGCTTGATCTCTACTAGCGACCCAGTCTCCGATAGGCTAAGAAGGTCGTAGAAGCTCATTGTATCCATCACCGGTAGCGACACGACGGAGCCGCCATCGTTGAAGGCGGCCTTGGTTGTGAATGACCCGACCCGGGTCCGTAACGAGACATGGGGTCTGGGGAGATGGGTGGTGGTGGGGAAGGAAAGGCGGAGAAAAGGGTTGGGCGGAGTGGTGGTGATGGAGGGGAGGGAAGGGTTGGTTGGGAGGAGAGAGAAGCGAGGGTCGCTTCTTGGAATCACTCCATTGCTGCAACACATCTCTTTTCTTTTTTTCAATTTTTGTGTGTAGATCTCTCTCTGTATATGGTATGTATATGTATATGCCCTTTCTTTCTGTGTGTGTGTCTACGGTTTTGTTTGGAAGGTGAGAAAGGTGGAGGTTATTCACCTAAAAAAGACAAACAGTTGATGTATAATTCATCTTTTTCTTTTTTTTTTCTTTTTTTTTTGGGTTGAATTTGGCGGTAGAAAATTTAAACTTGGCGCCCAATTTTTTTAACATACAATACACGACATCCATGGTGTGTCGTAAAAACATAATACTTTCAACGACATGCATTACGTGAGTCGTAAAAAGTGTAAAACTTTTAACGGCGGGCGTTTTGTGCGCCGTGAAAAGTGCAATACTTTTCACGGCTGGCATATGTGTGTCGTGTATAATTGATGTATTAACGGCACGCTATATGCACGTCGTAGAAAGTTTTACTATTTACGGCGTTCATTGCAAGCCGTAAAAAAATTATCATTATTACCATTTACGGCATATGCAATAAACACGTCGTGATTGGAAAAGTATTTACGACGTGCAAAAAAAGTAAGTCGTAAAAGTGAGAAATTACGGCATGCATTTATTCTATGCCGTTGATGTGGTGTCGTAAAAGGTCATTTTTGTTGTAGTGAACTTTCATTTTTATTCAATTTCCTTTTCTATTCAACTTCCTTTTTTATTTAAATTCCAAATAGATCGTTAAGGTATATTGATTTCTTGAGTGAACTTCCATTGTTAATTTTGTTCAATTTCCATTTTTATTTTTATTCAACTTCCATTTTTATTCAAGTTCCGTTTCTATTCAACTCCTTTTTTTATTTAATTTCCAAATAGATCGTTAAGGTATAGTGGTTTCTTGAATGAACTTCCATCGTTAATTTTATGCAACTTCCATTTTTATTTTTATTCAACTTCCATTTTTATTCAATTTCCTTTTCTATTCAACTACCTTTTTTATTTAATTTACAAATAGATCGTTAAGGTATAGTGGTTTCTTGAATGAACTTCTAGTGTTAATTTTCTGCAACTTCCATTTTTATTTTTATTCAACTTCCATTTTCATTCAATTTCTTCTTCTATTCAACTTCCTTTTTTATTTAATTTCGAAATAGATCGTTAAGATATAATGGTTTCCTGAATGAACTTCCATTTTTAATTTTATGCAACTTCCATTTTTATTTTTATTCAACTTAAATTTTCATTCAATTTCCCTTTCTATTCAAGTTCCTTTTTTATTTAATCTCCAAATAGATCGTTAATGTATAGTGATTTGTTGAATGGACTTCCATCGTTAATTTTATGCAACTTCCATTTTTATTTTAATTCAACTTCCATTTTTATTCAATTTCCATTTCTATTCAACTTACTTTGTTCTTTATTTTCCAAATAAATCGTTAAGGTATACTGGTTTCTTGAATGAACTTCCATCGTTAATTTTATACGACTTCCATTTTTACTTTTATTCAACTTCCATTTTTATTCAATTTCCTTTTGTATTCAACTTCCTTTTTTATTTGCTTTCCAAATAGATCATTAACGTATGGTGGTTTCTTGAATGAACTTCCATTGTTAATTTTACGCAACTTCCATTTTTATTGTTATTCAACTTCCATTTTTACTCAACTTCCTTTTTTAATAAATTTCCAAATAGATCGTTCAGGTATGGTGGTTTCTTGAATGAACTTCCATTGTTAATTTTACGCCACTTCCATTTTTATTGTTATTCAACTTCCATTTTTATTCAATTTCCGTTTCTATTCAACTTCCTTTTTTATTTTATTTCCAAATAGATCACTAAGGGATAGTGGTTTCTTGAATAGACTTCCATTGTTAATTTTATGCAACTTCCATTTTTATTTTTATCCAACTTCCATTTTTATTCAATTTCCTTTTCTATTCAACTTCCTTTTTTATTTAATTTCCAAATAAATCGTTAAGGTATGGTTGTTTCTTGAAGGAACTTCCTTTGTTAATTTTATATGACTTCCATTTTTATTTTTATTCAACTTCCATTTTTATTCAATTTCCTTTTGTATTCAACTTCTTTTTTTATATAATTTCCAAATAGATCGTTAAGGTATAGTGGTTTTTTGAATGAACTTCTATTGTAAATTTTATGCAACTTCCATTTTTATTGTTATTCAATTTCCATTTTTATTCAATTTCCTTTTCTATTCAACTTCCTTTTTTATTCAATTTCCAAATAGGTCGTTAAGGTATAGTGGTTTGTTGAATTAACTTCAATTTTCAATTTTTGATGAAATTTCATTTTTATTTTTATTTAACTTCCATTTTGTTTTTATTTCTTTTTCTATTCAACATCATTTTTTTATTTAATTTCCAAATAAATCGTTAAGGTATAGTGGTTTCTTCAATGAACGTCCATTGTCAATTTTATGCAACTTCCATATTTATTTTTATTCAACTTCCATTTTTATTCAATGTCGTTTTCTATTCAACTTCCGTTTTTTTTTAATTTCCAAATAGATCGTGAAGGTATAGTGGTTTCTTGAATGAACTTCCATTTTTAATTTTATGCAACTTCCATTTTTATTTTTATTCAACTTAAATTTTCATTCAATTTCTTTTTCTATTCAACTTCTTTTTTTATTTAATTTCCAAATAGATCGTTAAGGTATAATGGTTTCTTGAATGGACTTCCACTGTTAATTTTATACAACTTCCATTTTTATTTTGATTCAACTTACATTTTTATGCAATTTCTTTTTCTATTCAACTTCCTTTTTTATTTAATTTCCAAATAAATCATTATGGTATAGTGGTTTCTTGAATGAACTTCCATTGTTAATTTTATGCAACTTCCATTTTTATTTTTATTGAACTTCCATTTTTATTCAATTTCCTTTTCTATTCAACTTCCTTTTTTGTTTAATTTCCAACTAGATCGTTAAAGTATAGCGGTTTGTTGAATGAACTTCCATTGTTAATTTTGTGCAATTTCCATTTTTATTTTTATTCAACTTCCATTTTTATTCAATTTCCGTTTCTATTCAACTTCTTTTTTTATTTAATTTCCGAATAGATCGTTAAGGTATAGTGGTTTCTTAAATGAACTTCCATCGTTAATTTTATGCAACTTCCATTTTTATTTTTATTCAACTTCCATTTTTATTCAATTTCTTTATCTATTCAACTATCTTTTTTATTTAATTTACAAATAGATCGTTAAGGTATAGTGGTTTTTTGAATGAACTTCTAGTGTTAATTTTCTGCAACTTTCATTTTTATTTTTATTCAACTTCCATTTTTATTCAATTTCTTATTCTCTTCAACTTCCTTTTTTATTTAATTTCGAAATAGATCGTTAAGATATAATGATTTCTTGAATGAACTTCCATTTTTAATTTTATGCAACTTCCATTTTTATTTTTTTTCAACTTAAATTTTCATTCAATTTCTTTTTCTATTCAACTTCCTTTTTTATTTAATCTCCAAAATAAATTGTTAATGTATAGTGGTTTCTCGAATGGACTTCCATTCTGAATTTTATGCAACTTCCATTTTTATTTTGATTCCACTTCCATTTTTATTCAAGTTCCTTTTCTATTCAACTTCCATTTTTATTTAATTTTCAAATAGGTCTTTAAGGTATAGTGGTTTCTTGAATTAACTTACATTATCAATTTTTCATGAAATTTCATTTTTATTTTTATTGAACTTCCATTTTGATTCAATTACCTTTTCTATTCAACTTCCTTTTTTATTTAATTTCCAAATAAATCGTTAAGGTATAGTGGTTTCATGAATGAACTTCCATTGTTAATTTTATGCAATTTTGATTTTTATTTTTATTCAACTTCTATTTTCATTCAATTTTCTTTTCTATTCAACTTCCTTTTTTATTTAATATCCAAATAGATCGTTGAGGTATAGTGGTTTCTTGAATGAACTTCCATTGTTAATTTTATGCAACTTCCATTTTTATTTTTATTCAACTTCCATTTTTACTCAATTTTTTTTTCTATTCAACTTAGTTTTTTATTTAATTTCCAAATAAATTGTTAAGGTATAGTGGTTTCTTGACTGAACTTCCATTTTTAATTTTATGCAACTTCTATTTTTATTTTTCTTCAACTTTAAATTTTCATTCAATTTCATTTTCTATTCAACTTCCTTTTTTTTTATTTTACTTCCAAATAGATCGTTGAGGCATAGTGGTTTCTTGAATGGACTTCCATTGTTAATTTTGTGCAACTTCCATTTTTATTTTTATTCAACTTCTATTTTTATTCAATTTTCTTTTCTATTCAACTTACTTTTTTATTTAATTTCCAAATAAATCGTTAAGGTATGGTGGTTTCTTGAATGAACTTCCATTTTTAATTTTATGCTACTTCCATTTTTATTTTTATTTAACTTTAAATTTTCATCCAATTTCATTTTCTATTGAACTTCGTTTTTTTATTTAATTTCCAAATAGATCGTTGAGGTATAGTGGTTTCTTGAATGGACTTCCATTGTTAATTTTGTGCAACTTCCATTTTTATTTTTATTCAACTTCCATTTTTATTCAATTTTCTTTCCTATTCAACTTCATTTTTTATTTAATTTCCAAATAGGTCGTTAAGGTACAGTGGTTTTTTGAATTAACTTCCACTGTTAATTTTATGCAACTTCCGTGTTTATTTTTATTCAACTTCCATTTTTATTCAATTTTCTTTTCTATTCCACTTCCTTTTTAATATAATCTCCAAATAGATCGTTAAAGTATAGTAGTTTCTTTAATGGACTTCTATTGTTAATTTTATGCAACTTCCATTTTTATTTCAATTCAACTTCCATTTTTATTCAATTTCCTTTTCTATTCAACTTCCTTTTTTATTTAATTTCCAAATAGATCGTTAAGGTATAGTGTTTTCTTGAATAGACTTCCATTGTTAATTTTATGCAACTTCCATTTTCATTTTTAGTCAACTTCCATTTTTATTCAATTTCCTTTTCTATTCAACTTCATTTTTTATTTAATTTCCAAATAGGTCGTTAAGGTATAGTGGTTTCTTGAATTAACTTCCATTTTCAATTTTTGATGAAATTTCATTTTTATTTTTATTTAACTTCCATTTTGATTCAATTACCTTTTCTATTCAACTTCCTTTTTTATTTAATTTCCAAATAAATCGTTAAGGTATGGTGGTTTCTTGAATGAACTTCCATTTTTAATTTTATGCAACTTCCATTTTTATTTTTCTTCAACTTTAAATTTCTATTCAATTTCATTTTCTATTCAACTTCCTTTTTTTATTTTATTTCCAAATAGATCATTGAGGTATAGTGGTTTCTTGAATGAACTTCCATTGTTAATATTGTGCAACTTCCATTTTTATTTTTATTCAACTTCTATTTTTATTCAATTTTCTTTTCTATTCAACTTACTTTTTTATTTAATTTCCAAATAAATCGTTAAGGTATAATGGTTTCTTGAATGAACTTGCATTGTTAATTTTATGCAACTGCCATTTTTATTGTTATTCAACTTTCATTTTTATTCAATTTCCTTTTCTATTCAACTTCCTTTTTTATTTAATTTCCAAATAAATCGTTAAGGTATAGTGGTTTCTTGAATGAACTTCCATTGTTAATTTTATACGACTTCCATTTTTATTTTTGTTCAACTTCCATTTTTATTCAATTTCTTTTTGTATTTAACTGCCTTTTTAATTTAATTTCCAAATAGATCGTTAAGGTATAATGGTTTCATGAATAGACTTACATTGTTAATTTTATGGAACTTCTATTTTTATTTTTATTTAACTTCCATTTTTATTCAATTTCCTTTTCTATTCAACTTCCTTTTTTATTTCATTTTCAAATAAATCGTTAAGGTATAGTGGTTTCTTGAATGAACTTCCATTGTTAATTTTTATGCAACTTTCATTTTTATTTTTATTCAACTTCCATTTTTATTCAATTTTCTTTTCTATTCAACTTCTTTTTTTTTATTTAATTTCCAAATAGATCGTTAAGGTATAGTGGTTTTTTGAATGAACTTCCATTGTTAATTTTCTGCAACTTCCATTTTTTTTTTATTCAACTTCCATTTTTATTTAATTTTCTTTTCTATTCAAATTTATGTTTTATTTAATTTCCAAATACGTCGTTAAGATATAGTGGTTTCTTGAATTAACTTCCATTTTCAATTTTTGATGAAATGTCATTTTTCTTTTTATTTAACTTCCATTTTGATTCAATTTCTTTTTCTATTCAACATCCTTTTTTAATTACTTTTCAAATAAATCGTTAAGGTATAGTGGTTTCTTGAATGAACTTCCATTGTTAATTTTATGCAACTTCCATTTTTATTTTATTTAACTTCCATTTTGATTCAATTACCTTTTCTATTCAACTTCCTTTTTTATTTAATTTCCAAATAAATCGTTAAGGTATAGTGGTTTCTTGAATGAACTTCCATTTTTAATTTTATGCAACTTCCATTTTTTTTTTCTTCAACTTTAAATTTCCATTGAATTTCATTTTCTATTCGACTTCCTTTTTTTATTTTATTTACAAATAGATCGTTGATGTATAGTGATTTCTTGAATGAACTTCCATTGTTAATATTGTGCAACTTCCATTTTTATTTTTATTCAATTTTCTTTTCTATTCAACTTACTTTTTTATTTAATTTCCAAATAAATCGTTAAGGTATAATGGTTTCTTGAATGAACTTGCATTGTTAATTTTATGCAACTGCCATTTTTATTGTTATTCAACTTTCATTTTTATTCAATTTCCTTTTCTATTCAACTTCCTTTTTTATTTAATTTCGAAATAAATCGTTAAGGTATATTGGTTTCTTCAATGAACTTCCATTGTTAATTTTATACGACTTCCATTTTTATATTTGTTCAACTTCCATTTTTATTCAATTTCTTTTTGTATTCAACTTCCTTTTTAATTTAATTTCCAAATAGATCGTTAAGGTATAATGGTTTCATGAATAGACTTCCATTGCTAATTTTATGGAACTTCTATTTTTATTTTTATTTAACTTCCATTTTTATTCAATTTCCTTTTCTATTCAACTTCCTTTTTTATTTAATTTTCAAATAAATCGTTAAGGTATAGTGGTTTCTTGAATGAACTTCCATTGTTAATTTTTATGCAACTTTCATTTTTATTTTTATTCAACTTCCATTTTTATTCAATTTCATTTTCTATTCAACTTCTTTTTTTTATTTAATTTCCAAATAGATCGTTAAGGTATAGTGGTTTTTTGAATGAACTTCCATTGTTAATTTTCTTCAACTTCCATTTTTATTTTTATTCAACTTCCATTTTTATTTAATTTTCTTTTCTATTCAAATTTATGTTTTATTTAATTTCCAAATAGGTCGTTAAGATATAGTGGTTTCTTGAATTAACTTCCATTTTCAATTTTTGATGAAATGTCATTTTTCTTTTTATTTAACTTCTATTTTGATTCAATTTCTTTTTCTATTCAACATCCTTTTTTAATTACTTTTCAAATAAATCGTTAAGGTATAGTGGTTTCTTGAATGAACTTCCATTGTTAATATTATGCAACTTCCATTTTTATTTTTGTTGAACTTCCATTTTTATTTAATTTCCTTTTCTATTCAACTTCCTTTTTTATTTATTTTCCAAATAGATCGTTAAAGTAAAGTGGTTTCTTGAATGAACTTCTATTGTTAATTTTATGCAACTTCCAATTTTATTTTTATTCAACATCTATTTTCATTCAATTTCCTTTTCTATTCAACTTCCTTTTTTATTTAATTTCCAAATAGATCGTTAAGGTATAGCGGTTTGCTGAATGAACTTGCATTGTTAATTTCGTGCAATTTCCATTTTAATTTTTATTCAACTTCCATTTTTATTCAATTTCCGTGTCTATTCAACTTCTTTTTTTATTTAATTTCCAAATAGATCGTTAAGGTATAGTGGTTTCTTGAATGAACTTCCATTGTTAACTTTTTGCAACTCCCATTTTTATTTTTATTCAACTTCTATTTTTATTCAATTTCCTTTTCTATTCAACTTGCTTTTTTATTTAATTTCCAAATAGATCGTTAAGGTATAGCGGTTTGCTGAATGAACTTGCATCGTTAATTTCGTGCAATTTCCATTTTTTTTTTATTCAACTTCCATTTTTATTCAATTTCCATTTCTATTCATCTTCTTTTTTTTTATTTAATTTCCAAATAGATCGTTAAGGTATAGTGGTTTCTTGAATGAACTTCTAATGTTAATTTTCTGCAACTTCCATTTTTATTTTTTATTCAACTTCCATTTTTATTCAATTTCTTCTTCTATTCAACTTCCTTTTTTATTTAATTTCTGTAACGCCCTCAAAAATAAACCCATAATACATAATATTAACATGCGGAATTATAAGGAAATAAAGTATCTTATTCCATTTATCAGAGTACCATGAAATAAAAACATCATAATAAATGCCCTATGGGCTTACACCTTGCCAAGCCAACACTTGGACACAATTCCATGAGTTCTAACTCAAAAACAAATAAAGCCCTAGGCTTGAAAGTTTACAAGTTGTTCAAATAAAACAAATAAAATAAAGAAAGTCTTCGAGTCCAAATCCTCACAAGCTAAGTCCTTGGAGGTAGTGAACCACCTGAACCTGAAAATGAAGTTCCCATATAGGGTGAGCCACAGCCCAGTAGAAAAATACTAAACCAAGCATAAGAATTAACTAAAGCATTAGCATTCGATACATGGTTAACACAAGATAATCAATTTCCAATTTCATGACACGAATGTCTACATTGTCTATGACATATTGTCTATGACACCTTTCACTTTCCAATATTTATTCAACTTTCCAATTATATCATTATGGCTCAGAACCTGGCCAACTATAATAGTAATCCAGATGTCACAAAAATAAATGAGACTAAAGCTCAAACCACAACACTTCCATACTTCCAACTGATACACATTATAATGATGTATCATATCAACAACAAATAGCAATATTGCTATTATCAATAAGCACACATATGAGTGATGCTACTGGAGTCCATCCCCTATCTCCTCTCAACAAATCCGGTTTAGAGGTACATCCCCTATCTTCCCCTAAACCGTGGAGTTCATCCCCTATCTTCTCTAAACAACATGCATATGCAATGAAACACACAATTGCTATATACAACACATAATCAATACAAGTAATGTTCTGTATTAATTCAGCAGTCAACATAAGTGACTTAATTCCAGTTATACCTAAGCCACATGCAAGGTCTACAACAATCACGACTATCCTCCACCGATAGCCCAAAACAATTATTTCTAAACAAGAAATAAATACAACAATGAATGTAAAATCAACATTCTCATAGGTAAGTGTTTAAACTACCCAACTATATCATTAATCTCATAATTTCCCCAACTTCATGAATTAAAACCAATTCCACATTTTTCCCTTCAATTAATTATACAAATTAATCTAAGCCAAAACACTAAGGTTTCTCCCAAAATTACCAAACTACCCCCACATACCAAAATACAACACTTAGGATTAAAGCGTATAAATGGAGTAGGAAATCCCTACCTCGAAGCAAGAACCCAAAAAGAAGAAGACGGAGATGATAGCCCAAACTCCAAAGTGCTCCAAATCAACAACCGTTCAGATTAAATGGAAGCCCTCACTCTCCTCTATCTTATTTGTAAAGCAACTAGGGTAAAAACACACCCTAACTAGATCAAACCTAGGAGAGAAGGTGAGTTGGGAGAGAGAAAACTCATAACTAGGGTTTCTGGATCAAAAAGTTGTAAAAAAAAAATGTTTTAAAACTGTTGCTGCGTATTTAAACTGGACAGGCTCGCTCGAGCGAAGACATGGTCGCTCGAGCGACCAGACACATAAATCCACGCTCGAGCGAAGAAAAGCTCGCTCGAGCCAAAAACTCGATGCTTCAGGTCTGCAACCTAGAAGCTCGCTCGAGCGACGAAATGCTCGCTCGAGCGACGAACTCGAAAACATACACCTCGCTCGCTCGAGCGAAGAAATGCTCGCTCGAGCCAAGAAACACATCTCTCAGGTCTAAGTACTAGACGCAATCGCTCGCTCGAGCCAAGGAAAGCTCGCTCGAGCGAAGAACCAAAAACGAAGACCTCGCTCGAGCGAAGAGAAGCTCGCTCGAGCGACCAAGCCAAAAACTGAACATGCAGACTTGATTTCTAAACCCAACCAATCTGCAACCAACCTGCTAAACACATCCTATAACCCAAGAATAAGGAATTAAAGGACAACAACAACAAATATAACAGCGGAATCCACGGAACGTAAGTCCGGATACAATAATCAAATGGGAAAAAGACCGGGGTCGCTATAACCTCCCCCCCTTAAAAGAATTTCGTCCCCGAAATTAAGCATGAGTTTGTAAAACAAGTTTTTCTTAATTCCCAATGATATATAAAACAATAATCAACAACTTGACCAATATTGGTCACTTCATCTCTTATCAAGAGGCATCTCACAATATGTATAAACCAATATATATTTCAACCTGCATCAATATTATGCATTATTCCTTTCAATGTTAACAAATTCCATATCATATTCAATCTCATGATATAAACAACACATTCAATATATAAATGTTATATTCCACTTCCATAAAAAGGCAAGTTCAAAATGCTAACATTAAATCCAAAACATTCTCAATGTTTTCCAACTTAAGACATATATAAAATTCTCAAGTTCAACAATATTACAAAAATCTATATATAAGATTTCTAATCACTAAACATGTCCGGATATTTCTCACGGACTTCCAATTCACGTTCCCAAGTGGCTTCCTCCACTCTGTGATGTTTCCACAAAACCTTTACCAAAGGGATGGTCTTGCCTCGCAAAACTTGATCCCGCCTATCCAAAACCCGAACCGGTCTCTCCTCATACGAGACATCTTCATCAACCACTAAATCAGTCCAATCCAACACATGTGATGGATCCGGCTCATACTTCCGAAGCATACTCACATGAAACACGTCATGTACTCCGACAACTGCGGTGGCAAAGCTAAACGATAAGCAGCCTCGCCAATCCTCTCAAGGATCTCAAAAGGACCTATGAACCGAGGGGACAACTTCCCGCTCTTCCCAAACCTCATCAAGCCTTGTTTGGGTGATATCTTCAGAAAGACATGATCACCCACCTCGAATACCAAAGGTCTCCTCCTACGGTCGGCATAAGATTTCTGACGACTCTGTGCTGTATCAAGCCTCTTACGGATAAGCTCAACTTTCTCCGTTGTTTCCCTCACCAACTCCGGACCCAATAGAGGTGCATCACCCACCTCGGCCCAACAAACGGGAGATCTACACGGTCGGCCATACAAGGCCTCAAACGGTGCCATACCGATACTAGACTGAAAACTGTTGTTGTAGGCAAACTCCACCAAAGGCAAGTGCCTCTCCCACGACCCACTGAAATCAAGAACACAACCCCGAAGCATATCCTCAAGGATCTGAATAGTACGCTCGGACTGCCCGTCAGTCTGAGGGTGATAAGCCGTGCTAAAAGTCAACTTAGTACCTAAGGCACTCTGCAAACTCTGCCACAACCTAGCAGTAAAACGAGGATCTCTATCTGAGACGATCGTCACTGGAACCCCGTGCAACCTCACTATGTCCCGATATATAAGTCGGCAAGATGATCTACCGAATCTCTAATACGCATAGGAATGAAGTGCGCCGACTTCGTCAACCGGTCTACAACCACCCAAATAGCATCACTACCCCGCTGAGTCCTCGGAAGACCCACAACGAAGTCCATAGTGACATGCTCCCACTTCCACTCGGCAATAGGCAAGGGTTGCAACAAACCCGCTGGCCTCTGATGCTCAGCCTTCACTTGCTGACAAGTAAGGCACCTAGATACGAAAGCTGCCACATCTCTCTTCATACCCCGCCACCAAAACTGGCGGCCCAAATCCCGATACATCTTAGTACCTCCCGGATGCACCGCAAGGCGTGAATGATGAAACTCTCGGAGTACCTCCTCTCGGCAAGACTCCGGCACAAACAGACGGTCTCGGTATCTCACACTCAGGTCGGGATACACCGTCAAACCCTTCTCAACCTTCCCAATGGAAATCTTTTCTCGGAGAGATTCTACCTCAAGATCACCCCTCTGAGCCTCTAACACTCGAGTCACAAGTGTAGGCTGTGCAACAACAGAAAACAAGGCCGCAGCCTCTACGGATTCGCCCAGATGCAAATCAAACTCCCCAACTGCACCCAACATCTCCCACTCCCGGATGGCTATACTAGCTAAGTCACCAACAGATTTCCTACTAAGGGCATCGGCCACAACATTGGCCTTCCCCGGATGATAGTGCAACTCGAAGTCATAATCCTCAATGAACTCCATCCACCTCCTCTGCCTCAAATTCAAGTCTTTCTGTGTAAACAGATATTTCAGACTCTTATGATCCGAGAATACCTCGAACCTCTCACCATAAAGATAATGCCTCCAAATCTTCAAGGCAAAAATCACAGCTGCTAATTCTAAATCATGCGTAGGGTAATTCTTCTCATGAATTTTCAACTGACGTGAGCCATAGGAGACCACTTTCCCCTCTTGCATCAACACACAACCCAGACCCTCTCGTGAGGCATCACAATAGACTGCATAACCCAACCCTCTCTCCGGAATAATCAAGACTGGAGCGGTGGTCAGTCTAACCTTCAACTCCTGAAACGACTTTTCACAAGTCTCACTCCATACAAATTTGACTCCCTTCCGAGTCAATCTAGTCAACGGTAAAGCTAACCTGGAGAAATCTTTCACAAACCGACGGTAATACCCAGCTAATCCCAGAAAACTGCGGATCTCAAACACACTCTTAGGCTGTGCCCAATCTTGCACTGCCTCAGTCTTGGATGTATCAACGGACATCCCTTCCCCAGAAACTACATGGCCTAAGAACTTCACCTCTTCTAGCCAGAACTCACACTTCTCGAACTTAGCATACAGCTTATGGGCTCTAAGTAACTCAAGCACCACCCTCAAGTGTTCCTCGTGCTCCTCCCTCGAAGGTGAATAAATCAGGATGTCGTCCACGAAGACGACCACAAAACGATCCAAGAATTCCCGGAAGATTCGGTTCATCAAATCCATAAACACTGCCGGTGCATTGGTGAGCCCAAACGGCATCACCAGAAACTCATAGTGGCCATACCGCGTATGGAATGCCGTCTTCAGAATATCCTCCTCTCTGACCCTCAACTGGTGGTAACCCGATCTCAAATCTATCTTAGAGAAACAACGGGAACCCTTCAACTGGTCAAACAAATCATCAATACGGGGCATAGGATACTTATTCTTAACCGTAGCCCGATTCAATTTCCTGTAATCAATACACAATCTCAAAGCACCACCCTTCTTCTTAGCAAAGAGGGCCGGTGCTTCCCACGGCGAAACACTAGGACGGATATAGCCCTTATCTAACAACTCCTGGAGTTGAACCTTCAACTCAACTAACTCGGCTGGGGCAAAACGGTAAGGTGCCATAGAAACCGGCGCCGTGCCGGGCACTAAATCAATAGAGAACTCAATCTCTCGCTGAGGTGGCAAACTAACAAGATCCTCGGGAAAAACGTCCGAATACTCACAAACCACCCTCGGCAACACAATCTGGGTCTCATCACCCTCACTAATCGAAAGACTAGCAAGTAAACCACTAAGCTCACTCCGCCCTCGCGGATCATAACTCGGTGGCAAAACACTACCAACCCGGTCCCCCAGAAAACGAAAACACTCCCCGTTCACGGTACAACAAGTGACCCTCTGACGGTAGCAATCAATAACTGCCCGGTATGACGACAACCAGTCCATACCCAAAATAACATCAAAGCCCTTCATGGGCATAACTACAAAAGAGAAAGGGATTCTATGATCATCGACCTCTATATCACAACCCCTAACACCTTGTTTCAAAATCAATTCACCCCCAAGAGGTGACACTACACAAATAGGAGATGCTAACTGAGCTAACTCCAACTCCAAAACAGATGCAAATGCAGCAGACACAAAGGAATGAGATGCACCCGTATCGATCAAAACACTAGCAACTGAATTGCAAAACAAGAAGGTACCTCTCACGACAGATGGAGCCGGTACAAGATCCTGCGCTGTAACAGCATACACGCGCCCAGATGGCCTCTGATCAACCTGCTCACCCCTCGGAGCATAAGACTGCTGCACAGACTGGGACGAAGAAGCCCCTTGATTGGCCCTCGAGGCCTGAACTGACTGAGCAGGCAGCTGACTCTGAGTTTGCCTCGAACCAGATGCACCAGATGTGCCACCCAACTGTGGGCAAAACCTCTTCATGTGCCCCGGCTGACCGCACTGAAAACAAGAGAGCGGCTGGCCTCTACCCTGACTCTGGCTCTGAGATCGAGCCGAAGAAGATGCTGCTCTCTGAACTCCTCCCCTCTGAGGACAAAGTGGAGACTTGTGACCCAGCTGGCCACACTTGAAACAGGTAATGTCTCCCTGACTGCCTTTCCCAGAACTAGCACTCGGCGCTGGAAAAGTGGATCTAGAAAAACTACTCTGAGGCTGCTGAGGAGTGAAACCTCTCTGCCTCCTGCCATCACTCTGGCCATCCTGACTCCTCTTGGAGCCTTTCTGCCTTTCCCCTCTTCCTGCATCATAGTCTCGGTATGGGCTGCTGCATCAACCAATCGCCCAAAATCCCTAATCATAGATCCGACAACTCTCAACATGAGGCCACGCCTCAACTTCTTCTCAAACTCAATGCAACGGCGTTCCTCAGTCGCCACCAACTCAGGTGCAAACCTGGACAAACTAGTGAATGCAGCCTCAAACTCGGCCACTGATAAACTGTTCTGCTCAAGATGGCGGAACTGATCTCTCAACTTCTCCTGAACAGCTGGAGGCAGGTACTTCTCCTGAAAAGCATCAACAAAAGCCTTCCAAGTACCTCCAATACGACCCTTGGTGAACTTCCACCACTGACCCGCATCCCCTTTCAGCTGGAAAGATGCCAAGGTCACCTTCAGTACCTCGTCTTCGATGCCTAGCATCTCAAACGTTTTCGTTGTCTGTTCGAGCCATTCATCTGCCTTAAGCGGCTCGCTAGGATCACCTAAAAATTCGTCCGGGTGAGACCGGAAGAATTCCCTCTTCAGAAAAGAAGGTCCTGTATCTGCAGCAACAACAGCCTAGGCTGGATTCGCAGCCCTCAGAATGTCAACTGACGCCTGAAATGCCCCTGCTATCCCTTGGGCCAAAGCGCCCATAAACTGCTGTCCTACTGGCTCGGCCACATTGGCCTAGCCAACACCCTCCTGAACTGCCGGAATTTCCTCCGGTATAGGCACTTCCTGCCTGGCCTGCCTACCACGCCTACCACGACCTCGTCCTCGTCCTGACATCCTAATAAAGGAAATAAAGACGTTAGCACTCTAAATAATGTGCCAAAATTATAACACTCACGTCCTAATACATTGGACAACAATAAACCACACCACGTAAGCACATAATCACATAAGCACCTACGAATTTCATTCCTGGATAATGATAGTCCCGAGGCGCCACTAAAGTTCCGGTTGGAAACAACATTGATCAAGTGCCTTTCCAACAAGACTTTCAGAGACTCAAGGATCCAATCAACATCCTAGGAACTACATTCCATACCCACATAATCACATAAACATGTTATCATATAAGCATGTAATCCTTACACTAAGTCTCTATCAAACGAGACGAACCCATTGTGATACTAATCACTTCCCACGTACCCAAAGTATTCAAACCCGGTACGCTCTGATACCAAGTTGTAACGCCCTCAAAAATAAACCCATAATACATAATATTAACATGCGGAATTATAAGGAAATAAAGTATCTTATTCCATTTATCAGAGTACCATGAAATAAAAACATCATAATAAATGCCCTATGGGCTTACACCTTGCCAAGCCAACACTTGGACACAATTCCATGAGTTCTAACTCAAAAACAAATAAAGCCCTAGGCTTGAAAGTTTACAAGTTGTTCAAATAAAACAAATAAAATAAAGAAAGTCTTCGAGTCCAAATCCTCACAAGCTAAGTCCTTGGAGGTAGTGAACCACCTGAACCTGAAAATGAAGTTCCCATATAGGGTGAGCCACAGCCCAGTAGAAAAATACTAAACCAAGCATAAGAATTAACTAAAGCATTAGCATTCGATACATGGTTAACACAAGATAATCAATTTCCAATTTCATGACACGAATGTCTACATTGTCTATGACATATTGTCTATGACACCTTTCACTTTTCAATATTTATTCAACTTTCCAATTATATCATTATGGCTCAGAACCTGGCCAACTATAATAGTAATCCAGATGTCACAAAAATAAATGAGACTAAAGCTCAAACCACAACACTTCCATACTTCCAACTGATACACATTATAATGATGTATCATATCAACAACAAATAGCAATATTGCTATTATCAATAAGCACACATATGAGTGATGCTACTGGAGTCCATCCCCTATCTCCTCCCAACAAATCCGGTTTAGAGGTACATCCCCTATCTTCCCCTAAACCGTGGAGTTCATCCCCTATCTTCTCCAAACAACATGCATATGCAATGAAACACACAATTGCCATATACAACACATAATCAATACAAGTAATGTTCTGTATTAATTCAGCAGTCAACATAAGTGACTTAATTCCAGTTATACCTAAGCCACATGCAAGGTCTACAACAATCACGACTATCCTCCACCGATAGCCCAAAACAGTTATTTCTAAACAAGAAATAAATACAACAATGAATGTAAAATCAACATTCTCATAGGTAAGTGTTTAAACTACCCAACTATATCATTAATCTCATAATTTCCCCAACTTCATGAATTAAAACCAATTCCACATTTTTCCCTTCAATTAATTATACAAATTAATCTAAGCCAAAACACTAAGGTTTCTCCCAAAATTACCAAACTACCCCCACATACCAAAATACCAACACTTAGGATTAAAGCGTATAAATGGAGTAGGAAATCCCTACCTCGAAGCAAGAACCCAAAAAGAAGAAGACGGAGATGATAGCCCAAACTCCAAAGTGCTCCAAATCAACAACCGTTCAGATTAAATGGAAGCCCTCACTCTCCTCTATCTTATTTGTAAAGCAACTAGGGTAAAAACACACCCTAACTAGATCAAACCTAGGAGAGAAGGTGAGTTGGGAGAGAGAAAACTCATAACTAGGGTTTCTGGATCAAAAAGTTGTAAAAAAAAAAACGTTTTAAAACTGTTGCTGCGTATTTAAACTGGACAGGCTCGCTCGAGCGAAGACATGGTCGCTCGAGCGACTAGACACATAAATCCATGCTCGAGCGAAGAAAAGCTCGCTCGAGCCAAAAACTCGATGCTTCAGGTCTGCAACCCAGAAGCTCGCTCGAGCGACGAAATGCTCGCTCGAGCGACGAACTCGAAAACATACACCTCGCTCGCTCGAGCGAAGAAATGCTCGCTCGAGCCAAGAAACACATCTCTCAGGTCTAAGTACTAGACGCAATCGCTCGCTCGAGCCAAGGAAAGCTCGCTCGAGCGAAGAACCAAAAACGAAGACCTCGCTCGAGCGAAGAGAAGCTCGCTCGAGCGACCAAGCCAAAAACTGAACATGCAGACTTGATTTCTAAACCCAACCAATCTGCAACCAACCTGCTAAACACATCCTATAACCCAAGAATAAGGAATTAAAGGACAACAACAACAAATATAACAGCGGAATCCACGGAACGTAAGTCCGGATACAATAATCAAATGGGAAAAAGACCGGGGTCGCTATAATTTCGAAATAGATCGTTAAGATATAATGGTTTCTTGAATGAACTTCCATTTTTAATTTTATGCAACTTCCATTTTTATTTTTATTCAACTTAAATTTTCATTCAATTTCCTTTTCTATTCAACTTCCTGTTTTATTTAATCTCCAATTAGATCGTTAATGTATAGTGATTTGTTGAATGGACTTCCATTGTTAATTTTATGCAACTTCCATTTTTATTTTGATTCAACTTCCATTTTTATTCAATTTCCATTTCTATTCAACTTCCTTTGTTCTTTATTTTCCAAATAAATCGTTAAGGTATACTGGTTTCTTGAGTGAACTTCCATCGTTAATTTTATACGACTTCCATATTTATTTTTATTCAACCTCCATTTTTATTCAATTTCCTTTTGTATTCAACTTCTTTTTTTATTTAATTTCCAAATAGATCGTTAACGTATGGCGGTTTCTTGAATGAACTTCCATTGTTAATTTTACGCAACTTCCATTTTTATTGTTCTTCAACTTCCATTTTTATTCAATTTCCTTTTCTATTCAACTTCCTTTTTTATTTTATTTCCAAATAGATCACTAAGGTATAGTGGTTTCTTGAATAGACTTCCATTGTTAATTTTATGCAACTTCCGTTTTTATTTTTATCGAACTTCCATTTTGATTCAATTTACTTTTCTATTCAACTTCCTTTTTTATTTAATTTCCAAATAAATCGTTAAGGTATGGTTGTTTCTTGAAGGAACTTCCATTGTTAATTTTATACGACTTCCATTTTTATTTTTATTCAACTTCCATTTTTATTTAATTTCCTTTTGTATTCAACTTCCTTTTTTATATAATTTCCAAATAAATCGTTAAGGTATAGTGGTTTTTTGAATGAACTTCCATTGTAAATTTTATGCAACTTCCATTTTTATTGTTATTCAATTTCCATTTTTATTCAATTTCCTTTTCTATTCAACTTCCTTTTTTATTTAATTTCCAAATAGGTCGTTAAGGTAAAGTGGTTTGTTGAATTAACTTCCATTTTCAATTTTTGATGAAATTTTATTTTTATTTTTATTTAACTTCCATTTTGTTTTTATTTCTTTTTCTATTCAACACCATTTTTTATTTAATTTCCAAATAAATCGTTAAGGTATAGTGGTTTCTTGAATGAACGTCCATTGTCAATTTTATGCAACTTCCATATTTATTTTTATTCAACTTCCATTTTTATTCAATGTCATTTTCTATTCAACTTCCGTTTTTTTTTAATTTCCAAATAGATCGTGAAGGTATAGTGGTTTCTTGAATGAACATCCATTTTTAATTTTATGCAACTTCCATTTTTATTTTTATTCTTATTCAACTTAAATTTTCATTCAATTTCTTTTTCTATTCAACTTCTTTTTTTATTTAATTTCCAAATAGATCGTTAAGGTATAGTGGTTTCTTGAATGAACTTCCACTGTTAATTTTATGCAACTTCGATTTTTATTTTTATTGAATTTCCATTTTTATTCAATTTCCTTTTCTATTCAACTTCCTTTTTTATTTAATTTACAAATAGATCGTTAAGGTATATTGATTTCTTGAGTGAACTTCCATTGTTAATTTTGTGCAATTTCCATTTTTATTTTTATTCAACTTCCATTTTTATTCAATTTCCGTTTCTATTCAACTTCTTTTTTTATTTAATTTCTGAGTGGATCGTTAAGGTATAGTGGTTTCTTGAATGAACTTCCATCATTAATTTTATGCAACTTCCATTTTTATTTTTATTCAACTTCCATTTTTATTCAATTTTCTTTTCTATTCAACTTCCTTTTTTATTTATTACAAATAGATCGTTAATGTATTGTGGTTTCTTGAATGAACTTCCAGTATTAATTTTATGCAACTTCCATTTTTATTTTTATTCAATTTCCATTTTTATTTAATTTCTTCTTCTATTCAACTTCCTTTTTTATTTAATTTCGAAATAGATCGTTAAGGTATGATGGTTTCTTGAATGAACTTCCCTTTTTAATTTCATGCAACTTCCATTTTTATTTTTATTCAACTTAAATTTTCATTCAATTTCTTTTTCTATTCAACTTCCTTTTTTATTTAATCTCCGAATAGATCGTTAATGTATAGTGGTTTTTTGAATGGACTTCCATTGTTAATTTTACGCAACTTCCATTTTTATTTTGATTCCACTTCCATTTTTATTCGAGTCCTTTTTCTATTCAACTTCCTTTTTTCTTTAATTTCCAAATAAATCGTTAAGGTATAGTGGTTTCTTGAATGAACTTCCATCGTTAATTTTATACGACTTCCATTTTTATTTTTATTCAACTTCCATTTTTATTCAATTTCCTTTTGTATTCAACTTCCTTTTTTATGTAACTTCCAAATAGATCGTTAAGGTATGGTGGTTTCTTGAATGAACTTCCATTGTTTCTTTTACGCAACTTCCATTTTTATTGTTATTCAACTTCCATTTTTATTCAATTTCCTTTTCTATTCTACTTCCTTTTTTATTTTATCTCTAAATAGATCACTAAGGTATAGTGGTTTCTTGAATAAACTTCCATTGTTAATTTTATGCAACTACCATCTTTATTTTTATTCAATTTTGTTTTCTATTCAACTTACTTTTTTATTTAATTTCGAAATAGATCGTTAAGGTATAACGGTTTGTAGAATGAAGTTTCATTTTTAATTTTATGCGACTTCAATTTTTATTTTTATTCAACTTAAATTTTCATTCAATTTCCTTTGCTATTCAATCTCCAAATAGATCGTTAAGGTATAGTGGTTTCTTGAATGAACTTCCATTGTTAATTTTATGAAACTTCCATTTTTATCTTCATTCAATTCCATTTTTATTCAATTTCCTTTTATATTCAACTTCGTTTTTTATTTAATTTCCTAAAAATTCGTTAAGGTATAGTGGTTTCTTGAATGAACTTCCATTGTTAATTTTATGCACCTTCCATTTTTATTTTCATTCAACTTCTTTTTATATTCAATTTTCGTTTTGTATTCAACTTCCAGTTTCATTCAATTTCTTTTTGTATTCAACTTCCTTTTTTATTTAATTTCCAAATATATCGTTAAGGTATGGTGGTTTCTTGAATGAATTTTCATTATTAATTTTATGCAACTTTCATTTTTATTTTTATTCAACTTTCATTTTTATTTAATTTCCTTTCCTATTCAACTTCCTTTTTTATTTAATTTCCAAATAGATCGTTAAGGTATAGTGGTTTCTTGAATGAACTTCCGTTTTTAATTTTATTCAACTTCCATTTTTATTTTTATTCAACTTCAAATTTTATTCAATTTCTTTTTCTATTCAACTTCCTTTTTTAATTTATTTCCAAATAGATCATTAACGTATAGCGGTTTCTTGACTGGACTTCCATTGTTAATTTTATGCAACTTCTATTTTTATTTTTATTTAACTTCCATTTTTATTTAATTTCCTTTTCTATTCAAATTTATTTTTTATTTAATTTTCAAATAGGTCGTTAAGATATAGTGGTTTCTTGAATTAACTTCCATTTTCAATTTTTGATGAAATTTCATTTTTATTTTTATTTAACTTCCATTTTGATTCAATTTCTTTTTCTATTCAACATCCTTTTTTAATTACTTTTCAAATAAATCGTTAAGGTATATTGGTTTCTTGAATGAACTTCCATTGTTAATTTTATGCAACTTCCATTTTTATTTTTGTTGAACTTCCATTTTTATTTAATTTCCTTTTCTATTCAACTTCCTTTTTTATTTATTTTCCAAATAGATCGTTAAAGTAAAGTGGCTTCTTGAATGAACTTCCATTGTTAATTTTATGCAACTTCCAATTTTATTTTTATTCAACTTCTATTTTCATTCAATTTCCTTTTCTATTCAACTTCCTTTTTTATTTAATATCCAAATAGATCGTTAAGTAATAGCGGTTTCCTGAATGAACTTCCATTGTTAATTTTGTGCAATTTTCATTTTTATTTTTATTCAACTTCCATTTTTATTCAATTTCCGTTTCTATTCAACTTCTTTTTTTATTTAATTTCCAAATAGATCGTTAAGGTATAGTGGTTTCTTGAATGAGCTTCCATCGTTAATTTTATGCAACTTTCATTTTTATTTTTATTCAACTTCCATTTTTATTCAATTTCCTTTTCTATTCAACTACCTTTTTTATTTAATTTACAAATAGATCGTTAAGGTATAGTGTTTTCTTGAATGAACTTCTAGTGTTAATTTTCTGCAATTTCCATTTTTATTTTTATTCAACTTCCGTTTTTATTCAATTTCTTCTTCTATTCAACTTCCTTTTTTATTTAATTTCGAAATAGAACGTTAAGATATAATGGTTTCTTGAATGAACTTCCATTTTTAATTTTATGCAACTTCCATTTTTATTTTTATTCAACTTAAATTTTCATTCAATTTCCTTTTCTATTCAACTTCCTTTTTTATTTAATCTCCAAGTATATCGTTGATGTATAGTGATTTGTTGAATAGACTTCCATTGTTAATTTTATGCAACTTCCATTTTTATTTTGATTCAATTTCCATTTCTATTCAACTTCCTTTGTTCTTTCTTTTCCAAATAAATCGTTAAGGTATACTGGTTTCTTGAGTGAACTTCCATCGTTAATTTTATATGACTTCCATTTTTATTTTTATTCAACTTCCATTTTTATTCAATTTCCTTTTGTATTCAACTTCCTTTTTTATTTAAGTTCCAAATAGATCGTTAACGTATGGTGGTTTTTTGAATGAACTTCCATTGTTAATTTTACGCAACTTCCATTTTTATTGTTATTCAACTTCCATTTTTATTCAATTTCCTTTTCTATTCAACTTCCTTTTTTATCTTATTTCCAAATAGATCACTAAGGTATAGTGGTTTCTTGAATAGACTTCTATTGTTAATTTTATGCAACATCCGTTTTTATTTTTATCGAACTTCCATTTTTATTCAATTTCCTTTTCTATTCAACTTCCTTTTTTATTTAATATGCAAATAAATCGTTAAGGTATGGTTGTTTCTTGAAGGAACTTCCATTGTTAATTTTATGCGACTTCCATTTTTACTTTTATTCAGCTTCCATTTTTATTCAATTTCCTTTTGTATTCAATTTCCTTTTTTATGTAATTTTCAAATAGATCGTTAAAGTATAGTGGTTTTTTGAAAGAACTTCCATTGTAAATTTTATGCAACTTCCATTTTTATTGTTATTCAATTTCCATTTTTATTCAATTTCCTTTTCTATTCAACTTCCTTTTTTATTTAATTTCCAAATAGGTCGTTAAGATATAGTGGTTTGTTGAATTAACTTCCATTTTCAATTTTTGATGAAATTTCATTTTTCTTTTTATTTAACTTCCATTTTGTTTTTATTTCTTTTTCTATTCAACATCATTTTTTATTTAATTTCCAAATAAATCATTAAGGTATAGTGGTTTCTTGAATGAACATCCATTGTCAATTTTATGCAACTTCCATATTTATTTTTATTCAACTTCCATTTTTATTCAATGTCGTTTTCTATTCAACTTCCGTTTTTTTTTTTTTTAATTTCCAAATAGATCGTGAAGGTATAGTGGTTTCTTGAATGAACTTCCGTTTTTAATTTTATGCAACTTCCATTTTTATTTTTATTCTTATTCAACTTAAATTTTCATTAAATTTCTTTTTCTATTCAACTTCCTTTTTTATTTAATTTCCAAATAGATCGTTGAGATATAGTGGTTTCTTGAATGGACTTCCATTGTTAATTTTATGCAACTTCCATTTTTATTTTGATTCAACTTACATTTTTATGCAATTTCTTTTTCTATTCAACTTCCTTTCTTATTTAATTTCCAAATAAATCGTTAAGTTATAGTAGTTTCTTGAATGAACTTCCATTGTTAATTTTATGCAACTTCCATTTTTATTTTTATTGAACTTCCATTTTTATTCAATTTCCTTTTCTATTCAACTTCGTTTTTTATTTAATTTCCAAATAGATCGTTAAGGTATATTGATTTCTTGAGTGAACTTCCATTGTTAATTTTGTGCAATTTCCATTTTTATTCAATTTCCTTTTCTATTCAACTTCCTTTTTTATTTAATTTCCAAATAGGTCGTTAAGATATAGTGGTTTGTTGAATTAACTTCCATTTTCAATTTTTGATGAAATTTCATTTTTCTTTTTATTTAACTTCCATTTTGTTTTTATTTCTTTTTCTATTCAACATCATTTTTTATTTAATTTCCAAATAAATCATTAAGGTATAGTGGTTTCTTGAATGAACATCCATTGTCAATTTTATGCAACTTCCATATTTATTTTTATTCAACTTCCATTTTTATTCAATGTCGTTTTCTATTCAACTTCCGTTTTTTTTTTTTTTAATTTCCAAATAGATCGTGAAGGTATAGTGGTTTCTTGAATGAACTTCCGTTTTTAATTTTATGCAACTTCCATTTTTATTTTTATTCTTATTCAACTTAAATTTTCATTAAATTTCTTTTTCTATTCAACTTCCTTTTTTATTTAATTTCCAAATAGATCGTTGAGATATAGTGGTTTCTTGAATGGACTTCCATTGTTAATTTTATGCAACTTCCATTTTTATTTTGATTCAACTTACATTTTTATGCAATTTCTTTTTCTACTCAACTTCCTTTCTTATTTAATTTCCAAATAAATCGTTAAGTTATAGCGGTTTCTTGAATGAACTTCCATTGTTAATTTTATGCAACTTCCATTTTTATTTTTATTGAACTTCCATTTTTATTCAATTTCCTTTTCTATTCAACTTCGTTTTTTAGTTAATTTCCAAATAGATCGTTAAGGTATATTGATTTCTTGAGTGAACTTCCATTGTTAATTTTGTGCAATTTCCATTTTTATTTTTATTCAACTTCCATTTTTATTCAATTTCCGTTTCTATTCAACTTCTTTTCTTTTTTAATTTCTGAGTAGATCGTTAAGGTATAGTGGTTTCTTGAATGAACTTCCATCGTTAATTTTATGCAACTTCCATTTTTATTCAATTTCCTTTCCTATTCAACTTCCTTTTTTATTTATTACAAATAGATCGTTAAGGTATAGTGGTTTCTTGAATGAACTTCCAGTATTAATTTTATGCAACTTCCATTTTTATTTTTATTTCATTTCCATTTTTATTCAATTTCTTCTTCTATTCAACTTCCTTTTTTATTTAATTTCGAAATAGATCGTTAAGGTATGATGGTTTCCTGATTGAACTTCCATGTTTAATTTCATGCAACTTCCATTTTTATTTTTATTCAACTTAAATTTTCATTCAATTTCTTTTTCTATTCAACTTCCTTTTTTATTTAATCTCCAAATAGATCGTTAATGTATAGTGGTTTCTTGAATGGACTTCCATTGTCAATTTTATGCAACTTCCATTTTTATTTTTATTCCACTTCCATTTTTATTCAAGTCCCTTTTCTATTCAACTTCCTTTTTTCTTTAATTTCTAAATAAATCGTTAAGGTATAGTGGTTTCTTGAATGAACTTCCACTGTTAATTTTATACGACTTGCATTTTTATTTTTATTCAACTTCCATTTTTATTCAATTTCCTTTTGTATTCACCTTCCTTTTTTTATTTCATTTCCAAATAGATTGTTAAGGTATGGTGGTTTCTTGAATGAACTTCCATTGTTACTTTTACGCAACTTCCATTTTTATTGTTATGCAACTTCCATTTTTATTCAATTTCCTTTTCTATTCAACTTCCTTTTTTATTTTAGCTCTAAATTGATCACTAAGGTATAGTGGTTTCTTGAATAAACTTCCATTGTTAATTTTATGCAACTACCATCTTTATTTTTATTCAACTTCCATTTTTATTCAATTTTGTTTTCTATTCAACTTACTTTTTTATTTAATTTCGAAATAGATCGTTAAGGTATAATGGTTTGTAGAATGAACTTTCATTTTTAATTTTATGCAACTTCAATTTTTATTTTTATTCAACTTAAATTTTCATTCAATTTCCTTTTCTATTCAACTTCCTTTTTTTTTTTAGCTCTAAATTGATCACTAAGGTATAGTAGTTTCTTGAATAAACTTCCATTGTTAATTTTATGCAACTACCATCTTTATTTTTATTCAACTTCCATTTTTATTTAATTTTGCTTTCTATTCAACTTACTTTTTTATTTAATTTCGAAATAGAGCGTTAAGGTATAATGGTTTGTAGAATGAACTTTCATTTTTAATTTTATGCAACTTCAATTTTTATTTTTATTCAACTTAAATTTTCATTCAATTTCCTTTTCTATTCAACTTCCTTTTTTATTTTAGCTCTAAATTGATCACTAAGGTATAGTGGTTTCTTGAATAAACTTCCATTGTTAATTTTATGCAACTACCATCTTTATTTTTATTCAACTTCCATTTTTATTCAATTTTGTTTTCTATTCAACTTACTTTTTTATTTAATTTCGAAATAGATCGTTAAGGTATAATGGTTTGTAGAATGAACTTTCATTTTTAATTTTATGCAACTTCAATTTTTATTTTTATTCAACTTAAATTTTCATTCAATTTCCTTTTCTGTTCAAGTTCCTTTTTTATTTAATCTCTAAATAGATCGTTAAGGTATAGTGGTTTCTTGAATGGACTTCCATTGTTAATTTTGTGAAACTTCCATTTTTATTTTGATTCCATTCCATTTTTATTCAATTTCCTTTTATATTCAAC
The DNA here is from genome assembly GCA_030407325.1 of Camellia japonica. NCBI lineage: Eukaryota > Viridiplantae > Streptophyta > Magnoliopsida > Ericales > Theaceae > Camellia > Camellia japonica. Next base: position 7,385,553 of record JAPPVO010000003.1, read on the forward strand.
TTCCTTTTTTATTTAATTTCCTAAAAATTCGTTAAGGTATAGTGGTTTCTTGAATGAACTTCCATTGTTAATTTTATGCACCTTCCATTTTTATTTTCAATCAACTTCTTTTTTTATTCAATTTTCTTTTTGTATTCAACTTCCATTTTCATTCAATTTCTTTTTGTATTCAACTTCCTTTTTTATTTAATTGCCAAATATATCGTTAAGGTATGGTGGTGTCTTGAATGAACTTCCATTGTTAATTTTATGCAACTTCCATTTTTATTTTTATTATACTTTCATTTTTATTTAATTTCCTTTCCTATTCAACTTCCTTTTTTATTTAATTTCCAAATAGATCGTTAAGGTATAGTGCTTTCTTGAATGAACTTCCGTTTTTAATTTTATTCAACTTCCATTTTTATTTTTATTCAACTACAAATTTTATTCAATTTCTTTTTCTATTCAACTTCCTTTTTAAATTTATTTCCAAATAGATCATTAAGGTATAGCGGTTTCTTGAATGGACTTCCATTGTTAATTTTATGCAACTTCCATTTTTATTTTTATTCAACTTCCATTTTTATTTAATTTCCTTTTCTATTCAAATTTATTTTTTATTTAATTTTCAAATAGGTCGTTAAGATATAGTGGTTTCTTGAATTAACTTCCATTTTCAATTTTTGATGAAATTTCATTTTTTTTTTATTTAACTTCCATTTTGATTCAATTTCTTTTTCTATTCAACATCCCTTTTTAATTACTTTTCAAATAAATCGTTAAGGTATAGTGTTTCTTGAGTGAACTTCCATTGTTATTTTTATGCAACTTCCATTTTTATTTTTATTGAACTTCCATTTTTATTCAATTTCCTTTTCTATTCAACTTCCTTTTTTATTTAATTTCCAAATAGATCGTTAAGGTATAGTGGTTTCTTGAATGAACTTCCATTGTTAATTTTATGCAACTTCCAATTTTATTTTTATTCAACTTTTATTTTTATTCAATTTCCTTTTCTATTTATGTAGCACTTGTGCATTTTAAGGCTTTTGGTAAATGTATTTGGAACCTTCATTCTATTTTGGGAACCTTTGGTGTGTTTGTTGGAAGTCCCACATCGGTTACAAGATACATGTTTAGGTGGACAAACTTCTATATGTTTGTTGGAAGTCCCACATCGGTTAGAAGACACATTTTAAGGTGGACAAACTCCTATATATAGGTGCAAGTGCATAGGGTTAGCTTACCAACTTCTATGGTTCTTTCTTGGTTTAATAAGCCATTACGAACCGAGCTTGAGTTATAAATTTTAGTTGTGCCGAGCTGGATTTTGGCCATAATTCCATTGGGATTTCGGCCATAGTTCCTTCGCCAAAGTTGTGTTAATTCTCGAGGGCTTTGTGGTGTGTGGTGGAGATCGAGTTTCAACTCTTTTCATCTTCTCCGTTTGAGCTTCGAATTTGAGGTAGGGATAACCTACTCCTCTTTATGAGCTTTGTCTTTAAATTTTAGCATTTTGATATGTTGGGGGTTGTTGGGTAATTTTGCGAAAGTTTAGGGGCTTTTGTGCGATTTTATAAAAGTTGGGGTTTTATTTATAATAAACCTATATGCATGTTTAGCATAGAGAAATGTTAGAATTGGGAATGTATGGGATTAAAGGGTGTAGTTGAATTATTTATCGCTCACCTAGTTGAAATGTTGATTTTATATTCATTTTGTGCATTTATTTTCTGTTTAGAAATAACTGCTTTGGGCTATCGGTGGAGGATAGTCTTGATTGTTGTAGACAATGCATGATGATTAGGCAAACTAAAACTAATCACTAGAATGTGTCATTGAGTATGACGTTTGAAAGAGTACATTAACTTTATGTATTGACTGATGATGTGTATAATAATTGTTTATATGCATTGTGTTGTGTTGGAGGAGAGAGGTGATGTACTCCACGGTTTAGGGGAAGAGAGGTGATGGACCTCTAAACCGGGTGTTGTGTGGGAGAAGAGAGGGGATGGACTCCGTAGATATAGCTCATATGCTTATCGTTTGAAGTGTGATATAGTTCTTATACTTATCAGTAGAAGTGTTGATATAGCTTATATGCTTATCTGTTGATGTATTGATATAGCTAGTATGCTTATCTATTGTGAAGTGAGGAAATGTTTAATATGAGTTACTGTCTCATATCGGTTATTTGGTCAGGTTCTGGACTATGGTTATGAATTGAAAATTAAAAAGGAATGGAAAATGAAACTGTAATGTGATATGAAAGAATGTAAAAGTGTTAACCATCTATCAAATTGTTAATCTTTTAGTCATTGTTCATAGTTGGTTTAGTGTATTTCTACTGGGCTGTTAGCTCACCCTATACGGGAATATCATTTTCAGGTACAGATATCATGCCACCTCCAAGGGAATAGCTTGGGAGGCTTAAGGCGGGCAGACTTTATTGTCTTTCTTTCGTTTGATGTATTACATGTGGATTCAAGCCAAGGGCTTAATGTGTAATTGAGTTAGTACTCTTTTTTGTAACCAAGTGTTAACTTGGAAAGTTGTAAGGCTGTAGGGCATTTGTCTGTAGTCAACATGTAATACATTTTGTAATGGATTACTCTGATGAATAGAAGAATGAGGGTCTTTTATATATCAATGCATGTTAAAAGTGATGGGTTTTATGTATTATTTTTTGAGGGCGTGACAACTTGGTATCAGAGCGTACCGGGTTCGAATACTTTGGGTACGTGGGAAGTGATTAGGATCACAATGGGTTTGTCTCGCTTGATAGAGACTTCTGTGTAGTGTCATATGTTATGTGTTTAAGTGATAACATGCTTATGTGAATCAGTGGGTATGGGATTTAATTTCTAGGATGTTAATTGGATCCTTGGGTTTCTGTGAGTCTTGTTAGAAAAGCACTTGATCAATGTTGTTTCTAAACCGGAACTCTAGTAACACCTCGGGACTATCATTATCCGGAAAGGAAATTCGTAAGTGCTTATGTGTTTATATGCTTACATGGAGTGAATTAAAGTTGTCCATGCATTAGGACGTGAGTGTTTAGTTTCGACACGTTTATGAATTTGCTAATGTTCTTCATTTCCTTTATTAGGATGTCAGGATGGGGACGAGGATGTGGTAGGCGTGGTAGACCTGGGAGGCAGGAGGTGCCTATACCGGATGAGATTCTGGCAGTACAGGAGGGAGTTGGCCAGGCCAATGTGGCCGAACCAGCGGGTCAGCAGGCTATGGGCGCTTTAGCTCGAGAAATGGCAGCGGCTTTGAGGGAGTCTATGAATTTGTTGAGGGCGGAGAATCAAGCCCGAGAGAACACCGTGGAGTCAAGGTCTTGTTTTCTTACTCGGGAATTTTTGCGGGCCAAACCAGACGAATTCCATGGTGGCCCCGAGCCCAAGAAAGCAGATGAGTGGCTCGAGCAAACAGTGAAGACATTCGAGATGCTTCACATCGAGGATAGTGAACTAAGAGTGACCCTAGCTAGTTACTACCTAAAAGGGGATGCGGGTCAGTGGTGGAAGTACGCCAAAGGTAGAGTGGAGCCAACGTGGGAAGCCTTTGTAGTTGCTTTCCAAGATAAGTATTTAACTCCCGCTGCTAGGGAGAGATTGAGGCAAGAGTTCAAAGACCTCAAACAGCTCGACATGACGGTGGCCGAGTTCGAGGCAGTTTTCTCTAGTTTATCTAGATTTGCACCGGAGTTGGTGGCAACGGAAGAGCGCCGTTGCATTGAATTTGAGAACAAATTGAAAACTAAAATTTTCTTTAAAATTGTTGGGAACATGATTCGAAACTATGACCGCCTCGTAGAGTCGACGGCATACGTAGAGGTGTCTGTGCAAGCTGAGGAGGAGAGGCTTCGGAGTTCGAGGTCTAGGGGCCAAGAATCTCAAGGAGACTATAGACAGAATAAGAAGAGCAGGGGTAACTTTTCATCCCAATCCCAACCACATCAGTCTCGATCGACTTTTCCGGTACCAAGTGCAGGCTCCGAGAGAGGTAGTCAGGGAGGCTTGACTTGTTTTGCATATGGCCAGCTGGGTCACAAGGCTTCGGTTTGCCCACAGAAGGGCGGAGGACCGAGAGCAGCGTCATCTTCGGTTCAACCTCAGGACCAGCCTTGGTCTTGTTTTCAGTGTGGACAGCCCGGGCACATGAAGAGGTCTTGCCCGCAGTTGAGTGGCACATCTGGTGCATCTGGTTTGAGGCAGACTCAGAGTCATCAGCCAGCTCAGTCAGTTCAGGCCTCGAGGGCCAATCAGGGGGCTTCATCGTCCCAGTCTGTGCAGCAGTCTTATGCTCCTAGAGGTGAGCAAGTGGATCAGGGGACTGCAGGGCGCGTGTATGCTGTTACCGCGCAGGATCTAGTACCGGCTCCGTCAGTTGTGAGAGGTACCTTTCTGTTTTGCAATTCGGTTGCTAGTGTGTTGATTGATACGGGCGCATCTCATTCTTTTGTATCTGCTGCATTTGCATCTGTGTTAGAGTTGGAGTTAGCACTATTGGCATCTCCTATTTGTGTTGTGTCACCTATCGGGGGTGAGTTGATTTTGAAACACGGATGTAGAGGTTGTGATATAGAGGTCGCCGATCATAGGCTTCCGTTTCCTTTTGTAGTTATGCCCATGAAGGGCTTTGATGTTATTTTAGGTATGGACTGGTTATCGTCATACCGGGCAGTTATTGATTGCTACCGCCAGAGGGTCACTTGTTGTACCGTGAGCGGGGAGTGTTTCCATTTCTTGGGGGACCGGGTTGGTAGTGTTTTACCACCGGGGTATGATCCGCGAGGGTGGAGCGAGCTTAGTGGTCTACTTGCTAGCTTTGAGAGTGGCGAGTGTGATGAGACCCAGATTGTATTGCCGAGGGTAGTTTGTGAGTACCCGGACGTCTTTCCCGAGGATCTTGTTGATTTGCCACCTCATCGAGAGATTGAGTTCTCTATTGATCTAGTGCCCGGCACGGCGCCGATCTCTATAGCACCTTACCGTTTTGCTCCAGCAGAGTTGGTTGAGTTGAAAGTTCAGCTCCAAGAATTGTTAGATAAGGGCTTCATTCGCCCTAGTGTTTCGCTGTGGGGAGCACCGGCCCTCTTTGCTAAAAAGAAAGATGGTGCCATGAGATTGTGTATCGACTACCGGAAGTTGAATCGGGCTACGGTTAAGAATAAGTATCCTATGCCCCGTATAGATGATTTGTTTGATCAGTTGAAGGGTTCCCGTTGTTTCTCTAAGATAGACTTGAGATCGGGTTACCACCAGTTGAGGGTCAGGGAGGAGGATATTCCGAAGACGGCATTCCGTACGCGGTATGGCCATTATGAGTTTCTGGTGATGCCATTTGGACTTACCAATGCACCGGCAGTCTTTATGGACTTGATGAACCGGATCTTCCGGGAATTTTTAGACCGTTTTGTGGTCGTTTTCGTGGACGACATTCTGATCTATTCACCTTCAGAGGAGGAGCACGAGGAACACTTGAGAGTGGTGCTTAAGTTACTTAGAGCCCATAGGCTGTATGCCAAGTTTGGGAAGTGTGAGTTCTGGCTTGGGGAAGTCAAGTTCTTAGGCCATGTGGTATCCGGGAAAGGGGTGTCTGTTGATACATCCAAGACTGAGGCAGTGCAGGATTGGGCACAGCCTAAGAGTGTGTTTGAGATTCGCAGTTTTCTGGGATTAGCTGGGTATTACCGCCGGTTTGTAAAGGATTTCTCCAGATTAGCTTCACCGTTGACTAGACTGACTCGGAAGGGAGTCCAATTTGTATAGAGTGAGACTTGTGAAAAGTCGTTCCAAGAGTTGAAGGTTAGATTGACCACCGCTCCGATTTTGATTATTCTGGAGAGAGGGTTGAGTTATGCGGTTTATTGTGATGCCTCACGAGAGGGTTTGGGTTGTGTGTTGATGCAGGAAGGGAAAGTGGTAGCTTACGGCTCACGTCAGTTGAAAATACACGAGAAGAATTACCCTACACATGACCTAGAGTTAGCAGCTGTGATCTTTGCCTTGAAAATCTGGAGGCACTACCTTTATGGTGAGAGATTCGAGGTGTTCTCGGATCATAAGAGTCTGAAATATCTGTTTACACAAAAAGACTTGAACTTGAGGCAGAGGAGGTGGATGGAGTTTATTGAAGACTATGACTTCGAGTTGCATTATCATCCGGGAAAGGCCAATGTCGTGGCCGATGCCCTTAGCAGAAAATCCATTAGTGATGTAGCTTGTGTAGCCATCCGGGAGTGGGAGATGTTGGGGGCACTTGGCGAGTTTGATTTGCATCTGGGCGAATCTGTTGAGGCTGCGGCCTTGTTTTCTGTTGTTGCGCAGCCTACACTTGTGACTCGAGTGTTAGAGGCACAGAGAGGTGACCTTGAGGTAGAATCCCTCCGAGAGAAAATCTCCAGTGGGAAAGTTGAGAAGGGTTTGACGGTGTATCCCGACCTGAGTGTGAGATACCGAGACCGTCTGTTTGTACCGGAGTCTTGCCGAGAGGAAGTACTCCGAGAGTTTCACCATTCGCGCCTTGCGGTGCATCCGGGAGGCACCAAGATGTATCGGGATTTGGGTCGCCAGTTCTGGTGGCGGGGTATGAAGAGAGATGTGGCAGTTTTTGTGTCTAAGTGTCTTACTTGTCAGCAAGTGAAGGCCGAGCATCAGAGGCCAGCGGGTTTGTTGCAACCCTTGCCTATTGCCGAGTGGAAGTGAGAGCATGTCACTATGGACTTCGTTGTAGGTCTTCCGAGGACTCAGCGGGGTAGTGATGCTATTTGGGTGGTTGTAGACCGGTTGACTAAGTCGGCGCACTTCATTCCTATGCGCGTGAGAGATTCGGTAGATCATCTTGCCGACTTGTATATTCGGGACATAGTGAGGTTGCACGGAGTCCCAGTGACGATCGTCTCAGATAGAGATCCTCGTTTTACTGCTAGGTTGTGGCAGAGTTTGCAGAGTGCATTGGGCACTAAGTTGACCTTTAGTACAGCATACCATCCTCAGACTGACGGGCAGTCCGAGCGTACTATTCAGATCCTTGAGGATATGCTTCGGGGTTGTGTCCTTGACTTTAGTGGGACGTGAGAGAGGCACTTGCCATTGGTGGAGTTTGCCTACAACAACAGTTTCCAGTCTAGCATCGGTATGGCACCATTTGAGGCCTTGTATGGCCGACCGTGTAAGTCTCCAGTTTGTTGGGCTGAGGTGGGTGATGCACCTTTGTTGGGTCCAGAGTTGGTGAGGGAAACAACGGAGAAGATTGAGCTTATCCGTAGGAGGCTTGTTACAGCCCAGAGTCGTCAGAAGTCATATGCTGACCGAAGGAGAAGACCTTTGGTGTTTGAGATGGGTGATCATGTCTTTCTAAAGATATCACCTAGGCGGGGATTGATGAGGTTTGGGAAGAGTGGGAAGTTGTCCCCTCGATTTATTGGCTCTTTTGAGATCCTTGAGAGGATTGGTGAGGTTGCCTATCGTTTAGCTTTACCGCCGCAGTTGTCCGGAGTTCATGACGTGTTTCATGTGAGTATGCTTCGAAAGTATGAGCCGGATCCATCACATGTATTGGATTGGACCGATTTAGAGGTAGATGAGGATGCCTCGTATGAAGAGTGACCGGTTCGGGTCTTGGATAGGCGTGATCAAGTCCTGCGTAGCAAGACCATTCCTTTGGTAAAGGTTTTGTGGAAACATCACGGAGTGGAGGAGGCCACTTGGGAACGTGAGTTGGAGGTCCGAGAGAAATATCCGGACTTATTTGTGGATGTTTGAATGTATGTTATATATGTATTGTTGTATTGTTGGACTTTAAGATCATTAAGTATGCCTTAAGTCGTAAAACATTGTAAATGTTTTGGTTTATGGAAATATTGTAGAACTGCCTTGATATGGGAGTTGATTGTAATAAAAAAAAAAAAAAAACTTATTTTTCAAAAACTTGTCCTTAATTTCGAGGACGAAATTTCCTAAGGTGGGGAGGTTGTAGCACTTGTGCATTTTAAGGCTTTTGGTAAATGTATTTGGAACCTTCATTCTATTTTGGGAACCTTTGGTGTGTTTGTTGGAAGTCCCACATCGGTTACAAGTCCCACATCGGTTACAAGATACATTTTTAGGTGGACAAACTTCTATATGTTTGTTGGAAGTCCCACATCGGTTAGAAGACACATTTTAAGGTGGACAAACTCCTATATATAGGTGCAAGTGCATAGGGTTAGCTTACCAACTTCTATGGTTCTTTCTTGGTTTAATAAGCCATTACGAACCGAGCTTGAGTTATAAATTTTAGTTGTGCCGAGCTGGATTTTGGCCATAATTCCATTGGGATTTCGGCCATAGTTCCTTCGCCAAAGTTGTGTTAATTCTCGAGGGCTTTGTGGTGTGTGGTGGAGATCGAGTTTCAACTCTTTTCATCTTCTCCGTTTGAGCTTCGAATTTGAGGTAGGGATAACCTACTCCTCTTTATGAGCTTTGTCTTTAAATTTTAGCATTTTGATATGTTGGGGGTTGTTGGGTAATTTTGCGAAAGTTTAGGGACTTTTGTGCAATTTTACAAAAGTTGGGGTTTTATTTATAATAAACCTATATGCATGTTTAGCATAGAGAAATGTTAGAATTGGGAATGTATGGGATTAAAGGATATAGTTAAATTATTTATCGCTCACCTAGTTGAAATGTTGATTTTATATTCATTTTGTGCATTTATTTTCTGTTTAGAAATAACTGCTTTGGGCTATCGGTGGAGGATAGTCTTGATTGTTGTAGACAATGCATGATGATTAGGCAAACTAAAACTAATCACTATAACGTGTCATTGAGTATGACGTTTGAAAGAATACATTAACTTTATGTATTGACTGATGATGTGTATAATAATTGTTTATATGCATTGTGTTGTGTTGGAGGAGAGAGGTGATGTACTCCACGGTTTAGAGGAAGAGAGGTGATGGACCTCTAAACCGGGTGTTGTGTGGAAGAAGAGAGGGGATGGACTCCATAGATGTAGCTCATATGCTTATCGTTGGAAGTGTGATATAGTTCTTATACTTATCAGTAGAAGTGTTGATATAGCTCATATGCTTATCTGTTGATGTATTGATATAGCTAGTATGCTTATCTATTGTGAAATGAGGAAATGTTTAATATGAGTTACTGTCTCATATCGATTATTTGGTCAGGTTCTGGACTACGGTTATGAATTGAAAATTAAAAAGGAATGGAAAATGAAACTGTAATGTGATATGAAAGAATGTAAAAGTGTTAACCATCTATCAAACTGTTAATCTTTTAGTCATTGTTCATAGCTGGTTTAGTGTATTTCTACTGGGCTGTTAGCTCACCCTATACGGGAATATCATTTTCAGGTACAGATATCATGCCACCTCCAAGGGAATAGCTTGGGAGGCTTAAGGCGGGCAGACTTTATTGTCTTTCTTTTGTTTGATGTATTACATGTGGATTCAAGCCAATGGCTTAATGTGCAATTGAGTTAGTACTCTTTTTTGTAACCAAGTGTTAACTTGGAAAGTTGTAAGCCCGTAGGGCATTTGTCTGTAGTCAACATGTAATACATTTTGTAATGGATTACTCTGATGAATAGAAGAATGAGGGTCTTTTATATATCAATGCATGTTAAAAGTGATGGGTTTTATGTATTATTTTTTGAGGGCGTGACAATTTAACTTCCCTTTTTTATTTAATTTCCAAACAGATCGTTAAGGTATAGCGGTTTCCTGATTGAACTTCCATTCTTAATTTTGTGCAATTTTCATTTTTATTTTTTTTCAACTTCCATTTTTATTCAATTTCCGTTTCTATTCAAATTCTTTTTTTATTTAATTTCCAAATAGATCGTTAAGGTATAGTGGTTTCTTAAATGAACTTCCATCGTTAATTTTATGCAACTTCCATTTTTATTTTTATTCAACTTCCATTTTTATTCAATTTCCTTTTCTACTCAACTTCCTTTTTTATCTAATTTACAAATAGATCGTTAAGATATAGTGGTTTCTTGAATGAACTTCCAGTGTTAATTTTCTGCAACTTCCATTTTTATTTTTATTCAACTTCCATTTTTATTCAATTTCTTCTTCTATTCAACTTCCTTTATTATTTAATTTCGAAATAGATCGTTAAGATATAATGGTTTCTTGAATGAACTTCCATTTTTTATTTTATGCAACTTCCATTTTTATTTTTATTCAACTTAAATTTTCATTCAATTTTCTTTTCTATTCAACTTCCTTTTTTATTTAATCTCCAAATAGATCGTTAATGTATAGTGATTTGTTGAATGGACTTTCATTGTTAATTTTATGTAACTTCCATTTTTATTTTGATTCGACTTCTATTTTTATTCAATTTCATTTTCTATTCAACTTCCTTTGTTCTTTATTTTCCAAATAAATCGTTAAGGTATAGTAGTTTCTTGAATGAACTTCCATCGTTAATTTTATACGACTTCCATTTTTATTTTTATTCAACTTCCATTTTTATTCAATTTCCTTTTGTATTCAACTTCCTTTTTTAATTAATTTCCAAATATATCGTTAAGGTATGGTGGTTTCTTGAATGAACTTCCATTGTTAATTTTACGCCACTTCCATTTTTATTGTTATTCAACTTCCATTTTTATTCAATTTCCTTTTCTATTCATCTTCCTTTTTTATTTTATTTCCAAATAGATCACTAAGGTATAGTGGTTTCTTGAATAGACTTCCATTGTTAATTTTATGCAACTTCCATTTTTATTTTTATCCAACTTCAATTTTTATTCAATTTCCTTTTCTATTCAACTTCCTTTTTATTTAATTTCCAAATAAATCGTTAAGGTATGGTTGTTTCTTGAAGGAACTTCCATTGTTAATTTTATACGACTTCCATTTTTATTTTTATTCAACTTCCATTTTTATTCAATTTCCTTTTGTATTCAACTTCCTTTTTTATATAATTTCCAAATAGATCGTTAAGGTATAGTGGTTTTTTGAATGAATTTCCACTGTTAATTTTATGCAACTTCCATTTTTATTATTATTCAATTTCCATTTTTATTCAATTTACTTGTCTATTCAACTTCCTTTTTTATTTAATTTCCAAATAGGTCGTTAAGGTGTAGTGGTTTTTGTTGAATTAACTTCCATTTTCAATTTTTGAAGAAATTTCATTTTTCTTTTTATTCAACTTCCATTTTGATTTTATTCCTTTTTCTATTCAACATCATTTTTTATTTAATTTCCAAGTAAATCATTAAGGTATACTGGTTTCTTGAATGAACGTCCATTGTTAATTTTATGCAACTTCCATTTTTATTTTTATTCAACTTCCATTTTTATTCAATTTTCTTTTCTATTCAACTTCCTTTTTTATTTAATTTCCAAATAGGTCGTTAAGGTACAGTGGTTTCATGAATTAACTTCCATTGTTAATTTTATGCAACTTCCGTTTTTATTTTTATTCAACTTCCATTTTTCTTCAATTTCCTTTTCTATTCAACTTCCTTTTTTATTTAATTTCCAAATAGATAGTTATGGTATAGTGGTTTCTTGAATGAACTTCCATGGTTAATTTTATGCAACTTCCATTTTTATTTTTATTCAACTTCCATTTTTATTCAATTTCCTTTTCTAATCAACTTCATTTTTAATTTATTTTCCAAATAGATCGTTAAGGTATAGTGGTTTCTTGAATGGACTTCTTTCGTTAATTTTATGCAACTTCCACTTTTATTTTAATTCAACTTCCATTTTGATTCAATTTCCTTTTCTATTCAACTTCCTTTTTTATTTAATTTCCAAATAGATCATTAAGGTATAGTGGTTTCTTGAATGGACTTCCATTGTTAATCTTATGCAACTTCCATTTTCATTTTTATTTAACTTCCATTTTTATTCAATATCCTTTTCTATTCTACGTCATTTTTTATTTAATTTCCAAATAGGTCGTTAAGGTATAGTGGTTTCTTGAATTAACTACGATTTTCAATTTTTGATGAAATTTCATTTTTATTTTTATTTAACTTCCATTTTGATTTAATTTCCTTTTTTATTCAACTTCCTTTTTTATTTAATTTCCAAACAAATCGTTAAGATATAGTGGTTTCTTGAATGGACTTCCATTGTTAATGTTATGCAACTTCCATTTTTATTTTTGTTCCACTTCCATTTTTATTGAATTTTCTTTTCTATTCAACTTTTCTTTTTATTTAATTTCCAAATAGGTCGTTAAGGTATAGTGGTTTCTTGAATTAACTTCCATTGTTAATTTTATGCAACTTCCGTGTAACGCCCTCAAAATATAACATAAAGCCCATCACTATAGACATACTTCAACGTATAAAAGATCAACATCCTTCTATTCATCAGAGTGTTTCATTACAAAAGTATTACATGTTGACAACAAAAGTAAACGCCCCATGGGCTTACAACTTTCCAAGCCAACACTCGGTTACAAGAAATGAGTGCTAACTCATATACACATTAAACCCTAGGCTTGAATTAACATGTAATACATCAAAAGCAAAAAAAAAAAAGACATCCAAAAATCTGACAGCCTCTAGCCTCCCAAGCTATGTCCTTGGAGGTGGCATGCTACCTGTACCTGAAAATGATGTCCCTATATAGGGTGAGCCACAGCCTAGTAGAAATACACTAAACCAGCTATGAACAATGACTAAAAGATTAGCAATTGATAGATGGCCAACACTGTTACATCCGCTTATATCACATTATATTTACATGACTTGCAAGTCTATGTTACTTTTCATTTCTCCATCTTCAGTAGATAAGCATACTAGCTAAATCAATACATCAACAGATAAGCATATTAGCTATATCACATCTCAACAGATAAGTATAAGAACTGTATCTTACAACCAAAGATAAGCATATGAGCTATATCTACACTTCTCTAGACAAGCATATGAGCTGTGTCTACACTTCTCAAAGATAAGCATATTAGCTATATCAACACATTAACTGACAAGCATATGAGCTGTATCAGTGGAGTCCATCCCCTATCTCCTCCCAATCAACAACCGGTTTAGAGGTCCATCCCCTATCTTCCCCTAAACCGTGGAGTACATCCCCTATCTCCTCCCACACACGCAAGGTATATACATACGAGTCATATACACCATCAATCAATACATAACGTTAATGTATTCTGTCAACCGTCATATTCTACGACCTATCCAATTGATTAGTTTTAGTTTACCTAATCATCATGCATTGTCTACAACAATCAAGACTACCCTCCACCGATAGCCCAAAGAAGTTATTTCTAAACAGAAAATAAATGCACAAAATGGATAATATATCAACATTTCAACTTGGTGAGCGATGAACAATCCAACAACACCCTTTAATCCCATACATTCCCAATTCCAACATTTCTAATTCCATTCCTCCTTTTCTCAAATTAATTATACGAATTAATTTGTCAAGTCAATTAAGGCAAATTCCCTTAACTAACAAAACAACTCTAAGGTTCCATTTTCATCCACATTCCACCATCTATCTCATTTTTCTATGTCAAACTTGCATTTAGGTTTATTATAAACAAAACCCCAATTTTTGTAAAATTACTCAAAGGCCCAAACTTTCTCAAAATTACCCAACAACACCCAACGTATCAAAATGCTAAAATTTAAAGACAAAACCCATAGGAAGGAGTAGGATATCCCTACCTGAAAAGGTGACACCCAACGAAGAAGATGAAGAAAACGAAAGTGCTCCAAATCACAAATTTCTCGGATCAAAAGATAGCCCTCGACGATCAACCACTTTTTTGTAAAGGCCAAAGGTGAGGAAATCACTCCTACTAGATCAATACCTAGAGAGAAGGTAGAGTTCTAGAGTGAGAAGCTCAACAATGGTGTTTTTGGAAAAGTAAGAGAGAGAAGAGAAGTAAAAAAGTGATTTTAAAATGCCCAACTGCCTTCTGTTATACGACATTTCCGCTCGAGCGGAGAATACAACACTCGAGCGTAAAGAACAAATAACTAGGTCCGCTCGAGCGCAAGAAGTACCGCTCGAGCGCCAAGACACAATAATAAAGTACATCCGCTCGAGCGCGAAAACCAGTCCGCTCGAGCGCGGATTTCCCCCTCCCATAACTTACACCCTAAAAGTACTACCCGCTCGAGCGCCAACAAGACCGCTCGAGCGCAGAAAACATACCTGCAGAAGTTTTGCAATGACACAAAATACTGGAATAGTGTAAACCCCGCTCGAGCGCCATAAGGCCCGCTCGAGCGGACAACCAAAAACCAAACTCCGCTCGAGCGTAGAATATCCCACTCGAGCGCAACACCAAAAACCTGGCGACTAGAATTGAGACTTAGACTCAATCAACCTGTAACACACCTGCCCAAAACATCCCCAAAACCCAAACACAAAGAGTAAAGGGCGAAAACAAGATAATTAACACTATCAACTTCACGGAACCGAATCCGGAATACCACGGAACAGTAAAGGAACATCCGGGATCGCTATATTCCGTTTTTATTTTTATTCAACTTCCATTTTTATTCAATTTCCTTTTCTATTCAACTTCCTTTTTTATTTAATTTCCAAATAGATCGTTAAGGTATAGTGGTTTCATGAATGAACTTCCATTGTTAATTTTATGCAATTTCCATTTTTATTTTTATTCGACTTCCATTTTCATTCAATTTCCTTTTCTATTCAACTTCTTTTTTTATTTAATTTCCGAATAGATCGTTAAGGTATAGTGGTTTCTTGAATGAACTTTCATTGTTAATTTTATGCAACTTCCATTTTTATTCAATTTTCTTTTCTATTCACCTTGCTTTTTTATTTAATTTCCAAATAGATCGTTAAGGTATAGTGGTTTCCTAAATGAAATTCCATTTTTAATTTTATGCAATTTCTATTTTTATTTTTCTTCAACTTTAAATTTTCATTCCATTTCATTTTCTATTTAGCTTCCTATTTTATTTTATTTCCAAATCGATCGTTGAGGTATAGTGGTTTCTTGAATGGACTTCCATTGTTAATTTTATGCAACTTCCATTTTTATTTTTATTCAATTTTCTTTTCTTTTCAACTTCCTTTTTTATTTAATTGCCAAATAGGTCGTTAAGGTACAATGGTTTCTTCAATTAACTTCCACTGTTAATTTTATGCAACTTCTATTTTTATTTTTATTCAATTTCCGTTTTTATTCAATTTCCTATTCCATTCAAGTCCTTTTTTATTTAATTTCCAAATAGATCGTTAAGGTATAGTGGTTTCTTGAATGAACATCCATTGTTAATTTTATGCAACTTCCATTCTTATTTTTATTCAACTTAAATTTTATTCAATTTCCTTTTCTATTCAACTTCCTTTTTAATTTAATTTCCAAATAGATCGTTAAGGTATAGTGGTTTCTAGAATAGACTTCTATTGTTAATTTTATGCAACTTCCATTTTTATTTAATTTCCTTTTCTATTCAACTTCCTTTTTTATTTAATTTCCAAATAGATCGTTAAGGTATAGTGGTTTCTTGAATAGACTTCAATTGTTAATTTTATGCAACTTCCATTTTCATTTTTATTCAATTTCCTTTTCTATTCAACTTCATTTTTTATTTAATTTCCAAATAGGTCGTTAAGGTATAGTGGTTTCTTGAATTAACTTCCATTTTCAATTTTTGATGAAATTTCATTTTTATTTTTATTTAACTTCCATTTTGATTCAATTACCTTTTCTATTCAACTTCATTTTTTATTTAATTTCCAAATAAATCATTAAGGAATAGTGGTTTCTTGAATGGACTTCCATTGTTAATTTTATGCAACTTCCATTTTTATTTTCATTCAACTTCTTTTTTTATTCAATTTTCTTTTCTATTCAACTTCCTTTTTTATTTAATTTGCAAATAGGTCGTTAAGGTATAGTGGTTTCTTGAATTAACTTCCATTGTTAATTTTATGCAACTTCCGTTTTAATTTTTATTTCCTTTTCTATTCAACTTCCTTTTTTATTTAATTTCCAAATAGATTGTTAAGGTATTGTGGTTTCTTGAATGAACTTCCATTGTTAATTTTATGCAACTTTCATTTTTAGGTTTATTCAACTTCGAATTTTATTCAATTTCTTTTTCTATTCAACTTCTTTTTTAATTTAATTTTCAAATAGATCGTTAAGGTATAGTGATTTCTTGAATGGACTTCTACAGTTAATTTTATGCAACTTCCATTTTAATTTTGATTCAACTTCCATTTTTATTCAATTTCCTTTTCTATTCAACTTCCTTTTTTATTAAATTTCCAAATAAATCGTTAAGGTATAATGGTTTCTTCAATGAACTTCCATTCTTAATTTTATGCAACATCCATTTTTATTTTTATTGAACTTCCATTTTTATTCAACTTCCTTTTCTATTTAATTTCCAAATAGATCGTTAAGGTATAATGGTTTCTTGAATGAACTTCCATTGTTAACTTTATGCAACTTCCATTTTTATTTTTATTCAACTTCCATTTTTATTCAATTTCCTTTTCTATTCAACTTCCTTTTTTATTTAATTTCCAAATATATCGTTAAGGTATAGTGGTTTCTTGAATGAACTTCCATTTTTAATTTTATGCAACTTCCAATTTTATTTTTATTCAACTTACATTTTTATTGAATTTCCTTTATATTCAACTTCCTTTTTTATTTAATTTCCAAATAGATTGTTAAGGTATTGTGGTTTCTTGACTGAACTTCCATTGTTAATTTTATGCAACTTTCATTTTTATGTTTAATCAACTTCGAATTTTATTCAATTTCTTTTTCTATTCAACTTCTTTTTTAATTTAATTATCAAATAGATCGTTAAGGTATAGTGATTTCTTGAATGGACTTCTACAGTTAATTTTATGCAACTTTTATTTTTATTTTGATTCAACTTACATTTTTATTCAATTTCCTTTTCTATTCAACTTCCTTTTTTATTTAATTTCCAAATAAATCGATAAGGTATAATGGTTTCTTCAATGAACTTCCATTCTTAATTTTATGCAACATCCATTTTTATTTTTGTTGAACTTCCATTTTTATTCAACTTCCTTTTCTATTTAATTTCCAAATAGATCGTTAAGGCATAATGGTTTCTTGAATGAACTTCCATTGTTAACTTTATGCAACTTCCATTTTTATTTTTATTGAACTTCTATTTTTATTCAATTTCCTTTTCTATTCAACTTCCTTTTTTATTTAATTTCCAAATATATCGTTAAGGTATAAAGGTTTCTTGAATGAACTTCCATTTTTAATTTTATGCAACTTCCAATTTTATTTTTATTCAACTTACATTTTTATTCAATTTCCTTTTCTATTCAACTTCCTTTTTTATTTAATTTCCAAATAAATCGTTAAGATATAGTGGTTTCTTGAATGAACTTCCATTGTTAATTTTATGCATCTTCCATTTTTATTTTTAATGAACTTCCATTTGTATTCAATTTCCTTTTCTATTCAACTTCCTTTTTTATTTAATTTCCAAATAGATCGTTAAGATGTAGTGGTTTCTTGAATGAACTTCTGTTGTTAATTTTATGCAACTTCCAATTTTATTTTTATTCAACTTCAATTTTTTTTTAATTTCCGTTTCTATTCAACTTCTTTTTTAATTTAATTTCCAAATAGATCGTTAAGGTATAGTGGTTTCTTGAATGAAGTTCCATCGTTAATTTTATGCAACTTCCATTTTTATTTCAATTCAACTTCCATTTTTATTCAATTTCCTTTTCTATTCAACTTCCTTTTTTAATTTCCAAATAGATCGTTAAGGTATAGTGTTTTCTTGAATAGACTTCCATTGTTAATTTTATGCAACTTCCATTTTTCTTCAATTTCCTTTTCTATTCAACTTCATTTTTTATTTAATTTCCAAATAAGTCGTTAAGGTATAGTTGTTTCTTAAATTAACTTCCATGTTCAATTTTTGATGAAATTTCATTTTTATTTTTATTTAACTTCCATTTTGATTCAATTACATTTTCTTTCAACTTCCTTTTTTATTTAATTTCCAAATAAATCGTTAAGGAATAGTGATTTCTTGAATGGACTTCCATTGTTAATTTTATGAACTTCCATTTTTATTTTTATTCAACTTCCATTTTTATTTAATTTCCTTTCCTGCTCAACTTCCTTTTTTATTTAATTTCCACATAGATCGTTAAGGTATAGTGGTTTCTTGAATGAACTTCCATTTTTAATTTTATTCAACTTCCATTTTTATTTTTATTCAACTTCAAATTTTCTTTCAATTTCTTTTTCTATTCAACTTCCTTTTTTAATTTATTTCCAAATAGATCATTAAGGTATAGTGGTTTCTTGAATGGACTTTCATTGTTAATTTTATGCGACTTCCATTTTTATTTTTATTCAACTTACATTTTTATTCAATTTCCTTTTCTATTCAACTTCCTTTTTTATTTGATTTCCAAATAAATCGTTAAGGTATAGTGGTTTCTTTAATGAACTTCGATTGTTAATTTTATGCAACTACCATTTTTATCTTTATTCAACTTCCATTTTTATTCAATTTGCTCTTGTATTCAGCTTCCGTTTTTATTTAATTTCGAAATGGATCGTTAAGGTATAGTGGTTTCTTGTATGGACTTCCATTGTTAATTTTATACAACTTCCATTTTTATTTTCATTCAACTTACATTTTTATTCAATTTCATTTTCTATTCAACTTCCTTTTTTATTTAATTTCTAAATAAATCGTTAAGGTATAGTGGTTTCTTTAATGAACTTCCATTGTTAATTTTTTCCGACTTCCAGTTTTATTTTTATGTAACTTCCATTTTTATTCAATTTCCTTTTGTACTCAACTTCCTTTTTTATTTAATTTCCAAATAGATCGTTAAGGTATAGTGGCTTATTGAATGAACTTCCATTGTTAATTTTATGCAACTTCCATTTTTATTGTTATTCAACTTCCATTTTTATTCAATTTCCTTTTTTATTCAACTTCCTTTTTTAGTTAATTTCCAAATAGATCGTTAAGGTATAATGGTTTCTTGAATGAACTTCCATTTTTAATTTTATGCAACTTCCCTTTTTATTTTTATTCAACTTAAATTTTCATTCAATTTCCTTTTCTATTCAACTTCCGTTTTTATTTAATTTCCGAATAAATCGTTACGGTATAGTGGTTTTTGAGTGGACTTCCATTGTTAATTTCGTGCAACTTCCATTTTTATTCAATTTCCTTGTCTATTCAACTTTCTTTTTTTATTTAATTTCAAAATAAATCGTTAAAGTATAGTGGTTTGTTGAATTATTTCCATTGTTAATTTTATGCGATTTCTATTTTTATTTTTATTCAACTTCCATTTTCATTCAATTTCCTTTTCTATTCAACTTCCTTTTTTATTTGATTTCCAAATAGATCGTTAAGGTATAATGGTTTCTTGAATGAACTTCCATTGTTAATTTCATGCAACTTCCATTTTTATTTTTATTCAGCTTCCATTTTTAGTCAATTTCCTTTTCTATTCAACTTCCTTTTTTATTTAATTTCCAAATAGATCGTTAAGGTACAGTGCTTTCTTGAATAAACTTCCATTTTTAATTTTATGCAACTTCCATTTTTATTTTTATTCAACTTCAAATTTTCATTAAATTTCATTTTCTATTCAACTTCATTTTTTATTTTATTTCCAAATAGATCGTTAAGGTATAGTGATTTCTTGAATGGACTTACATTGTTAATTTTATGCAACTTCCATTTTTATTCAATTTCCTTTTCTATTCAACTTCTTTTTTTATTTAATTTCCAAATAAATCGTTAAGGTATAGTGGTTTTATGAATGAACTTCCATTGTTAATTTAATACAATTTCCATTTTTATTTTGATTCAATTTCCATTTTCATTCAATTTCCTTTTCTACTCAACTTTCTTTTTTATTTAATTTCCAAATAGTTCGTTAAGGTATAGTGGTTTCTTGAATTAACTTCAATTGTTAATTTTATGCAACTTTCATTTTTATTTTTCTTCAACTTCCATTTTTATTCAATTTCCTTCGCTATTCAACTTACTTTTTTATTTAATTTCCAAATATATCGTTAAGGTATAGTGGTTTCTTGAATGAACTTTCATTTTTAATTTTATGCAACTTCCATTTTTATTTTCACTCAACTTCAAATTTTCTTTCAATTTCATTTTCTATTCAACTTCCTTTTTTATTTTATTTCCAAATAGATCGTTAAGGTATATTGGTTTCTTGAATGGACTTCCATTGTTAATTTTATGCAACTTCAATTTTTATTCAATTTCATTTCCTATTCAAATTCCTTTTTAATTAAATTTCCAAATATGCCGTTAAGGTATAGTGGTTTCTTGAATTAACTTCCATTGTTAATTTTATGCAACTTCCGTTTTTATTTTTTTTCAATTTCCATTTTTATTCAATTTACTTTTCTATTCAACTTCATTTTTTATTTAATTTCCAAATAGATCGTTAAGGTATAGTGGTTTTTTGAATGAACTTCCATTGTTAATTTTATGCAATTTCCATTTGTATTTTTATTCAACTTCAAGTTTTCTTCAATTTTCTTTTCTATTCAACTTCCTTTTTAATTCAATTTCCAAATAGATCGTTAAGGTATGATGGTTTCTTGAATGGACTTCTATTGTTAATTTTATGCAACTTCCATTTTTATTTTTATTCAATTTCCTATTCTATTCAACTTCCTTTTTTATTTAATTCCCTAAAAATTCGTTAAGGTATAGTGGTTTCTTGAATGAACTTCTATTGTTAATTTTATGCAACTTCCAGTTTTATTTTTATTCAACTTCCATTTTCAATCAATTTATTTTTCTATTCAACTTCCTTTTTTATTTAATTTTCAAATAGATCGTTAAGGTATGGTGGTTTCTTGAATGAACTTCCATTGTTAATTTTATGCAACTTCCATTTTTAATTTTATTCAACTTCCATTTTTATTCAATTTTCTTTTATATTCAACTTCCTTTTTTATTTAATTTCCAAAAAGGTCGTTAAGGTAAAGAGGTTTCTTGAATTAAATTCCATTGTTAATTTTATACAACTTCCGTTTTTATTTTTATTCAATTTCCATTTTTATTCAATTTCCTTTTCTATTCAACTTCCTTCTTTATTTAATTTCCAAATAGATCGTTAAGGTATAGTGGTTTCTTGAATGAACTTCCATTGTTAATTTTATGCAACTTCCATTTTTATTTTTATTCAACTTCAATTTTTATTTAATTTCCGTTTCTTTTCAACTTCTTTTTTTATTTAATTTCCAAATAGATCGTTAAGGTATAGTGGTTTCTTAAATGAACTTCTATCGTTAATTTTATGCAACTTAGATTTTTATTTTTATTCAACTTCCGTTTTTATTCAATTTCTTTTTCTATTCAACTTCCGTTTTTATTTAATTTTCAAATAGGTCGTTAAGGTATAGTGGTTTCTTGAATTAACTTCCATTTTCAATTTTTCAAAAATTTCATTTTTATTTTTATTGAACTTCCATTTTTATTCAATTTTTTTTCTATTCAACTTCCTTTTTTATTTAATTTCCAAGTAAATCGTTAAGGTATAGTGGTTTCTTCAATGAACTTCCATTGTTAATTTTATGCTCGTTCCATTTTTATTTTTATTCAACTTTCATTTTTATTCAATTTCCTTTTCCATTCAACTTCCTTTTTTATTTAATTTCCAAATAAATCGTTGAGGTATAGTGGTTTCATGAATGAACTTCCATTGTTAATTTTATCCAATTTTGATTTTTATTGTTATTCAACTTCCATTTTTATTCAATTTCCTTTTTTATTCAACTTCATTTTTTATTTAATATCCAAATAGATCGTTGAGGTATAGTGGTTTCTTGAATGAACTTCCATTGTTAATTTTATGCGACTTCCATTTTTATTTTTATTCAACTTACATTTTTATTCAATTTTCTTTTCTATTCAACTTACTTTTTTATTTAATTTCCAAATAAATCGTTAAGGTATAGTGGTTTATTGAATTAACTTCCATAGTTAATTTTATGCAACTTCCATTTTTATTTTTCTTCGACTTTAAATTTTCATTCAATTTCATTTTCTATTCAACTTCCTTTTTTTATTTTATTTCCAAATAGATCGTTGAGGTATAGTGGTTTCTTGAATGGACTTCCGTTGTTAATTTTGTGCAACTTCCATTTTTATTTTTATTCAACTTCTATTTTTATTCAATTTTCTTTTCTATTCAACTTACTTTTTTATTTAATTTCCAAATAAATCGTTAAGGTATAGTGGTTTCTTGAATGAACTTCCATTTTTAATTTTATGCAATTTCCATTTTTATTTTTCTTCAAATTTAAATTTTCATTCAATTTCATTTTCTATTCAACTTCGTTTTTTTATTTTATTTCCAAATAGATCGTTGAGGTATAGTGGTTTGTTGAATGGACTTCCATTGTTAATTTTGTGCAACTTCCATTTTTCTTTTTATTCAACTTTCATTTTTATTCAATTTTCTTTTCTATTCAACTTTATTTTTTATTTAATTTCCAAATAGGTCGTTAAGGTACAGTGGTTTCTTGAATTAACTTCCACTGTTAATTTTATGCAACTTCCGTTTTTATTTTTATTCAACTTCCATTTTTATTCAATTTCCTTTTCTATTCAACGTCATTGTCTATTCAACTTCCATTCTTATTTTTCTTCAATTTCCTTTTCTATTCAACTTCCTTTTTAATATAATCTCCAAATAGATCGTTAAGGTATAGTAGTTTGTTTAATGGACTTCTATTGTTAATTTTATGCAACTTCCATTTTTATTTTAATTCAACTTCCATTTTTATTCAATTTTCGTTTCTATCCAACTTCTTTTTTTATTTAATTTCCAAATAGATCGTTAAGGTATAGTGGTTTCTTGAATAGACTTCAATTGTTAATTTTATGCAACTTCCATTTTCATTTTTATTCAACTTCCATTTTTATTCAATTTCCTTTTCTATTCAACTTCATTTTTTATTTAATTTCCAAACAAGTCGTTAAGATATAGTGGTTTCTTGAATTAATTTCCATTTTCAACTTTTGATGAAATTTCATTTTTCTTTTTATTTATCTTCCATTTTGATTCAATTACCTTTTCTATTCAACTTCCTTTTCTATTTAATTTCCAAATAAATCGTTAAGGAATAGTGATTTCTTGAATGGACTTCCATTGTTAATTTTATACAACTTCCATTTTTATTTTTATTCAATTTTCTTTTCTATTCAACTTCCTTTTTTATTTAATTTCGAAATAGGTCGTTAAGGTATAGTGGTTTCTTGAATTAACTTCCATTTTTAATTTTATGCAACTTCCGTTTTTATTTTTATTCAACTTCCATTTTTATTCAATTTCCTTTTCTATTCAACTTCCTTTTTTATTTAATTTCCGAATAGATCGTTAAGGTATTGTGGTTTCTTGTATAAACTTCCATTGTTAATTTTATGCAACTTCAACTTTAAATTTTATTCAATTTCTTTTTCTATTCAACTTCCTTTTTAATTTAATTTCCAAATAGATCGTTAAGGTACAGTGGTTTCGTGAATGGACTTCTACAGTTAATTTTATGCAACTTTCATTTTTACTTTTATTCAACTTACATTTTTATTCAATTTCCTTTTCAGTCAATTTCCTTTTTTATTACATTTCAAAATAAATTGTTAAGGTATAATGGTTTCTTGAATGAATTTGCATTGTTAATTTTATGCAACTGCCATTTTTATTGTTATTTAACTTTCATTTTTATTCAATTTCCTTTTCTATTCAACTTCTTTTTTTATTTAATTTCCAAATAAATCGTTAAGGTATAGTGGTTTCTTGAATGAACTTCCATTGTTTATTTTATACGACTTCCATTTTTATTTTTGTTCAACTTCCATTTTTATTCAATTTCTTTTTGTATTCAACTTCCTTTTTAATTTAATTTCCAAATAGATCGTTAAGGTATAATGGTTTCATGAATAGACTTCCATTGTTAATTTTATGGAACTTCTGTTTTTATTTTTATTTAACTTCCATTTTTATTCAATTTCCTTTTCTATTCAACTTCCTTTTTTATTTAATTTTCAAATAAATCATTAAGGTATAGTGGTTTCTTGAATGAACTTCCACTGTTAATTTTTACGCAACTTTCATTTTTATTTTTATTCAACTTCCATTTTTATTCAATTTCCTTTTCTATTCAACTTCTTTTTTTTACTTAATTTCCAAATAGATTGTTAAGGTATAGTGGTTTTTTTGAATAAACTTCCGTTGTTAATTTTATGCAACTTCCATTTTTATTTTTATTCAACTTCCATTGTTATTTAATTTCCTTTTCTATTCAAATTTATGTTTTATTTAATTTCCGAATAGGTCGTTAAGATATAGTGGTTTCTTGAATTAACTTCAATTCTCAATTTTTGATGAAATTTCATTTTTCTTTTTATTTAACTTCCATATTGATTCAATTTCTTTTTCTTTTCAACATCCTTTTTTAATTACTTTTCAAATAAATCGTTAAGGTATAGTGGTTTCTTGAATGAACTTCCATTATTAATTTTATGCAACTTCCATTTTGATTTTTATTGAACTTCCACTTTTATTCAATTTCCTTTTCTATTCAACTTCCTTTTTTATTTAATTTCTAAATAGATCGTTAAGGTATAGCGGTTTGCTGAATGAAATTCCATTGTTAATTTTGTGCAATTTCCATTTTTCTTTTTATTCAACTTCCATTTTTATTCAATTGCCGTTTCTATTCAACTTCTTTTTTTATTTAATTTCCAAATAGATCGTTAAGGTATAGTGGTTTCTTGAATGAACTACCATCGTTAATTTTATGCAACGTCCATTTTTATTTTTATTCAACTTCCATTTTTATTCAATTTCCTTTTCTATTCAACTACCATTTTTATTTAATTTACAAATAGATCGTTAAGGTATATTGGTTTCTTGAATGAACTTCTAGTGTTAATTTTCTGCAGCGTCCATTTTTATTTTTATTCAACTTCCATTTTTATTCAATTTCTTCTTCTATTCAACTTCCTTTTTTATTTAATTTCGTAATAGATCGTTAAGATATAATGGTTTCTTGAATGAACTTCCATTTTTAATTTTATTCAACTTAAGTTTTCATTCAATTTCCTTTTCTATTCAAGTTCCTTTTTTATTTAATCACCAAATAGATCGTTAATGTATAGTGATTTGTTGAAT